>CM076578.1:1023840338-1024382065 GCA_034641835.2 Pinus albicaulis
GTCCCTTTAAAACTTTATAATAACGTTTTAAAGTTTGTTATTATAAAATCATGTTTCCTTTAATTCGATAAAACAAACCACTTCCCCTCCATACCTTTTAAACTTTATAATAAAGTTTAAAGTTTTATTTTAATCCCCCACCGATCCTTCCCTTCCCCTTCCTGATTGCAATCACAACATTTAACATGTGCATCTCGATGGGCCTTGTGTTCACGAAAACTCCGATCTGATTGAGCGCTCCTGATTGCATACACCCAATGAAATTCTGACCATCGATCTACCCATCCAATTGGATGGCCCATACTTCATCAGTGCTTTCGATTGATCCTCTCTGATTCACCCTTGTAAAAAAATCCGATGCAATTGTATTGAATCCTGCCCGATTACACCTCCGCCGTCGATTGCCCCTTCCAATCCGACGGCCCATACTCCATCGATCTGTTGCAATTGGCAATTTCCTTTTGCACGTTAATTTTTTCCCCGCTCTCCTTCAATCTCCCAATGCCGATGGAAATTCGGGTCACACCATATGATCTTCCGCCCATTTATAATACAAAGGGCCTTTTCCTTTGTAAAACTTAAATTTTGTTTTATTTCGTTTATACAAAGGCCTTGCCCCAATCGCCTCTCCCCAATCACATCGGCAAAGTTTTATTGTGTAATATGCCCACCCCAATCCCTCGATTCCGATTGTGATTGCACTACACCCCAGTCCCACCTTGATCCATTCCCATTTTTCAAAAGAAATTCGGTCGTTTCCCTTTGTAAAAAATGAAAAACCATTTTCGTTTGTTTTCAAAGGGATTTCCCCACTCTATTATTGTACTATCCTTTCAGACCTTTCCAAATCGCATCTGAGCTTTTTGTGCCCTGTTCCAAATATATCCAACCGTGTGATTTCGATTGCGATGATGCCATCGCAACGTGTATTTTCAAATTTTTTATTATATATCACATCCCCTTCCTCCCCTCCAATTCTGATTGCGATTGCGATGTGGACCCCACCTACTTTCCCTTCGCTCCTATTCATTGAAAAGGGATTTTTTCTTCATTAAAGGCATAAAATTCAGTTTTGATGTTCTCAAACGGATTTCTAGACATATATGAGATTTTTAGTAAAGAAAAGCAACAGTCAAAGGGGCGTAAGCTAAATATGAAATAGAGACTTCTACAGCAACGAATTAAAGGGGATCTATCTTTCAGATTGCCTATTTTCATTTATGTAGTGTAACAACGAATCTCAAGATGGTTAAAATATATTCTTTCTCCTTTTTTCAAGGGTAGTCTGTTGGTTCCTTTTCCATTCTCAGATTTCAGTTCTTGAGCTAGAAAACAGCTCCCTTTTCTGTGGATCTATGTTCCCACATTTCAGTCTATTTATTGTAATTGTAAATCATTTGAAAGTCAGTTTGTAACTCAGAAGTAAGGGAATAGTGTGGAAATTAAGGTGAATGATCTGTGCTCCATTATAACAGTCTTGGACAGGGAATTAATAAAGAGATGTAGCTCTGATTTGTGGGATCCATGTGGTATGAATTTTAGCAACTGTTTCTTCCTTTGTGTTCATATGTCAATTGTTATGTGTATCATTCATTCATAAACATTTCTGGTTGAATGCTTTCAAGATAGATAGGTAGAATCCATTTTAATGCTATGCCTTGGGAAATCATTCAATATTCTGTGTTGTCCTCTATTTGAAAAGGATCCATCTCTTATGCCCTTTTCAGATCCTCACTAGTCTTTCCGTTCCATCCTTATTTAAAATTTATTGCTAAAATTTCCTGCCTACCTTGCCCCAAAAAATACCCTGTATCCTGATTTAATTCCCCAGTTTCAAATTGTCCCATTTTTCCCACACATCCCTGAAAAATTCATTCATTTCCTTTAAACATTTTCCCATTATTATACCTAGCCTAAAACCAGTATATGATTGTACTTTGTTGAATATATTTTCATGGAGAGAGCCCTCTCCTAACCTTGTAGGGCTAGCTACAAGGCTGAGCATGGTTTAAAGGTTACCTTGATTTTCCTTTTTCAGCCTGAGGTCCAGATCAGGTGATAACATTATCAAAGCAGTCTTCTTGCTGATTTGGATTGCAGGCGTGAACCATTGAACGTTCGCTGAGTTGAGAAATGGAGGATGTCAAAGACATGTATGAGACCATGCTTAGGGTGTCCGAGAAAGTAGACATGTTGTACAAAACTTATGAGAAACAAGCAGTAGACAATGCTGAATTGAAGACACTCCTACGGGAGGAGAAGGAGGAAAAGCAGTGATTGTAGCTTCGATTTCAAGCCACGACAGAGGCCTTGGAGGACTTGAAGTATAACAACGAAAGTATTCAAGCAGATCATGAGGCATCGAAGGCACTCCTACAGGAGGAGAAGGAGGACAAACATTTATTACAGCTTCAACTGTAAGTTGCGACAGAGGCCTTGGAGGAAGTGAAGCGCAACGAAGGCTTAGAGAAGCCTTCTTCACATGTTTCAAAATCGACGGCTGAGGTAAACAGTGTTGATTTCTCTTCAGTTTCATCTTCACATGATATCATTTCTGTTGGAAGTATGGAGATCCCCATTACAAGAAATGGCATGAAACTCCTTACAAAGATGGGGTACCAAGGAGGAGGACTTGGAATTCGTGGCCAAGGCATAACTCAACCATTGGAGGTTGTGCAGAGACCTCACTATGTAGGTTTGGGATACACTGAAGAAGGATGTTCAAAGGACAAATAGACATTATTGAACTCACCAGGGAAGAGGATTGATGGGAAAACTCTACCATCATCCCATGGAAGTACATATTGCATTGAAAGAGCTGAGGCAAGCTCTCATCACCATGATCGCACCAGAGACCAACGAGGAAGGTATAACAAGTCCCACTATTCCATAGTGCATTTTGATTATAATAATTTTGATAACCATGGTTGTAAATCATGGCATCGAAAAACTTGTCATTTTTGTGGTTTACATAACCATGCTATTTCTAAGTGTTGGAAAATGATGGAAGCACAAAGGAGGATGAGGCATGGAAAGCCTTTTCCACAAAAAAAAAATAAAATGGTTAAGAAGGTATGGAGGAAGAAGACTCATTGCAGCCAGTGCAACCAAAGTGGTCATCAAAGAACCACATGTTTGAGGCTCCATCCAGAGTAACACCTTAATGACAAAGAGTTGGTTCATGAACCGATTGAAACGATTTTTCGACAAGAAAACGTGCCAAAGGGAGATGATCCATTCACTTTGATAAGTGAGAGATGGTTTTCTAGATTTTTTTCTAGATATGTTAGCTTGTCATGGTCGTGTTTGTAAATCATATGTTTCATTTTTAACTATAAAAGTGATGATGTGTTTTTCCATCGCTTGTTACTCAACAATGATATTTTGGCCTTGTTTTATAAATCATATGATGCATTTCTTTCATGTAAAAGTGATGAGGTGTTTTTCATCACTTCGAAATGCGACGATGATGTTTTTGGTCTTGCAATGATAACTGGGGTGTGATTTCCATTTGATATAAATTTGAAAAACGCGTGGCAAGTATGGAATTCTTGGGTAATAGTTGGTTATATTTGAGCATGTAATTTGCGAGAGAATGTACTACAGGTTTGCAGAGGATACATGTGTCGGTACGTTTCTTATGGCTACAAAGGACAAAGGTGAAGGAGAAAAAAGGGTGACCTTTCTCAGGACACTTGTGGTGTAGACACTGTACATAGCAGATACAGATTATTGTTGATGCTTTTAGAGGACCAAAATATCCTCAATGGGGAGGAATGATCCAGGTGGCTCCAGAGACACACACAAGACAAAGAGGGCTGATGAAATCTCAAAAATCAAAGTATACAGATTGCTCTCGAACTAGATTCAAGGTGAAGAGTTCGTCGCCCCGATCGCAACGGTGTGAACGACGCGTCAATTCGAGCTCGTATAAGAATGTTAAAGCAATTTGAAGTTTTTTTAGGGCAAGGGAAGTGGGGTGCACAACATGTCCTAGTAAGCACGTGGTACCCACATGGAAAGCCCCTCAGCTTTTGACACATGGCCCCTTGTTGTTGCAAAAAAATACAAAAACAAATGATATTTAATTTCCCACATAAAAACAAAGAAAAAAATAATTAAAAAAAGAAAAGAAAAAAAAAACCTATATATTTAATATAGTTATTAAACAAACAAAATCAATTTAAATATGGTAAATTGTTATGTAACAAAAATCATATTAAATATGGTTAAATTCCATATTAAACAAAACCTCTATTTTTGTTTTTGGGATTCGTTACAATATGGAGATACAAATTGCATATATTATATAGTTTGAAAAAACTATATTAAAAGTAAAATTGGGTTTTAAAACAATATTTGGACTAAATGGGATTTGAACTCAAAACCTCCCAACAAAAACTATCTTAATATGATTATGCCAACCAATGTACCGACCTCACACTTTTTCTTATTTATTCTCACACTTTATTATAAAATTCCATTCAAATGGTTCAAGGAAACCATGGAGAATGATGGAGATTGCATGAGAGATGAGGGAATAGGGAAGCCAATGGAGCTGTGATCAAAGAGAAGGCAGAGGCAACAAGGACGGAACATAGTTCGAGGAGAGGGTAATGCATTAGATGGCACGATATTTGAGATAGGTTCACATTTGATGCCAAGGGAATCTTTGATGACAAGTTCACTTTGCCAGAATTTAGCAAATTGACAGTCAATCATACACCTCTTGGTGACACGAGTTCAGCGGTGCAATCAAATTTTTCATCTCAACCTAATATTTTTGGCCACTTTTCAAAGTGGAGTTGCATGTGTTAGAATTCAATGTGTGAGTAGTCATTTTTCAAGATATTCAATGCCACGAGATTGATGTTACAGACAAATACAACACTTTATCCTTATTTTCTTCAGATAGCTCCAGGATGTGAGGTGTATGTAGTATGATCATGTAATTCTTTGTCTCTTTGCTATGAGATGCATTGTGTTGTGTAGATCCCCGTTGACGTTTGACGTGGGATATTGTTTTGTTCTTGATGTGAGATGTAATTCATATCATGGATTGTTTTATGTTGTTTGAGATCCCTTGTTGCCATGTTGGTGGGATACTAATTGTCACATGTATGTTTTATTGAGATCCCTTTTTTGCCATGCTTGCGGGATACTCATAGTCATTATGTGTGAGTTATTGTCACACTGATAGGAGTCCTTTTAGTGGATGAGATTTCTTGTAGCGGAACATCTCGTGGAGAGGTCCAACCTCTCGTACGTGAGGGAATTTTCCTTGTATCACAGAGAAAATACCATCCATGTACATCATCACTCTTTTCATCACTTAATGCAGTGGCCTACACCATCTTGACACCGGTGCCTAGAGACGTAGTCCCTCCTAGATGAACTCTATTATCAATCTCTTATGTTGCTAATGCTTGTTATGTTCCTCTTCTTTACAACATGTAGATGTTCATTTATGTTCGTTAATGCTTTGATGCAATTCTAACACATCATCTGAAGTAAAATATCTTGGTTAAAAGGGTATCAGAGATTTACCCAGATCAAGTGGTATCATAGCAATCTTCTTGCTAATTTTGATTGCAGGCGTGAACCATTGAACATTCATTGATTTGAGCAATGGAATATGTCAAAGACATGTATGAGACCTTGCTCAGGGTGTCCGAGAAAGCAGACATGTTGTACGAAGCTTATGAGAAACAAGCCACAGAAAACACTGAATTGAAGACATTTTTATAGGAAGAGGAGGAAAAGCGGCGATTGCAGCTTCAATTGCAAGCCACGATAGAGGCCTTGGAGGAATTGAAGCGCAACAACGAAATTCTTCGAACAGATCATGAGGCATCGAAGGCACTCCTACATGAGGAGAAGAAGGAGAAGTAGTGATTGTAGCTTCAACTACAAGCCGCGACAAAGGCCTTGGAGGAAGTGAAGCGCAACGAAGGCTTAGAGAAGCATTCTTCACATGTTTCAAAATTGACAACTGTGGTAAACAATGTTGATTTATCTTCAGTTTCATCTTCACATGATATCATTTCTGTTGGAAGTATGGAGATCCCCATTATAGGAACCGACATGAGACTCCTTACCAAGATGGGGTACTAGGGATGAGGACTTGGCATTCATGGCCAAGGCATAAATCAACCATTGGAGGTTGTGCAGAGACCTCACTACGTAGGTTTGGGATACAATGAAGAAGGATGTTCGAAGGACATCCAAGGAAAAAAGACATTATTGAACTCACCAGGGAAGAGGACTGATGGGAACACTCTACCATCATCCGATGGAAGTGCATATTGCAGTGAAAGAGTTGGGGCAAGCTCTCATCACCATGATCGCACCAGAGACCACCAGGGAAGGTATAACAAGTCTCACTATTCTAGAGTGCATTTTGATTATAAGAATGTTGATAACCATGGTCATAAATCATGGCATCGAAAAACTTGTCATTTTGTAGTTTACATAACCATGTTATTTCAAGTGTTGGAAAAGGATGGAAACACAAAGGAGGATGAGGCATGGAAAGTCTTTTCCATTGCAGAAAAAAAAATTAGTTAAGAAGGTATGAAGGAAGAAGAATCATGGCAGCTAGTGCAACCAAAATGGTCATCAAAGAGCCACGTGTTCGAGGCTCCATCTAGAACAACACCTTAAGGATTAAGCATCGATGCATGAACTGGTTGAAACGACTGTTCGACAAGCAAACATGCCACAAGGAGATGATCCATTCACTTTGATAAGTGAGAGATGGTTTTTCTAGATTGTTTTTCTAGATATGTTAGCTTGTCATGGCCGTGTTTGTAAATCATATGTTGCATTTTCATTTGTAAAAGTGATGATGTGTTTTTCCATCACTTGCTAAGAAACAATGATAGTTTTGCCTTGTTTTATAAATCGTGTGATGCATTTCTTTCATGTAAAAGTGATGAGGTGCTTGTCATCACTTAGAAATGCGACGATGATGTTTTTGGTCTTGCAATGATATCTAGGGTGTGATTTCCATTTGATGTAAACTTGAACACCGAGTATTTAAACTCGTGGCAAGTATGAAATGCTTGGGTCATAGTTGGTCATATTTGAGCATGTAATTTGTGAGAGACTATACTACAAGGTTGCAGAAGATGCAGGCGTTGGTTCATCATTTATGGCTCTGAAGGAAAAAGGTGAAGGAGAAGGAAGGGTGACCTTTTTCAGGACACTTGTGGTGTAGACACTGTACACAGCAGCTGTAGATTATTATTGATGCTTTTGGAGGACCAAAATATCCTTAGTAGGGAGGAATGATCCAGGTGGAACTAGAGACACACACAGGACAAAGAGGGCTGATGAAAGCTCAAAAATAAAAGTGTTTGGATTTCTCTCGAACCAGGTTGATGTTGAAGAGTTCATCGCCATGGTTGCAACGATGTGAATGACGCATCAATTTGAGCTCGTATAAGAAAGCTAGAGCAGTTTGAAGTTTTGTTAAGGCAAGGGAAGTGGAGCCCACAACATGCCAAATGACGTCCTAGTAATAACGTGGGACCCACATGGAAAGCCCCTCAGCTGTTGACACATGGTGCTCCTCCATTGGCCCCTTATCCCTGAAAAAAGACAAAACAAAATGATATTTAATTTCTCACATAAAAAACAAAAAAAATCATTAAAAAAAAATAACTATATATTAAATATATTTATTAAACAAAAAAAATCAATTTAAATATGGTAAATTTTTATGTAACAAAAATCATATTAAATATGGTTAAATTCCATATTAAACAAAACCCCTATTTTTGTTTTTGGGAGTCATTACAATATGGAGATATGAATTCCATATATTATACAGTTTGAAAATACTATATTAAAACTAAAATTGGGTTTTAAAACAATATTTGGACTCAACGGGATTTAAATTCAAAACCTCCAAACAATAAATATCTTAATATGATTATGCCAACAATTGCGCCAACCTCACACTTTGTCTTATTCATTCTCACAGTTTATTATACAATGTCATTCAAATGGTTCAAGGAAATAATGGAGAATGATGGAGAATACATGAGAGATGAGGGCACAGGGAGGCCAATGGAGCTATGAACAAAGAGAAGGTAGAGGCAGCAAGGACGGGCACACAGTTCTAGGAGAGGCTAATGCAACAAATGGCACAATCTTCGAGACAGATTCATGGTTGATGCCAAGGGAATATTTTGATCCCAAGGAGGTAAAATTGATAGAATGTATTAAAGTTTATATGAATTTTAACTAGAATTTTGTAGGGAGTGCAATGGTGCACTCAGATTTTCCTTTTGAGCAGCGGTTTTTCAGATTCCCCATGGAGGAGAATCTTTAGGAATCTTGAGGGAATCTTTCAGATTCCTTGGAGGCTGAAATTCGTTTGTGTCAGAATAAGGTCAAACTTATACTCATTCTTCTCATAATTTTGCAAGGATCTCAATGGTGAGATTAGATTCCTATTTTGAGTTACAAATTTCCAAATTCCTAGTGGAGCAGCATATTTGAGGAATCTAGGGGGAATCTAAAAGATTCCCTAAGGCCCAAATTTTCACTTTGCCAGAATTCAGCAAATTGACAATCAGTCCTACATCTCTCGATGACACGAGTTCAGTGGTGAAGTCATATTTTTCACCTGAGCCTTATATTTTTTGGCCACTTTTCAAAGTGGAGTTGCAGGTGTCAGCATTCAATGTGTGAGCAGTCATTTTTTAGGATATTCAACACCACAAGATTGATGGTACAACCAGATCCAACAGTTTATCATCCTTTTCTTCAGATAGCTCCAAAATGTGAGGTATATGCAGTATGATCATGTACTTATTTATCTCTTTGCTATGAGATGCATTATTTTGTGTAGATCCTTGTTGATGTTTGATGTGGGATCTTGTTTTGTTCTTGATGTGAGATGTAATTTCTATCATGGATTTTTTTACGTTGTTTGAGATCCCTTGTTGCCATGTTGGCAAGATACTCATTGTCACATGTATGTTTGATTGAGATCCCTTTTTTTCCATGCTGGCGGGATACTCATAGTTATTATGTGTGAGTTATTTTCATACTGATAGGAGTCCTTTTAGTGGATGAGATTTCCTGTAGTGGAACATCTTGTGGAGAGGTCCAACCACTCCTGCATGAGGGAATTTTCCTTATATGAAAAATAAAATACAACCCATGTACATCATCACTCTTTGTAGCACTTAATGCAGTGGCATACACCATCTTGACACCGAGGCCCAGAGATGTAGTCCCTCCTGGACGAAGTCTGTTATCAATCTCTTATGTTACTAATGCTTGTTATGTTCCTCTTCTTTACAACATGTAGATGTTCATTTAATGGTTCATTAATGCTTTGATGCAATTCTAACACATCAGCCGAAGTAAAAGGTATTGGTTAAAAGGGTATTAGAGATTTACTCGGACCACTGATGATAACCGCTTCTCAAATGTAGCTTAGTGAAATAGAAAACATCCTTTAATTGGTTTATAAAATCATCAATACAAGGAATAAGATAATGATTCTTTACCATGATTTTGTTCGAAGCTCTAAAATCCACACACATGAGCCATGTACAATCTTTCTTTGGAACCAAAAAAATAGGAAACTAACAAGGAGATGTACTTGGTCTAATGACCCCTTTGTCAATTAGCTCTTGAATTTTATTCTTGATCTTTTCATCTGCAAAATTGACATTCTATACATGCTAATGTTTGGAAGACGTGAATTCTATTGCAATTGAATCTCATATTGTATTCCTCTTTTAGGAGGCAACCCTTCATGTTCCCGAAACATCTTATCATATGTGCTAACAACTTCAACCAGATCGTGCTTGATTTTTTCATCACATCCTTGGAAAGCTTCATTTTTAGTAGTATATTTGGGTTTGATCATCAACAATACAAAATTCTTACAAGTATTTTTATTTGACCAACACTTACAAGAGACAAGTTCATCTTCTTGCGATGTGCTCTAATAATATACTCAATTCCATCTTTAAAAATATTATGTCTGTTCTCATGACGATAGAATATGGATTTTTTGTCATACAAGTATGGACTTCCTAAAACAATTCCACATATGTCAAGTGGTACAACATTAAACTCTACCTCATCTATAAATTTTGTAGTGATGGCGAATTTAAGTTTACATTTTTGTGTCACTTGCAATTTGGAATTTTCACATACCCAACCCAAAGGGTAAGGTTTAGGATGAGGTATAGCATCTAAGTTTAATTTCTTGACAATAGATTCAAAAATAAAGTTAACTTGGGATCCACTATCAAATAAGGTGTCAACTTTGGTATGTTTTGTAATGAACCTAATGTGGAAAAGCTCAATTCTTTCTTTATCATTTTGAGACTCAATAGGCTTACTATAAGAACTAGTACTTGCAATATAATCTTTACCTTTCATTCCCATGTATGTGATTTTTGTCTCATCACCTAAATCAAATCCTAGATCTTGGTGAGTTTTTGCATCAGTCTCTTATTTCCCCTTGTTGTTAAACTTCTTTGGTCTCATTTCTGGATGTAGTTTCCAACAATGGTCTTAACCATGGCCTTCTTTTGAACAATGTGTGCATGTGATTTTCTCTCACTTTTTCTTGAATGTAGCATTATTTTTTCCTTTTCCTTTAAAATTCCCCTTTCCTTTTTCTCCATGTTTGGATGGCTTCTTGCTATTCTATTGAGGAAAATTATTCCTTCTTACTTATAATTGATTTTTTTGAACACATACTTCATCTATATTGGTGGGATTAAACATTATAATTGTATCTCTCCAATAACTATATAATCCACCTACGCATTGAAGGAGAGTGTCTTGTGAAGACAAATATATACCCAAGATTAAAGCGCTTCTTCTAAATTCTTGTAACTTTTAACACTCTAACCTTTAGCTTGTCTAAAAATTTTCCAATCCATAATTTCTTTTTGCATGTAAGCTAATGGATAAAATTTCCTTCTTAATGCAGCTACAAAATCATTCCAAAAAGAGGTAATTTTACCACTTTTATTTAATTCTTATTGAGTTCTTGCCTCGCATCATATGAGAGCTACACTTTCTAAATGAAGAGAAGCAAGCTGGATCTTGGTCACATCATCCTTAATCCTTTGAATCCTGCAATAGACTTCAATATGACAAACCCAATTATGCAACTTTTCATTATTTACTTCCTCATTGTACATAGGTAATTTAAAACTTGAAATCAGGCTTTAGAAAATTAGAATTAGCATGTCCTTTTGGATGTATTGGAGGAGTATTTGAAGGAGATGAAGAAGATGAGGATGAAGTTGAAGATGCAAGTTAAGGAGGAGGTGTAGGTGGAGGCTTTCTCCCATCACCACCATTACATTTTGGTTGATTTGAACTCTCTACATGCAACCTTGTTGTCCTCTCTTCATATAAAACTTTCACCATTTCGAACATGTCATAGAAAGCATTTATGAAATCTCTCTCATCCTTAGACATCATCTCATGTCCTTATTCTTGTGGCATTACTGGTGGAGTTTGAGGAGTTTGTAACCTCCTTGAACCAATTTGAGGATTTGGTTCTTCAAAGCACTCCTTATCCTCTTTTCAACTTTAACCTTGTAAGCATCAAGAAATCTCTTGCAAACATATCCAAACCTTCAAAACAACCATGCTCTTATGCCAAACTGATCTGAAATTAAAAACTTGAAGGTTTCATAAAAAATTTGCAAGCAATTTTATGTCTTGTGGGAAATGGATCAAGCTAAAAAATCACATAAACTTAAAATTTTTAGCTTAGTTTACATAAATAAAAAAGAAAAAAATTTAACCATAAACAAAAACACAACACAACCATTTGATAGCAGAGTTCACCCCTCGTGGACTACGCCTCTTGGTCCAACTTCCAATGTTTGGCCTCTTCAATAAAATGCTCAAATCTAAAATTACATCTCTTTACTGTGTTAAAATTGCAAAAATAGTGCTACAAGTGGATTCAAAATGCTCAAAACCCCTATCTAGGCTCTTCTTGAGCTCAAAAAGGTTGAAAAATGAGAAATTTATTCCTCTTGGAACAAAGCTCTACTAATTTTTACTGCAAATCTACCATTTTCATACATTCTATGAATTCAACCTTTCCGCCAACCGCCAAGCAAAAATTTCACCTAGCAATGATGAGATTCCTGTCGAAAAATGTGTAATTTATCACCTAGTTAAAGGCACAAGTAACCCTTAAATCCAGAATAGGGTAGCATTAATTTCCATGTGGTCGAGGGTTGGGGAAAACAACCCACCCTCGCCAGCTCAGCCCTCTGCTCTAGTAGGAATTGGTCACATGTGTTAATATGGCTGGGGGTCAAGGCTCACTGGCTACCCCCGCCACTGTAGCTCCTCCATATTCATCAGTGATCACAAATGTTCCGAGAACCAGGGGCCAATGCCTATTCTCCCACCCCCTCCATTGGCTCCTCCACGTGGTCGCATTGTTTCATATGACTTTGGGCTAGCACTCCACCCCCTCCCCCAAATGTGTTGATCACTATACTTTAAATAAAACTCGGGTTGTATGGTATTTAAGAACCATCGTTTGGCTTGGCAGTTGAGTGTGGAGTTGTGTTAAGGTAGGTCGAGGGGTTGAACCTTGCTAAGGCCCTTAGGCCACTTATAAAATTTGTGTACAATCACAGAGGACCATGTGGCACTCTCTTATTGGGTCACATGGCGCCTCACCATTGGCCCATTTCATACCAAACTGACCAATAAAATCGTCCTCGGTATGAAGTTTCCACATGTTGAGTCAGGAAGGGTCTTTTTGTTTATTGTACGCCTAGTCAGCATGTTGAAATCATCATGATGTCAATTGTATGGTCTACCCAGTTGATCCAGGTGGATATTGGTGGCCACATTCTCATGCGACTTGGGGCCCCACCATTGTCTCTTTCAGTTTTTCTAGTTTCCTTAATTATAGCACAGTTTACTATTTTTAGCAGATTTTTGGGTCCTAAACTTCTAGATCCATTTTGAGGCCCTAAACGGCGTTTTTTGGAAAAACCAGATGCAACAATGTTTCTCACTCAAAAATTTTAGTCCTTAGATATATTTTTCTAATGAGGTATGGTGCGCATCAAATAAGGATCATATGCCAAAGTTATGTCCTTGGGAAGTTGATGTACCAATTTACCCAAACGGGGCCCATAGTTTTGGTGCTTCATCTTCTAGGGTTAGGTTTTTGGATGTTTAGGATTTTCCATTGTTTCTCAATAATAAATAGGCCCTCGAGCCTCATTTTAACACAGTTCAGAGGCATGTATCCACCACATCTCTTCTCATAGATAAGCTACCAGTTCCCTAGCTAGTTTATTTCCACTCTGACTGTAAGCAAATTTCAGTTCTTTGATATTAATGAAATTAAGTGTTATTTCCACTGCATATTTGTATTTATGGTTATATCTGTATTCTGTTGCATCCCTGCATAAATCCGGATCAGCGGTATCCGAGTGGTTTTCTTTTTTTCTCGATCCTTATTTTCATGTCCCCAATGAGGTCGGGGTATAAGGAGTTAGGGCTCGATATAGTTGAACCTTTGCAATATCATCCTTGCAAACCCCGACGGCCGCCCATGGGCGATGAAAATAAAGATGAGGGAACAAGAGATCCTATAAAAATATTGGTCGAGGAGGCCCTCGAAAAAAAAAAGGAATGGGATGATGGATAACTTTGCCCAGATCCTTCAATGACTGCCCACCGACGGCGCATCTGCATTCAACAACCACTCTAGAGTCGTGACTCCCTTTAAGGTACAAGTAAACTTTGACATTCCCATATTTGAGGGAAAAATAGATGCAGATGTCATAGATAGATGGTTGAATCTATTAGAAGTATATTTCTCAGTTCATGACTTTTCCGACCGAGAGAAGATTATTTTTTCACTCCTCAAAGCTACCCCCATGTCAAGGACTAGTGGGAAACCTACTTTGAGAAAAAGGATGAGACAGAACCCTCTCTGTTCTTGGTTGTATCCACTTGGAATTATTTCCAAGACGCCATCAAGGAACAATATTATCCCGTGGGGAGCTATGGGGAGAAGTACATACAATGGACCATGTTGCGGCAACAAAGGGATGAAGATCTGCATGAGCTGATGAATCTATTCCATACCCTATGCACAAAGTTGGGTATCAAATATTCGGAGAAACATTTGGTGCTAAAGTATCGCAGTTGTCTGCACAGATACATTATGGAGAAAATGGAGTTCCTCAACATTTACTCGCTTGGTACGACATATCGGTATGCTGCCAAGATTGACAAAAAATTCAAACAAAAGAAGCGAGACTTTTGATCTGCAAATCAAAAGCAAGGGAAAGGTGCCACCAAACTGCAGAACAAAGAACAAAGCCAAGGCATGGCGGCCCAAGAAAACCTGCCAAAGCCACAAGCAAAGAAAAAAACCACGAAGCCAAAGAAGGACACGGTAAAGTGATGTGAATTCCATAAGAGCTCCACTCACAACACGAGTGTCGAGCCAAGAAGTCGCTGCTGGCCGAGATGAGGGATTCTAAATTAGATGAATGTTCCAACTCTGAATCAGAACCTGACAAGGGGAATGACAATTGGAAGTAGATTATTGATGCAGAGCCCAACGCCACCATTGCCACTGCGAAGATATAGAAGGAGGAACTAGAAGATCCAGAGGAGTTGGTGTCTCTTCCACTACCAGGTTTGGGTAAAGGGTTCCCCACTACAGTTCATTATCGACAGTGGGAGCCAAAAGAACCTCATTTTAGCAAAGGTCATGAAGTTTTTGGGCTTTCCAACCACAACACACTCACAATCATACACCATCGGGTGGATTCACTTTGGATTATATCTCTGTGTCAGCCAATAATGTTGCCTTCCCTAGAGCATCAAGCCCTTCACGGATGAGGTATTATGTGACGTTGCTCCTCTTGATGTTTGTGATGTATTATTAGGCCAACCATACTTGTGGAAGCGACATGATGTGTATGAGTCTTGGCCTCGCGTTGTTATTGTTACTTTGGGCAATAAGTTGTATAGGATAACAAAAGTACCACCGCCTGCCACTATCTCTTTGGTTACTGAAAAAAAATGCAGTAAGCTCATTTCCAAAACCAAGAATTTTTTTTCTTGATGATCTGCCCCCAGGGCAAGAAAAATACTGTGGCCACGGCCTCCAGACAGGGCTCCCCCACATGAAAACAACAAATGGACAAGTTCTTGGAGGAGTATGGGGACATATTCACCTCACCCACAGGGGTGCCTCTGCACTATCAGGTCAAGTACCCCATTCATCTGACCCTAGGTGAATCGATACACAATGGAACGATCTATCAGTGCTCTATTCTATAGAACATTGAAATAAAGAGGCAGATTCAAGAACTGCTACATAAAGGTCACATCCAACTGAGTTCATCATCTTGTGGGAGCCCAATCGTGTTGGTACATAAGAAGGATGGGACTTAGACACTATGTATTGACTATCAGTCAATGAACAAGATCATTATCCGCAATAGGTACTCAATCCCACGGATTTATGAACTTCTAGACCAACTCAAAGGGGTGAAATATTTAAGCAAGATCGACTTGAAGTCTAGGTATCACTAGGTACTAATCGAACCCTCTGATATGTGGAAGACTGCCTTAAAATCCAAGGAGGGCCTTTTCGAATGGATAATCATTCCTTTCAGGTTGATGAATGCTCCCGCAACCCTCATGAGGTTGATGGACGACATCTTGTTTCCATTCACCAACTCATTTGTAGTGGTGTACTTGGATGACAATCTAATCTTCAGCCAGAATTGGGAAGAGCACCTCCACCACATCCGACGGGTCCTCCAAACACTGCAGCAACACAAGTTCTGTGCCAATTTGGGGAAGTGAAATTTTGGCATGACCCAAGTTAAGTATCTGGGATACATTATTGATGAAACGAGGGTGCATGTGGATCCAACCAAGACCCAAGTCATTCGAGATTGGCCAGCCCCAACCACTCTAACAGAGCTTCGCAGCTTTCTGGCTCTTGCTAATTTCTACCGTAGGTTTGTGTTGGGATTCTCTCATATCACATGGCCCTTGAGTCAAATCACTGAGTGAGGAGCGAAAGGAAAATTCTTTTTGTCGGAATCTCAACAGAAGGCGTTCGTAGAATTGAAACATCGCCTTTGTTTTTCCCCAGTGCTCACATTACGAGACTTGCAACAACCATTTTATATTGAGACATATGCCTCTAACTATGCTATTGGGGAAGTTCTTACTCAAGAAAGGCATCCAGTGGCATATCACAGTGAGACATTGGATGACACAGTCCACAAGTATCCCACTTATGACAAATAAATGTATTACATTGTGCAGGCTTGTCGACAATGGAATCATTACATTTTGGGCAAGGAAATGATCATCCACATAGGTCACTGACCCCTGCAGTTCATATAGAAACAATGGAATTTTCAGAATGATTTCCATTGGAAGTGGTCCACATATCTACAAAAATTTCATTTGAACATCAAGTACAAGAAGGGTAGCACCAATAATTTTGCAGAATGCCTCAGTCAACCACCGAGCATGGTGCTAACCACCATTCTCAACTCTTGTGGGAACGAGACTTCTGATTGGCCGCTTATCTACAAGAGCGATCCAGAATTTGGCCGCACATACAAGACACTCTTGGAGGGTATGCAAGTTCCAAATTATCACCTCCAAGATGCACTTCTATGTCACTTGGGACACCTTTCTGTTCCTTCAAGCATGTGTGCCAAGATAATTTTGGAAGCACACTATAGTCAAGTCATTGGCCATTTCGGGGTCAAAACAATAGTGGCAGTAGTGCAAAATTATTTCTATTGGTCGAACCTTTGACAGGATGTCGGAAATTACATCAGATCCTGCAGTGCTTGTGCCATTGCCAAACCAACCATCAAGAAGCAAGGCCACTATACTCTACTACCTACCCTAGTCAACCTTGGGAATCCATCTCCATGGACTACATGTCGGGCCTTCATTCTACTAAGCATGGAAACAACTATGTTTTCGTGGTCATCGACAAATTCTCGAAGATGGCCATTATGGCAGCCCATAAGAAGAATATCACATCAGAAGCCACTACTAAACTCTTCTTTTAACGAGTGTAGGTCCACTTTGGGATCCCACAGTCTATCATCTCAGATCAGGACAACAGGTTCCTCAATGCATTTTGGTCCAACCTCTGGTCAATGCTGGACACCAAGCTCACCAAGTCCATGGATTTCCACCCCCAAACTGATGGGCAGAGAGAGGTCATCAACAGGATGATTGTACGCATTCTGTGCATGTACAATTCAAAGCATCCATGCACATGGGATGAGAGCCTCCCCTATGTACAACGTAGTTATAACCGGGATCTCCACAACTCAACCGGACACAACCCCTTTTAGGTGGGCTTGGGATTCCATCCACTATGTCCCATTGATGTAGCCATGCCATTTGTGGCTACTCAGGCTGATTCGGCTCATTTCGACTCTAAATCTAACAAAGTGAACAACTTCATCGAGCGCATTTAGTACATACGCCAATAGGTTCATGACATATTGGGCAGATCCAATGTTAAGTACAAGCAACGACATGATCAACATCAGGTGCCACAAAAATTCCAGGTGGGCAACAAATTGCGGCTACATTTGCAGAAGGAGCGCCTCACTAGACCCCACCACAAGCTTCGCCCGCTTTGATTTGGGTCGTACACCATCATCAAGGCTCCAGGGAAAAATTCCTTAGAGCTTAGTATTCCACCATTCCTTGGTCTGTGTTGGAGAGGTAAATCCCCTCTGCAAACAGAGGCAATTCCTACTAGCCCAGATCGGGTCTAGCAACAATCAGACATGCAGTGACGCAGGTCTCTAGTTACAAAAATGACAAAACATAGCAAGTTGCCTACCTCAGGTCCTACACAATGGTCGTTGAAGAAAGGATGACGCTTCCCGTCCTCCGCTTTGGCAGATCACAATCCTTTCTCTTAACACATTCAAACACATGCACACATGTGAAGAAACACAACGATACACAACATAGAATCTAAATCTTGTAACCATATATCAGTCAGAGAGGATGTAATTCATTGCACCAAAAACAAAGACACATGAATGAAACCATAATCAAAGTCGCTTATCATTAATAATAAAAAAGAAAGATACAACCCAAGGCTTTGATGCTGGATCTTCCTTTGGCTGGTCAACAACGAAGTGCATCTCAATGAAGCTTATCGGGAATGGGACAAAGCTCTCTCTCTTCGGCTTGGCTCTCAAAGGCTGTCTGGTGATAGTCTCCTTGCTACAGATTCAACTCTTGCTTCTAGCTTGCTAAGGGAAAATGGAAAGCTTATATAGATGGTGGAAGGGGAATTGGGATCCCTATAATTATGGGATTGGTCCTATCCTCAAGGAAGCTTCCATGATAGGTGGAATACCACCTCCCATACATGGAGATCCGGAGCCAAACCTCCCAACTCATTTTAGAGACTCGTTTAGGAGTTGGTTGGAATCAAACTTCTGCCATTTATTTTAAAAAAAAAATCCGTATTAAGCTTGGCGCGGGAAATACACTGGGACAGAGCACCAGTTGGCATGCCCTCTTTGGTGGATTTTCCCCATTGAAACGAGGGCTGAACTAGCTAGTCACGCCAAGGCCAACAGATAAGTTTTTAGGGTTTTTCAAAGGAAAATTTCTTCAGAGGAATGATTGTCCTTGTAAAGGAGGATGCCATGAAAGCGGTTTCAGGTTATGTCACTGCTCATAGTTCATGGAAAAGGCCCTCCAATGTGCGGGACGGGGAATTGCAGGGACGGTGACAAATTACTTTGTAATAGATTCCCCCTAAAGCATGAGGCTCGAAAGAGAGATAGGGGTGAATGCTTTACGAGAATGTGCCCAACTGAAAACACTGTCGTCGGAATACCTGCATAATCAAATACAACTGATATCTCAAATACATGATATGTGGTATGGGCGCAACCATCCATAACAGAGTATACAGTAATCGGGATCCAAGGCATGGACGTAGCCATCCAGATAGGATCATTGAATAGACTCAGGTATGGTCCCAACCATCCAATCAGTGAGTCATGTAACCAATCATGATAATCCACAAAATCTGCAGCCTGGATTCCATCAGACAAAACCCAGGGTCTTGCACTCCATCTCAACCCGTACAGAGTACAAGTCCTAACATGTGAATATGTGAGCTGAAGTCAAACATGCAAGAACATCGTCTGATTACCAACCAATGATGAAAGTCGTTAACAGATGCGAGAGGAACCACCAATAATGACGATGGCCCTCAAGGTACTATAGGTACAATCCACGGGATGTGAATAGTGAGCTGGTGTCGAACACCCGCAGAATCATTCGATTGAAGGCCAATGATGAAAACCTTGCGTCGAATGTGAAGAACCTGCCATTGAGGCATGCAGGCTCCAAGGTACCGGAAGGGAGTCTCTAGATCAGCTTCCTAGATAATGAGCTGAAGTCGACAGGAAGTGATCTTGATCGAAGGTGGGCCATAGTGTTTCCCACATCATCGACGCGAGACAGAGGAACATAATGTTTATGAATCAGGATTAGTAGAGAATCAAAGGTGGGTTGAAACTGCAGAGGTCAACTTCTCTTGAACATATTGGCGGCAAGATACTAGATTTGGCAGTGTTTGACATTAAAAGATCTGAGGTCATGGCGACGAGGCAAAGAGCAGATGAGTGGTCAAAAAGGATAACCCAAACCCATGGAGGAAAACAGATAGCGAGATAAGATGTCCCCAACCCGACACTAATGTAGACAAGTGCCATGTTCAAGAGCGACATACTGCCGACATGACAATGATACTGGTTTCATTTTCCCCACCATTTCTGGCAAGTACCCCAATTATTTTTGAAAACAAGCTTGAAGGGGATAGCATATGCTTGTAATATAAGTTCGTCCTTCGGACAAATCCAACCTAGTACATTTAACGAGCCCTAGGAAGGAGGAACTCGAGTATTGTCATTGTGATAGAATCCGATGTCATCAGGTTTTAACGAGTCTGACAAAGGAAGAACTCAACGAATTTTCATGTTTAGAGAGTTTGAAAAGACAGCGGAAAAGAAAACTCCAACATTCCCTTTTCGTAAATAGTTCTTCAGATCCGAAAAGGTAGAAAACTACGTCTGAGAAAACCTCCTAGTTGCGATAGGCTAGGGTATTCCTTTTTCGTAAATAATATATCCCAACCCGAAAAAGGGGTAAGCGTATACTGGGTAGATGTCGTTTCACAGCCAATTTAACTAGATCAAAACGACAAGCGACTCGGCAATCTTTTCATGTTTAGAGAGTTAGAAGAGAGTTGAAAGATGACTCCAATAGTGAATTTTTCGTGTTTTACTGAGTCCAAAAAAGTATAAAATACACCTCACATCGTCGTCTTAGTCGCGTGAAAACCTGTTGTTGCACAAGAAAGAAAGCGTAAAACCCATTTTTCGACAAAATATAATAAAATAATAGGAAAATAAGCTTCAAAACCTAATTTGATCTTGAAAAGTTATAAATATGCCAAAAATAGTAAAAACATATTTACTTTTACTTTTTAGCTCTTGTGGAGAGCAACAGTGAGTTTTTCTTGTGCGAATTTGCGACGACAATTGTGGACGATCCAATGCATCACTTTAGTTCTCATCTTTCCCAGGTAAGAGGCGCTCCCCTTAGCTTTGTTTTAATCCATTTTTTGTAGAATTCCACTATGATTTTGGATCCCTGAGGGGAAATTTGAAATTTTAGGGCTCGCCCAATTGGCGCGGGTATCAGGCATGGACTCGTTCCAATTGGGTCCTTTTTGTAAATGGGTCGCGCCAGTTGGCGTGACTGTCAGCAAAATAGTCGCGCCAATGGCACAACCTAAATTTCCGCTTAAATTTTACAAAATATGAACCAATCAATCAGATTTTTGAGTGTTCAAAGGATCTAATAATGTGTTTATGACCATTTTGGTGCAGATACACAGTCATAATGGTGGTAAAATGGAAAGAAAGGTAACATAGTGAAGAAGATGAAATGGTCATGGAGAACGAGGCATGTATGAACGCTCTCCGGGATTGCGGCTTGAAAAAATTCTTCATGACACCGTGTCTCAGGGCACAACCTAAGTTACTGCAGTACTTGATTAGCATTTGGGATGAAAACAAAGAGAAGTTCAAGCTTCAGGACCAAGTGTTGGAGCTCAAAGTATCTGACGTTTATTTCATAACTGGATTGTCTCGGAGAGGTCCAGTCCTAATTTTGATAGGTACTAGGCCATTTGGCGAGAAAATGGCAATGGTGATGGAAAGAGTGTGCCTAGGGGCATGAACAGGATCAGGAAGTGGGAAGGTTGATATCCACACGGTCCTCGATATAGCACTCAGAGTGGTGTTCCATACCATTACGCAGGCTGCAAGGTCGCAAGCACCGCATGAGGCTACTAAAACACAAATCCTCTTAGCATCTGAATTCATGAACCGGACACTATTCGATTGGGCCACTGCCGTAATAATGAACATCAAATGGCAGTTGACGAAGTGCAAGAAGTCCGAAATGAAGCAGTTTTGGTATGGATCTATCCTGGTATCGTTCATCCTTGAATGTTTACCAATCTTCCAGGGCCAGGGGGCGATAGTAGCCGAGCCACCATTGAGGGAGTCACGGATGGCTCGATGGGCAGCACTCATGCCCAGATCAGGAGAGGTCCAGCAAATGTCATGGAGCCCCAAGTTCTTTGTATGGCTTCGATGACAACTGATCATCATAGAGGACTGGCCTTATGCCGATATTGACTTCACGGGAGACCCAGATCTTCCACTCCCGGAGGGAGAAGACTGGGACAAGGTGCTCGGTAAGACTCTTTTTTATTTTATGTATTATATGATTTTTTTGGATATACATGCATGTCTTAACAAAAAATACTATGTGTATGCAGATGTTGGCCTAGAGAGGTCTGCTGGGATGTCACCCATCGCACGGAGGACCCCACTTGCCTATGACCCTCAAGGTGAGGGTGGCGAGGGGAGTGAGCTAGTGTAGAATTTGGAGGGAATCACCCATGGGATCCTAGATTATGCTTGTCTAGCAGATGTCCCATTGGCTTATCAGAGGCACACTATGGGGGTGCCTAGTCGCCTACATCGTTTACTGAGGCGATTGGTGCGGGCAGTGACATGCTACCATGAGCACCACACTGATTAGTCACCTAGGCTTTTCATTTGCACATTTTAAGAGACATGTTGTCTCCGGCTATTATTAAAACAGACATGTATATTTTTTGAATTTTATGTGATGTACACAAACCGCAAAACTATTTGATATATATATATATATATATATATATATATATATATATATATATATATATATATATATATATATATTTCTGGATGGATCTTTTTACATATGATGATGTTTTTTACAAGTTGCGTAAATGTCTATCTAAAACCATGTTAGCTACTAAATTTGTTAACGTATTCATGTGTCTGGGTATATGTTGATATGTAATGTAATCAAAATTTCTTTCCAGTAAACGAATACGTAGATACAGTCGTAAAATGGATGGGTTCCTGACTGAATAATGACCATTGAGTTGTAACATTACAAGTTGTGAGTCTAGATACACAAGCAATGCACGAATACCGAGGTTAATAGCCTCGTTCAGTAATTCCAAAACGACACTATATTTCGCAACATTATTTGTGGTAGGCCCTAGAAAAACACCTTGCAAATTGACTAATTCACCAGCAGGATCATAGATTACCCAGGCTGTCGAGGATAGATTCCTAGTATTGCGGGAGGCACCATCCGCGAAACCAAAAAAAGGAGTTATAGACATCTACACAATTAGGAAGACCTAATCACAGAAATATGCTCACAAAGCACACCACACCACACATGCACAAAAAATGAAATCACTCACTTATGTACACACACCAAACAAGAATAATTCAAGCGTAGTACTTCTTGAGGTACAACCCATTTCTAGGCTGTGCCAAAGGAATAACTTCATAGTCGATTAGCTCATAGGCCCCAATTTTTAATACTCATTTGATGATATAGGGTCCATGCCAAATGGACTGGAATTTTCCCACTCCAAGTTTATCCTGTGCTTGGTCGTATAAGAGGACGAGGTCCCCTTCAATGAAAGAATGTGGAGAAACCGATTGCTCAAAATGGGCTTTAACCTGCTTTTTCTGTGCTTCAATAAATAAAGTAGTTAAGCGATGGGTTTCATCCAGTCATTCTAGATACAGGAGATGTTCTTCCTCCGGGGAAGTGTCGGGCAATAATTCCACAGCCAACTTCAGCGAAGGGATCTCACCTTCAACTGGGAGAGTCGATTCCACACCATACACCAGCTGGAAAGGTGTGAATCTGGTTGCACTCTTTACAGACGTTCGATAGGCCCAGAGAGTTGAGAACAATTGGAGATGCCAATTGGATTTTTCAATACCAATCGTTCATTCAAGCATCATGACCAGTACCTTTTTCACGGCCTCAACCTGGCCATTCATCTGAGGGTAGTATGGCGTTGAGCTATCATGATGTATGCCCAACTTTGATGTCATCTCTGCCATCATGTAATCCCGAAAATGAGTCCCATGATCAATGAAAATGGCCTAAGGAACTCCGAAACACATAATTACATGGTTGAAAATGAATTGAGCAGTTGCCTTACCGTCGACAGCTAATGTAGGCATCGCCTGGGCCCACTTAGTGAAGTAGTCCACGGCAACGATTATATAAGCATGCCCCCCAACCGAGTGAGGGTTACATGTCATAAAATCTATGCCCCATTTAGCAAAAGGGCCTATAGTAATGACATGATGTAAAGGTAGGGGTGGCGCGCGCATCTTGCACTGAAAGACCTGGCACGCATGACATTTTCAAACTGTAACAATACAGTCTTTGAATATAGACGGCTAGAAGTAACCAGCACGCAGAATCTTCTGGGCGGTAGCATATCTGGACATGTGACCGCCACAGGCGTTACTGTGACAGTCATTCAGGACTTTCTCAGCCTCTTCCAGGGTCAAGCATCGGCGGAGCACAAAATCAACTCTGACACGATACAAGGTATCTTCAACAATGCAATATAATTAAGATTGATGTTGAACGCGATGTCAAGCATCCTTCGTCAACTCGGACCAGAAAGTGGATGTCTGAAGGTACACGATGATGTCACCGTACCATGGATCATGAGTGCTGATAAGAAAGAGCATTTCATTCGGGATGTGATCCTCGGATTGGAATGGAGTGGAGTCTGTTGGGAGAGAGCAGATAAGATCAACGAAAACCAATGATTTCGTTGATTTGGCAGTTGTGAATTCCAAATCGAAAGCCTGAAGGATTACAATCCATTTGGAGTACTTTCTCCCCAACAATTTTCGAGAAAATATGTATGTCATAGGGTTACAGTTGGAGATCACGGTTACCGTACGCAACAGGATATAATGGCGGAATCATTGAACGACCTAAACCACAGTGAGCGCCAACTTCTCGATGTGGGCATAATGCGTTTTAGTGTTGAGAAGATTCTGAGATAGATAGTAAACTACATGTTCATTTTCGTCGTCATCATCTTGTACTAGAACCATAGCTATCGTGCTAAAAGTGACAGCCAAATAAAGGGTGAAATCACGATGATAGTCAGGAGGATGTATTAACGGAGCGTTGACAAGAAAAATTTTAAGTTTATCAAAGGATTGTTGGGCAATATTATCCCAATGGAAGGGAACGTCCTATTTCAAAAGTCACGTAAACCCCTTGGCCACTTCTGCATAGTTCGGAATAAAGCGACGTAAGAAGTTGGCTTTCCCCTAAAGACTCTAGAGTTGATGCAACGAGGATGGGGATGGGAGGTTAACGATGGCCTCGACCTTGAGGGGGTCAAGGAGAATTCCATCTTTGGAGACGATGAATCCCAAAAGATGACCAAAATCTATGCAGAAGATGCACTTGTGAGGATTGAGCCTAATATTGTAATGTCTGTAGCGGAGAAAAATCTGGTGGAGGTGTTGAGGATGGTCCTCACGCCGAGCTGAATGGGCTAGAAAATCGTCTAGATACGATTGAACAATGTGACGTATGTCATGAAGAACATAGGAAATAGCGCGCTAGAAGGTGGCTCCAACATTTTTTAAGCCAAACGAGAGCTTCTTGTAAGCAAAAATACCCCACGGACAGATAAAAGCGATCTTATGTTGATCAGCGGGTAAAATATTAATTTGATTGTAACCCGAGAAGCCGTCCATGAGGGAATAGATCTCACTCCCTGCGTAGTCATCGATGATCTGATCTATAAAAGGAGTGGGATAATTTTCCTTAGGACATGCCCGATTGATGTCTCGGTAGTCAACACAGGCCCGTATAGTGCCCTGCTTCTTATCTATAGGGACAATATTAGAAACCCATTCTGTGAGGGGAATTGGATATATAAAGCCTGCGTTAAGAATTTTTTCAACTTCTACCTTTATAGTTGTGGCTTTTCGGGGATGCACTAGGCACAGATGCTGATGCACGGGCTTCACACCTGGATAGGTGGGAATCTCATGCACGACTATACTGGGATCAATCCCAGGCATCTCTTCATAAGACCATGCAAAAACATCTCTGAATTCACAAAAAAGGTTCGTGTATACTTGAATCTCTTCAGGAGAACAAGTAACTCCCATGTGAATGTTCTCGACTACCCCTAGTTTAAAAAAGATGTCAATAGGCATGGTTTGCGTGATGTTACCCATATTTCCCTCCAAAAGAACCTCGTGATTCAATATCGGTGTTTGAAGAGGCGGAGTGGGAACCTGAGATGCGAAGTGCTCTAGACAATTAGACATTTACCCCAGGCTAGGCATGAACGAGGAATGATGATGGCCATTTCTCCATGGCATATCTTCAAGAGAAATCATTTCAATGATAGCTTCATCAAAGGGGAAGACTTCTCTTAAAGGATCGGTAAAATCTGCATTGTTGAGCCAAGGGGATTGAGAATATACATCTAGAGCCATGCTCAAAGGAGCATGTTTAGAAGGAGGAGGATATGATGCAGCGAAGATCTCACAGTAATCGATCTCAACTAGAGTTAAAGGCATTGATTCTCCAAAAGAAGTCACCTGTTCAAGTGAAGGGATGATCCAAGGGTCATCTGACCTAGAGATCATGTTAACTTGAACGGTGTGCAGTGGTAGCGTGGGAAAAATACCCATGAGGACGGGGTCCTTGAAAAGACTGGGTCCTACATTTTCGGGGGGATTGGGGATCTGATCCACGTAAGGTACGTTGTTCTCGGAGGATGAGGTGAAGAAAGACAACTGATCGACAGTGATATTTTTTCCCTCATGAGGAAACTTCAGAAGCTGGAAGAGGGTGGACGAAACACATAGCATGGCATGAGTCCAACTGCGACCAAGAAGCAGAATGTAGTTGAGCTTGGCATCAACCACTTCTACCACTACGTTGATTTTCTTACCTTGTAATGTGATCAGTAAACTCTTGAGAACACCCAGGGGTTTTGATTCTCGACCATCAAATGCCTCTAGGGCATTGGGAGATGAAGTAAGGGTCGGAGAGCCAATGGCCTTCCAGCAGGCAGATGAAATAACACAGGTGGAAGCACCTTCATCCACAATGACTGTGGATATTGAGGCCGTTGATACCGACTTGTATAACGAGAACAATTTGATGCGGAAGCTGGGGGACAAAATTTTCTAGGTCGAAGGTGAGAAGACTAGAATCGGTAGGATCAATTCCACCTATTGCAGAAAACAGAGCTTTCCGTTGCGATGGGAAACTTTGAATCACTTCCAATGCAGACATTGTGGAAGGCGCCTGTGCCAAATCCTCAAAAATGCTGTAGTGCTGAGTGGCACAGGCATTTGGATTATAGGAATATTTTCACAGAACACCTTTAGAAGGTGGCCTCACAATAGGTTTAGTGTTGGGCTTCTCAATTTATAAAGGACCAGAGATAGGTGGGGGAGGTGGGCCATCAACGAATTCCTTCCCAGTTGTCTAGCGTGATCCAACATAATCCTTCGAACGCGTAGCAATCGAAACGGGTGCAGCACCATTCATCATAAAAACTTGGGACCCAAATGGTGCAGATGGTGAAGGCTGCTCAACCATCTGGGTCTATTGAGACGGGAATGGTTCTTTGAGAACTTCCGGAGTCCCTTTGGAGCCTTTCAGAAGTTGACTAACTTCAGATTGTCTAGGACAATCTTTGGTATAATTATCTCCTTCACAGATAAGGCGGGGGTACTTCGGTTTGCATTGGGAACCATCGTCAGCACGAGGTTTAGAAGACTTTGGTTTTGGGGCATCGGGTTTTGATTTGCCTTTGCCCTTATTCTTCCCTTTGGAGGCCTTTTCTGTAGGATTGGCCTGAACGAAATTGACCTCCACAGTTTTACCAGAATCTAGCGGGTGGGAAGAGCCAAATTATTGGAAGAATTCAAGTTCTGCTTCCCATTATAGGACTTCCGAGAAGTCTGAGAAATAGAACCAATAACACCGTCCACCGATGGGGTGGCTGGTGCTTTAGAGGCCCCTGGCTGCAGAGCATCAATCAAGATATCATATAGCGTTTCGGACTGAGAGTACACCAAATCAAGGTACTGGGCACGAGCGATGGCTTGTTCTTTGGTCACACATGCCCCCATAGCAATGTCTTGAGCGATCTTGTTAATGAAGGAGGTAGTGAACCAATGAGTTAGAAGCTGATCAGGTATATCAAACTTGATCAATATACGATGACGTTGCCACTCATGAATATGATCAGATATGTGGGTGGCTTTATCCTGCTTGAGAGAAGTCAGGAGATGCATCCCGGCTTCGTAACGAACCAGTAACTGAAAATGTGTCAGAAAAACCATAGTTAACATATTGAAGTCTTGAAAGATACCGCAGGGTAGTTCTATATACCACTTAGCGGCAGGACCGGTAAGAGTGTGCTAGAAAAGACGCAGACGAATTGAATCATCCACCCAAGAGTTTGAAGAACACCATAGATGGTAGGTCATGACATGAGCTTGGGGGTCCTCTCCAGCTTTACCTTCAAATTTAGGACAGTCACCAGGCACCTTGGTGGGAACCGGAGGCCAATAATGATTGTGAAGAATCAGATCATTGGTAAATTTAGAAACATCCAGCAATTCCAAGGTGGTGAGGAAAGGTAACTGAGGATTGAAAGGCATACCAGGCCCTCGATAAGGACCTGTACCTGTACTCCAACCTGGTTGAGCATAAATTTTCCCCCATTGGTTCTGTCCTTGAGGATTTTGACCATAGGGGGTATAGGCCGTATAATTGGGCTGATACGGTTGCTGATAACCAATGTAAGGGGGTTGATAACCGGGGTACTGACCCTGATTATATGTAAGCCCCATTTGAGTAGTGTAGGGATTTGACTGCTGAGTATAGGTATAGCCTGGTTGTTGAAGGTAATAACCAAAACCTTGGGGCGGGTTGTAAACTGGTGGAGATTGACCTTGAAGGTAATAATCGCCTTAGGGCCAAGCAAGTTGTTGGTAAGTGGGGCCTTGCTGAGCCTGATCAGTTGGGCGCATAGGAGGATTCGGCCGTGGCATGGAATAAATGGGCTGTTGAGCAGGGTTGACTGGATGTGCAGGTTGCCCTGGTTGAGCAGGTTGACCTGGATGAGCGGGCTGCCCTAGTTGAGCAAGTTGGCCCGGGTGAATAGGTTGTCCTGGTTGAATAGGTTGACCTAGCTGATAAAGGACACCAGGCTGCCCCGGATGAGTTGGTTGGCCTGGTGGTGGGATAGGGTCGGGTTGTGCCTGATAACCAGTTTTACCTATAACAAGACCATAAGATGGCCCTGGCTGTGCAACATTCGGACCGATAGAAAACTAAGGTTGCACCATAGGTTGGGAAGGGTGGATTTCCCCCCCAGGACTGTACAATGGTCCAGGTTGATACCCTGGTTGGTCTGTGGGTCCTTGAGATTGCCCTGGTTGGACCACATAATGAGGCTGTAAAGGTTGAGCTTGAGGGTTGTAGGATGGCCCTTGTGGACCATACAACAACCCCTGCTGGCCCAAAGGCTAGCCCTGTAAGGGTTGTCCTTGTGGGTCATATAAATAACTAGGATGGCCCAAAGGTTCACCCTGGAAGGGTTGTCCTTGCGGGTTAGAAGGTTGCCCAGCCTGGGCATACAGAAAACCTTGAACATACCGATAAGCCTCTGGAGCAGGAAAACGTAGAGGGTTTCCCTTCTCATCATACTGATATGAAAAAACATAAACAGGAGTACCATCCGGTCCATAATGGGAAAAGTAAGGACGGTTGGGATCTTGGGAGGACTGACCAACCTCGGAGTTTGACGGCTGTAAAGACAACTGATACTCCTCAGGAGAAATATTCTTTGGAATAGCAGATGCTATGTAGACGTCTTTAGGAAGTGACGCGGTCCTGATGGACTGAGTAGTGACAACAGGCATAGATGCAGCTACGCTGACGGTAGGCCTAACAGATACTGATGTAACTTGAGGAGACGACGTGAGAGGTGTCGATGGCGACACCCCTAACGAAGGTATAACGGGCCTCGTGGATGGAGTCGATACTCCCATGGAAGCCACAGTGGCCACTATCTGACTTAAGGATCTATATCCCACTGGAAGCAAAGGTCCAGGTGAAGACATGACAGAAGACTTGGGGTTGTTTTCTGGGAAAAGCTGGTAATATTCACCAGATGTGGGAATTTCCTCACTAAGAGAAGGACTTGGTGAGTCCATATCTGACCCTGCCACAAGATCTTTCAAAAGACGACGAGGACTAGGAGGTATAAAAAAATCTAAAAAAGGTGAACCCGATGTAAGAGGAGGGAAATATTTCCCTACTCCAAATCCAAACCAAGCATTGGATAAGGGTCAATTGAACTCAACTGGTCCACCAAAGGGAAGCTCAGATAAAACCGGTCCCCTGTCGGGAAACTCGGAGACAATAAGCTGCTAAGGTTTAGCAGAGGACTGAGAGACCTATAAAAAATCTTCTGTGTAAGGACTACCAGTAGACGAAACTAAGGGTTCCGCCACTGTGACAGTAATGAAAAGAGGAAGAGATCAAAACAAAAGCACATAGGCTAAAACCAAGGAAAACATTCAAACGACCAACAAAAAATCTCTAAAAGGGCGTGTGATCGTAGGTGATTAATTTTACCACATTGAAACTTGAAAATTTTACCATTTCATGTTTTAAGAATCGAGAAACAAGTAAAAGGTGACTCTATCTCTTTCAATTTGGAAACAAGCGTGAAAGGATAAGCGCTTGATGATCCTTTCAAATTTAACGAGTCAGAAAATATCGAAATGACTACTCTGGAATTCTAGGAAAAAGGGTGTACCAGATATCCGTGAACTGCAATATACACCTTGGTTCAAAAATGAAAGAGAAATCAACAAAGGACTTGACGTACGTGCATGAAATCTCCCCGAATGTTGTGTCCGGTGTATCACGGGTATAAGGTGGCAGACTCGACTTCCTATGGATAAAGGATAGAAACCTAGTGGGTTCTCCCTTTATATACGCGACGGTACGGGGAGCATAAGTCCATACTAGTGCTGTCTAAAGCCAAGAGGCGAACAACAACTACTAGGTTTAACGACGCCGGAACACGTCACTAGCCTAGACCTCTAGATATTTTGTTAATGTTTCAATGCTACCTTAAAGTAAATTGAATAAATTTTAGAGTTGATCTTCAATTATATTTCAATTTCAGGCCCTACCAAATGTTATGTCTCAAAGATCCTCTAAATGCACACTACATGCCACTACAAATCACTTTGTTTGATGAATAGCTAACTACAGGAAGGTTGAGAGATTTTTTCAAACAATAACAAAATGATCACAAAACAACCACTAGTGTCTCTAATGCATGTTAATGAAACTAAAAGCTTTTCATTTAGAGTTATATAACACTAATAATGCAGAAAAGTTCTTAATTTTCACTAAATAATCAAAAAGCAAAAGATTTGTTTTTGTATTTTTCAATGTTTTAGAGCACAATGCACCAAACGAAATGAAAAACTAATGAGAAAACCAATTGGAGAAATGATAGCAAAAGAGTAGAGACACGCAAGTTCACTCAATGCAAAACACACAATCAGAACTCAAATGGATGAAATAAGTCCTTCAAATCAAAGAGGAAACTCAACGGAATCTCATACGAACCGTGTGATCTAGGCTCGAAACGAGACAAAGTGAAACTTGAATGAGAAAAAAAGCAATCACTCAAATAACACAATAATAAAATGAAAAACCACCAAACGAATGCCAGGAAGCAAAATGAAGTTGACTGAACAACAAAAACCAAGAACTCTCACTGGAGGCTTGGCACATAATAGCACCTAGATGCCCTAGGGCTAGAATGTAAAACTGATGGTAGAGGGAAAACAACCAGAGGATGGAGGTCACACACAGTCAACCAGGACTTCAAGGCACTCAGGCAGTCGGAAAAATGACACAAAAACCATAAATCAAGCTCAGAAGGCTCAGAAACAAGCAAACCCTAGCACCACACAGGGTTGGTGAGACTATTTGGCTGCATCTAGCGCCAGAATAGGGTTGGCGCGAGGGCCTAACTAGAAACAAGTGCCAATTGGCGTGACTGTTAGGCCAAAAAACACGCCAATTGAGTTTACTAAAGACAAAAATAAAAAGAGCAAATAGGGAGAAAATCAGGTATGGTGGGGGCTGAACAGAGGCTTTACACCAGAAGGAGACAGACCAGAAGAGCAAATAAAGTAGACAGAAGCCAAAAGCAATCGAAAGAGACAAGACAAAATCCAATCAATCTCCCTAGTGGAGTCACCAGTTTTTTGGAGAGGTAAATCCCCTCTATGGACAGAGGCGATCCCTACTAGCCCAGATCGGGTCTAGCAACAATCAGACAGGCAGTGACGCAGGTCTCTAGTTACAAAAACAACAAAACATAACAATTTGCCTACCTCAAGTCCTACGCAATGGTCGTTGAAGAAAGGATGACACTTCCCATCCTCCGCTTTGGCAGATCACGACCCTTCCGCTTAACATGTCCAAACACCTACACACATGCGAAGAAACACAACGATACACAACATAGAATCTAAATCTTGTAACCATACATCAGTCAAATAGGATGTAATTCATTGCATCAAAAACAAAGACACATGAATGAAACCATAATCAAAGTCTCTTATCATTAATAATAAAAAATAAAGATATAACCCAAGGCTCTAACGCTGGATCTTCCTTCGGCGGGTTGACAATGGAGCGCATCTCAATGAAGCTCGTCGGGAATGGGACAAATCTCTCTCTCTTCGGCTTGGCTCTCAAAGGCTATCTAGCGATAGTCTCCTTGCTACAGATTCAACTCTTGCTTCTAGCTTGCTAAGGGAAAATGGCAAGCTTTTATAGATGGTGGAAGGGGAATTGGGATCCCTACAATTGTGGGATTGGCCCTATCCTCAAGGAAGCTTCCATGATAGGTGGAAAACCACCTCCCATACATGGAGATCCGGAGCCAAACCTCCCAAATCATTTTAGAGACTCGTTCAAGAGTTGGTTGGAATCAAACTTTCGCCATTTATTTTAAAAAAAAAATCCTTATTAAGCTTGGCGTTGGCAATACACTGGGATAGAGCACCAGTTGGCGCACCCTCTTTGGTGGATTTTCCCCATTGGGGCGAGGGCTGAACTGGCTAGTCGCGCCAAGGCAAAAAAAAATCAGTTTTTAGGGTTTTTCAAAGGAAACTTTCTTCAGAGGAATGATTGTCCTTGTAAAGGGGGATGCCATGAAAGTGGTTTCAGGTTATGTCACTACTCACAGGTCATGGAAAATGCCCTCCAATGTGCGGGATGGGGAATTGCAGGGATGGTGACAAATTACTATGTAACAGTCTACACCTAGTATTCAATGTGGACCACCTTCGACCCTACTTCCCACCTCTACTAGAAACCTCTGACATTGCAGAACAAATCACACCAACATAGTTAAACCCATACTGCATGGAACAAGCCACCATAGATTGTATCATGGAAATGCAAATCAAGAACCCTTACCAACAAAAGATCCAACTGTATCAAGTTGTCAAAGCTAACCAACTCTTGCACCAAGGCAAGTGGTTCACTAGGAACCAAGTTCAGCATAAGTTTCCTCATCTCATGGAGGAACTCAACGCAATGGGGACCATTGCTTCCCAAGGGGAGAAGAATGATCCAGGTGGATATTGGTGGCCACCTACCTATTCCACTTGGGGCCTCACTATTGTCTATTTCATTTTTTTTCAGTTTCCTTAATTATAGCACAATTTACTATTTTTAGCAGTTTTTCAGGTCCTAAAATTCTGGAGCTGTTTTGAGGCCCTAAACGACGTTTTTTTGAAAAACTGGGAGAAACATGGGTCCACAATTTGATATTAAACCCTCAAAATTTGTATTCCTCAGATAGATATTTCCAATGAGGTATGGTGCACGTCAAACAGAGATCGTATACCAAAGTTACGTCATTGGGAAGTTGATGTACCAATTTACCCAAACGGGGCCCATAGTTTTGGTGCTTCATCTCCTAGGATTATGTTTTTGGATGTTTAGGGTTTTCCATTGTTTCTCAATAATAAATAGGCCTTTAAGCCTCATTGTAACATAGTTCAGAGGCTTGGATCTCTCTTCTTAGTGTTAAGCTACCAGTGCCCTAGCTAATTTATTTCCACTCTGTCTGTAAGAAAATTTCAGTTCTTTGATATTAATGAAATGAAGTGTTATTTCCATTGCATATTTGTATTTATGGTTATATGTAGATTTTTTTACATTCTTGCATAAATATGGATCACCAGTCAGCAGCCCAGTCAACCCTATTGTTTGATTTTTTAGCTATTTGGCCAGAACTTGAGAATGAAATAACTTGAGCATACGATGTCGGCCTGAGGCGATTCAAATGATGTTGGATTTATGACGACAAGCGCTACGATCTAGAATTGGTTTCGAGAAATTTTGAGCACTTTAATTTTTGAGCATATTTATGATCCCCTAAATCAAGGGATAAAAATTTTCTCTCTTACTACAAGGCCATTATGATTAGCCACATTTTAGCCAAGATGTATGGGCCGGTTATTTTAAATAATATTATCATATGGCTTGAAATCCATAGTAAAATAGCTAAAGGGAAAGTTGGTTTTAGAAGACATCTCTCAATTATTGACCATCTTGTTACTCTCAGGATCATTGTCAAGGAATGTATGAATAATAAAACCGATATCTTATGTTGTTTTGTTGAATTTAGAAAATATTTCGACATAGTTCCTCAGGATAAGCTATGGTAGAGACTTGATAATAAGTGTTCCTCTCGAGTTGAGGGTTGTTGTGACTAGGCTATATGAAAATGTTATTTCCAAACTTAAGACCACTGAAGGTTGGTCTGAAGAAATTAAATGCAATATCATGGTTAAGAAAGGGTGGCCTTATCTCCTACTCTTTTTTTCATTTATATTGATAAACTAGAAGAGTGTTTGGATGTTGTTGGGTGCGATGGCCCCAAGATCATTTGTATGGTCACTACTCTTCTCCTTCATGTTGATGATATTGTTCTTATAGCTAGAAGTCATGATGATCTCGACAAGCATCGTAGAATCCTTCATGATTATTGCTCCAAGATGGGTATGACTGTTAATACTGGAAAGAATAAAGTTATGATGATTAAATTCAAAAAATATTAACTATGATAATTTCAATTATGATAAAAATTACTTGGAGAATATTTATTCATACAAAAATTTAGGTATTAACATTCATCATTAGGTCAAATGGATTATAACATTGAGAAAAGGATAACATGAGGCTGGAAATATTATTATGAGCTTGAAAAAAATTACAATTTGATTGATCTTTGGGTATGGAGTAAAAAGAATTTTCTCTTTTCCAACTATCGTCACCTCTATTATTTCATATGGATGTGAGGTTTTAGGTTGCATTATATCTAAGAAATCTTGGAGGAAGATCAAGTTGATCCAAAATCAATTTATAAACTACAACCTCAAGATTAAATGAAATGCTCCCTACCCTATCCTCTTGATTGAAGCCAACCTTTCCCCCATTGAAAGCATGGCTATGTTTAGGTATTTTATGTATATGAAGAAGAATCTCTATAACATGGAAGCCAAAAGATTCCATAAAATTACTTGTAACTGTAGCCAAAACTGCCACCTTTGAATCAAGCGAGCTTAGCATAATATTTAATCAATTTATAAACTACAACCTCGAGATTAAAGGAAATGATCCCTACCCTATCCTCTTGATTGAAGCCAACATTTCCCCCATTGAAACATGGTTATGTTTAGGTATTTGATGTATAAAGAAGAAACTCTATAACATGGAAGCCAAGAGATTCCCCAAAATTGCTTCTAACTCTAGCCAAAACGGCCACCTTCAGCTCAAGCGAGCTTGGCATAAGGATGTCGAGTCTAGGCTCGACCATTAGGGGATAAAGGAGGAGATCATCTTGGAAAATAAGGATAATATTAAAAATACTATTATTTCCAAATTTAAGGATAAGTTGTGGGATGATAAGGAGTTAAAGGTAAAAATGAAGGTAAGGTATTATAAGGAGGTGATCAACCCCAATCTTGCTAACCATAATTATCCTTTTTTCTTGACCAATTCTAAGAAGAAAATGAACATTGATAAGATAATAACTAATTCTCATGAAATTCAAAGTGAAATCGAACGTTGGTCTATGCCAAAAACACCTTGGGATGAAAGATTCTATAACATTTGTGATAGTAAGAGGGTTGAAGATGAAAAACACTTTCTCTTGGACTTCCCTGCTCTTACTCACATCCGATCTCATTTTCAAAAACTTCGCCACACTACCAAACTTCTTGACTTGTTAAGTCAACAAAACGATCGTGATCTAGGAATGTTTCTCTTTCTTTTTTACCATAGAAATAAAATATTAAAGAGTTTCAATTAATATCTTACTTTATTAAGGTCTAATAGATCATACTGTTCATAATGTATGTTAATCATCATCATCTTCTTCTTCACACACACACACATATAATTTAATATCTTTCTAATTCTTAGTAATATTTGGTTAATTTATGTATACTATTGATTAATGTAGGTTTAAATGCATACAATTATATTTCTTTTTAATTCATATAATTTATAAAAATAATATTTTATAATCTAATTAAATGTATAATTTTATATATTTGATTTATTAATATTAGATGTGACAATATTGTACATTATATAAAATGATAATTTTTATTAAAGTATTCATAATATGCAATTCCATAATAAAATAATAATACTAATAATAATAATAATAATTTGAAGTCTTGGTCAAGTTAGACACCAAATCATTGTATGAGGAGGTCTCCTTCTTTGTGAAATAAGGGACCCACTTCTACACAACCATTTGAATACTAAAATTTATGGAACAAAAAATAAAGATAATTATTATACAATTATTAAAGATATTGCAAATTGATAAGAATAATAATGATTTAAACTAGTAAGCCTCCCAAGGGAGCTCACTTTGAAAACTCATGAAAATGTTAAGTAAATATGAGTACAAGATGTCATGCTCAAATCCCTCAGTGTTTGGGGGTGACATGGTTCTCCTAGGAGTTATAGTGGTAGCTTTATGGTTTAATATAGGGGATGTTTTAAATTAATAAATATATTATTGTGTTGAGAGCTACTCTATAGTTCAATATGGGGGAGAAGATGTCTAGTAACATTAAATTTAACAATAATATAATAATTATTATATTAACCTATTTCAATTTTAATATTAAAAAAAAAAATCAATATCTCATGTAAATGTTAATAACTAAAAAAAACTTTCAATATCAGCCATAAATAAAATACTTCATTGTCCACCTTAATTTTAGATCAAGTTTTTGTATAAATAGAAAAAATAATTGAAATTAAAAAATATTAATTTAATTTATTATTGTTTTCTACTTTTTAATATGAGTGAGATGTGTAATTTCTTCATCAGTCAATATGAAATTGACACATGTCATTTAGAATAATATTAATATTATAACCTAGTGTGAAGAATATGTGTGATTCATTTCATATTCAAAATAATATATATATCCCCCCGATCGGGGTGAACACCTGGCAGTTCGTAGTTCATAATGGTAAATAGATGGCGGTAATGGCGTCCTATACACAATCAACAATCATAATGATGCATTGGGAACAAAGATTATGGCATGCAGTGAGCGAGCGATCTTTAATGAGTTCACATGATGGACAGCCTGTGCTGTCAGATCGCGGAAGGAAAGGCTCACATAAGGTAAGTCTGGTTCCCTCCTCTCTCCAAGCGGTAATGCTTTGCGTTTTGCATGAAATCGTTTGGAGACAGCAGAGGAGGAAGACGAGGACCGCTGTATCATTCTTGACGGGGTACATATACAGTCTTCTCCCTTTACTAATGGATGATGCTGCTCTGGTTTTGAGCTTTAAGTTGTATAATGGGATAGATTTTCTAGGTTCATATGTTTTTAGTTCTTATACACCCATCCAGAGGCAGATAAACCCTTGTTTCCGCGACCCCAGCACCCTGTTAGTCACATGGATGTTTTGTGGCGTCAATTGTGTCATTTATATTCTGTTTGGAAACTTCCAAATGCTGAGAGAGCACCAGGAATGAAAGGTCTGGAGGCTCAGGGTTGGAGTAGGCATAGTCACTTACAGCTCTCACTTTAAGTGTGATCACTCGTCCCCTCTGGCGCTTGCCCTGCCTAACCAGGTAGCAGCCTTAGGATGGAACCCGCAATACCTTCGTGATAAGCTCAGCCAATTGAGGGCCCAGTTAGGATGTTGGTTAGGCGGGATTTCAAATGTAAACCCTGTGAATGTTATTAGAGCGAGCCTCAATCTTTCTTGTCACCCCTCAATAAAGTCTCAGGCCTTCCAAGTTCACTCTGTTATTAAAATTCATGCTAGATCCCCGGCCTCCTTGGTGTGGAACAGGGTTTCTACGACTGCGTCTCAACCCAGCTTACGGCGTAGACTTGTGTGGCCTACTCATTTCAGCTGGAAACGCAGCCATGCCTGTGATGTTTATGGGGATAAGGTAAGGAAGTCACATGCAGTGTTTCAAGCCATCACTACATTTTGCTGTCTAGTTCTGTTATTGTTTAGGATTCAACAAACAATGGGGAAATGCCGTTCAACTTCCCAGACAATGAAAGGGAAACAGCCAGCCCACATAGAGCGGGAGCCCAAGAAACGTGGCAGGAAATCCAACCAGGAACTGTTAGAAAATTTAGCTACAAACTACGTCACCGGAAACCCCTCCAAGGTTCGCCAAGAAATCAAGGGTTGGGAGAGAGAAATACAGACAGATCCCGAAGATAGTACCACAGAAGCTGAGATTATGGATTTTATTACTGATTCAGGGAACACTCGAGGTCGTCTCACCTTATTCCAACAGACAATCCACACCTACTGGACAGTAAAATTCCTTCTAGCAAAGGCCATACAGAGTTTCCCTCCTAAACAGGCCCACATTGACTCAGCAAAATTTGAGTCTCGGATTATGGAAAGGTTACAGGATATGCAAGATCAGTTATACCATATCAAGATCACCCAGTACCAGGCAACGGATCGTATGGGCAGGCTTGATGATAGGGTTGGCCGTATGGAAAAGCAGCTTCAACAACTCCAACAAGTTGACATGCCAGGGTCCAATGTCAAGGATCCTGCCCCTATTTCCTCCTCCGATGGATAGATGTTTCTTTACTGATGTTTTATGATTTCTGCAATTTTGTATGAACTTTCTTTCTATTATCTGCATGTAGATAGGAATTCTCTAGAACAGTTAGCCCATGTGGGGTATAGATGAATGAAACTTTTCCAATTTTGGTATGCTTTTCACGCACTGAGAAGGCCAATAGACTTGGTTTCCTTCGGGCAGGTTGAGGCCACAGACAAACTATATCTTATTGTAACCTGCATGTTAAATATAAATAGTCAATAGAGAGGACCTACCATATTTACAAAAAAAAAACAAAATAATATATATATATATATATATATATATATATATATATATATATATATATATATATATATATCCAAATTAACCAAGTTTCATATCAACCTCATATCTCATATAAAAGATATAAAGTAATTGAAAGTAAACATTTCCATATTTTAATATCAATTTTATATAAAAAGACATAAAAAGAATATGTGTGATTCATTTCATATTCAAAATAATATATATATCCAAATTAACAAAGTTTCATATCAACTTCATATAAAAGAGATCATATAAAAGATATAAAGTAATTGAAAGTAAACATTTATATATTTTAATATCAATTTTATATAGAAAGATCTAAAAAGAGAGATTTATTATTCTATTCATCTGTGTTTTTTTATATTTAAAGTATCAATGCAATATTCAATTCATAGAATGTTTAATATGAAGTTAACACATCACGTTTTAAACTATTAATAATAACAAAAAAAAACCAATAAAAAAAGTAAGAGAGAGTATGTTCCATGAATATATACTTTTTATTTTTCGCGTTGAGGGAGATATGTATTTAAAAATATACTAATAACAAAAACATAATATAATTTGGACAAAATAAGTCATAAATAATTTATTTCAATGAATATGTTGAGTACAATATTTCAATTTGAAGTGACTGTATATTATATAAATGAATTGAGAAAAAAAAAATTATGGTTAAAACATTTAATTAATATATATATATATATATATATATATATATAGATATATATATATATATAAGGATCAAATTTCTTTAAAATTTCTTTCCAAATTCTATATTCTAAAATATATATATATATATATAATTCCTATTGACACTTAATAACATAGAATTAAAATAAAATAAATCTATATTAATAAATTAATAAAACAAATCTACCAAATTATATCTAAAATAAATATCACTAAATATAATTAAATTATACAATTTGCAAATATAACTGGATTAGTTATTTTCCAAAAAAGTAAATTTCAATCATAAATGATTTAATTACGCCGTTATTATTTGAAAACAACTTTCTTAACTGCCTTTTTTTTCTAATATGTACCATTAGATCCTATGACGATTAGATTATGCACAACCATTGACTAACACTAACAGGTGGCAACAGTTGCAAAGCAGTTACAAGATAGTTGCTTTGCCGTTCCAAATTACCTATCCATCAATGTTACTTATCTATCATAAACAATCCGAATCCACCAAATCCTCTCTGAATGCTGCTTCTAGGCTTGAACATTTGAATTCCTTGAAGAAGTTGCAGACATTTAGCTGTAAGAAGCTCGCTGCTGCCAGACAGAAGTAGACGTTTTTGAGGAGCTTCCCAATGTTGGGCATTTGAAGATCTTGGATGGGTTGGGGGCGTCTGAAGTGGGAAGCTGAATATGATCTTATGTGGTACAATAAACCTTGAGATACTGGAAGTTACGAGTCTACGGATGAGAAGCTTTTGGGTTTGATTCTAGGTGCTAGGAATGCCGAGAGCCTGTTCCTAAAATTTGATGATACTTCTTATTATATTGTCTGAAAACAATTAGTCCTTCTCCTACCGGCCATGGTTATCATGTGAACGTATATTAATTTGCATCAATTTCAGTATTTGGTTTCAACGTAGTTCTTCAGCATTGTGTGCAGACTAACAAACTTCAAGCTTTATGCACCTTGCAAGCAAATGGAAGCTGGGGTGGTTCATTTGGATGGTTTCCATTCCAAATTACCTATCCATCAGCGTTACGTATCTGTCAGCAACAATCCGCATCCACCAAATCCTCCCAATACAGATTTCGTTTTGGATGCTCAGGTTAATATATTATGTAATATTGCAGGCCATAGTTTGTATTTATGTGTCGTTTACCAAACACAATACTGGAATGAAACAACTTAAGTTTATTTGAAGGAGTTCATGCTTAATCCTTATTTCATTGATCTATTCTACAGTCTTACATTATTTCTTGATCTACTATTTTGATATTAATATTGGTGTATTGTCTGAATCAGATGAAGTTGACGAAGTTTACATTAGATCAGTGGAGAGCCCATCGGACTATTTCAATGATGATAGAAATTCAATTCAATTTATTGTTATGTATGAGGATACCATGATAATAGAACATGTTGATATTATGTTTGACATATGTTTGCAGGAAGGAGTCTCCACTTACAGGTCTTACAGGTCTTATCCCGTAGGGCTAAAGGACATAATATACTATACAAAACACGGATATAACAACCCTCCTATATACGTTACTGAAACTGGTAATTGAGCCTTGACATTTCTTGAAGAAGAAGAAATATTTCTATATGTTTTCTGAAGGATCTGAATTTGTATTAAAGCGATTATTAAGGGCATGAAAATAATTATGTATTCTCACAGTATATGTTGATTTTGAGGATGGAACAATTCCTGTTGAACAAGTATTTAATGATTATGGGTGAGTGATGTACCACTCAGAACACTTATCAGAACTACTTGAAGCTATCAGGTACGCCAATGTTTTGTGATCTAATTAATTGTATATATGGACGACTTTATACTCATATAGTGTTTTCCTGATTAAAAATGATGGCAGTGAGGGAGCTGATATTCGAGGTTATCTGGTTTGGTCGCTGTTGGATAAATTTGAATGGGAATTTGGGTATAATTATTGATTTGGTTTATTACGTGGACTACAACAACAATTTGAAAAAAAATTCGAGGGCTTTTGCGCTTTGGTTTAGGGACATTCTCAAAGTATAGGAGAATCTCTTTTCAAAAAGTCACGAGCGACACCACCCATTATAAGTTCAGTCACTTGTTTTATGGATTGAATTAAGCTATGCAATACTGCCTTTATATATGGATATAATTAATTAGCTATTTAGATTGCTAACGATGGTCCTGTGAATAATTAAATACTGGAGTGCATCCAATCCGGATGTGATAATAATTTTCCATGAATCTATCGCAATGCAGTTAGGATAGGAGATATGGAATGAAAACGAAGTTTCAAGGCATTGTAATGTGTAAATACCCTCTATGAATTTCACTAGGCATTTAAATATTTGTCGAGAGTGTATGAGAAGAAACGTTACACATGCTTATAATGCTCATGCTCATATTTTGATGTGCCTGTGATTTATATGTGACTCCTCTATAATGGATCCTTTGTTCCTTTCAGCCATAATGAAAATGAATATAAAATAAATATAAGCTAATTATAATAAATATAAAGTAAATATATGATAACTATAATTAATATATAACATATAAAAATGAAAAATAAATTTTAAATATATGTAAAAAAAAATTATTTTTTTAATACTATTTATTAACAAATAAATAAATATTTATAATCAAATTATAGTTATAATATAAATTTTTTTTTTTTTCCAGTTCATGATAAATTTGTTAAAATTAATTTGATCCCGGCATATGATTAAAGGTACTTGTCATATGGTTTTAATAGAGGATGGAATTAAATAGGCAATATGTTTTTCAGGATGATTTTCTGATTATATTGTAAAAACACTTTTAATATTCTTTGTTAAAATGATTAAAATTGATCAAAATTATTGAAATCATTAAATTTAAAGAGAAAGGTGTTTCAAACTTGAAAATCTTATTTTATTTTAATCCAAAAAATTAAACTGTCTTTATCACTTTTATTCCTTTTAATTTAATTTTAAATAATAAATTTATAAAATTTTAAAATAAATAAACTTATAATATATTTATAAAATTTTAAAATAATTTATTTTTAAATAAAAAAATATATTTAAAAAAATTAATATAAATATTTTACCTCATCATTTACCTTTATTCCGAGTGCAAACAAAGATGTTCCCAACGAATTTGTTGAAAACAAGTATGCTGTTTTGCTTTTGAAAATAAGTAGACAAAGTTGGGCAAGTCTTTTTCCAGACAGGTCATAGTGCCTGAGAATTGTTTTTTTGTTATCATTATTATGTTTATTTTCATTCTCTTATTTACTATTGAGGAAAGAGACATTAGGATTAGGAAGATTAAGTCAAACAGTGGGTTAATTAATAGTGTACACAGAACGGTTGGTAGTTCAACCGAAAAGGAGCGAAGTTTACAAAACGAAAAGCATGTTGTAATTTGCTAGATTTCTTCCCAGAGAAAAAAGAGAGAATTTTAAAGAGAGAATTTTTTTTTTTACAGAAAAAACAAAAAGACTGAATTGATATCTGAAAGAAAAGCCATCTGTTGTAAAAGAGAATTTCTGTAACCATTACTGCTCTATTATTTTCTTTAATGTATTGTTTATTTCTACTAACCATAACCTGGATAATACACCATAACATCGAAATAAGTGGAAAGAGAAAGGGTTCTAGTGTGCACATAGGTGCAGACCAACAGCACATTGGAAAGACAGCATCCGAAAGAAAAAACCAGAGCATCGGAATTTAAACAAGTCTGAATCATTCATTCAGGTGACAAGGTTTCGGAAACAAGCAAGAGAGAACTGATGAAATATCATCCATCTACAGGTAAACCAAAACCGCGTGCTTAATAATTCTTTCTAACAGAATAAAATTTCATACTAGAACGTTCATGTATACATTGATAAAAAGGAACATGAAAATACTGTAAAGGGAGTTCTGTAACTGTCCATAAAAGCAGTCGATATATATACATTTAGAGTGAGCCATCTACAGGTTAGGGTTTGGGTAACCTGTAACCTACAACCTAACAAATTGCTACAGAAACCTACGGAGACACAATCTACAGTAAAGGAAATTTCCACGACGAAATGACTGAAACATAGCGACTGTGAAACAGTGATTACAAACTGAGAGACCCCCAACCTTCTAATTTCTTTACAGATTCGAAACAGGAAAACGAACCAATAGATTGACTTGGTTTACAGCCAGAAACAAGAGTAAAGGCCAAAGAATGGAATCAACCCTACCCGTTTGTAAGTCGAGGATTTGGTCAGCAACGAACCAAGGTTTGGAGACTTGGAACCTGCAAAGAGAAAGCACAGAATGTGTTAGCGACGAACCTAACAAAGATTGTATTCAAAACACAGTGGAGATGGAGTGATAAGTGTTTACCTGAAGCGAGGGAACATGCAGGAAACGAGGCTATCAACCGAGAACATTAAACCCTACTCACAAGGAGCCATTACATGAGAATATAAAATATATATTGAAGATGTTGAATCAGAGAAAGATAAATTACCTTTCTGGCCAAGTAGAGTCGTGTCGAAGTTAGAAGACCACCACAGAATAGCTGAACTGTGGCACAGACAGAAACGAGTCATGAAATTGCAAGTGGCTTGAGAAGTTAACAACGACAAGCAACAAACCAGACAGTAAACGTCATAACCTGAGTTCAACAAACCAAAAAAGGAACCGGAGATCACCATGAGCACCACCACAAGCCGACATTGATACATGCAAGCGGAACCGGATGAGAAGAGTGGTTAACCAGCTCGAAACCCTCGTGTCGACAGGTGAAACAAAAACCCTCACAGCAGAATGAAACAATGAAAAGGAGAGTGGAATAAACGTTATAGGGTTTCCATAACGCGGGAAGGGCAAAGCCCAAGGAAGGGAGACAGGTGTTGAACTGCAGGCGTGTACCGGACAATCAATTGGCTGATAAATACAATCCGAAAACCAACGATTGACAGAATCAGTAAATCATACGGAGCATCCATTGCATTGAATCCACGGAGTAAATAAAACACATGACAATTGTGTTACAAAATTATGTTTCGTTAATATAACATGTGATATTGTGTTGATGTGAAATAAGTTTGCGTTGTGATAAAACAAAGGTGTGTCACTGTTGCCATTTGCATTTATTTTTTAATTTATTTGGAGTGCAGGCCGGGCTTGAGGGCTGGGCCCCATCAAAAATATATTTTTTATTTGATTTAGGTCTGCTTTTTTTCAAAGTAAAAAATGAGTATGTGATAATAATAAACCATAACTTGCATATTTATAAATTAAGAGTTTCATGATAAAAAGATGAAATTATATTGTAACAAAATCTATTTCTAAATTAGGAGTTTCTTGATAAAAAGAAAAAGAGATAGTGACTCTTGATTATGTTTGGGATATTTTTAAATTAAGAGTTTTTATGATAAAAGGATAAAGAGATAATGAATCTTATTATGTTTGGCCTATTTTTAAATTAGGAGTTTCCATGATAAAATGATAAAGAGATAATTAATCTTTATTATGTTTGGGTGGGTTCACGTCAATTTTGCTCAATTTACATCAAATTATTGTAAGAACATTTTATGATAGAAAGAAAAAAAATTAGTTTAATGAATAAAAAAAAAATTGTAAAATACATAAACATTACATTTTTTGGTGGATAAGCATAAAATTTATATTTATAATAAAATTTATATCATAAAATTAAACTCCACACAAACCAATTAATTTATATTACATGGATAAAAAACAATATAAAAAAAGGAAAATAACTATTTATATATTAAAATATTACATTTTTTTGCTACTATGCTCTCCAACCAAATATGATAGAAATGTTGTAATGTCATGTTTAACATTTTGACTATGTCAAATTACACAAAATTAAAAATAAAAGTAAATTAAATAAAAAGATTGACATAATGTAATGAACATTTAAATTAGGTCAAAATACAATAAAAGATAAAAATAATAAATAATATAATGATAAACTATAAATACTTCCCATGGTATCCACCTATGGTATTCATGTAGAATTTAGTGGAACTAAGATGGCCTAAATCAACCTTAACCAAGGGTTAAAAAGGGCCCAAATGTCTCTTATCCATAAAATTGACGATTAAGATAACTCTAAGCTCCATGTTCAAATGACAGGTGAAGGCAGATTTACCATACTTAAGCTTCTTAGTAGTCTCTTATGAAGTACAACATGTCATAGTGATAAGTTTTTATTCCATTAAATAATTATAGCTATAGAGTAGAGTCAGATTTCTAGGAGTAGTATCATAGGAAATCAACATTGAGAATGTGATAGAAGCAAATTATTTCGTGGAAGGGTGAAGTATGCCCAACTTGGTCATAAAAACCAAGTGCATCCTTCATGCAGAAAAAAATAAACATGCATATTTCGTCATATAGAGGTCCTGATTACTTTGGCCAAAATGTCTCATCCATTATGAAAAAACACATCTTACATGCAATTAATAACAAATAAGTTGTTGATATTTTTGATTTGAGGTCTAGACATAATTCTCCACCCCTTATTCTGGAGGATTAGTTGGAGCCGAGAACACCTTACGGCGTTTCCTTTGCAACATAGGGTGCAATTGCTAGTTTATAATAATTACAAGTAACTCGTTGATCTACCTAATTGTCATTGTTAATCTATCTATTTATTGAGCCCAAAGGCTCATTCTACAATCCAGTATGAGAGACATGTGTAGGTATGTCACGTCCTAAAAAAAAATTGCTCATATCGACCAAAAAGAAAACAAAAATTAAATAACCATATAAATAAACAATTAAAACTCTATTAACAAAACAATTAACTTGTTGATATTTCACTTTCACTCTTCAAATAATAAAATACAAAAATATGATTTATAGAGATTAAAAATGGAATGTGAGTTATGAATAAAATATTTCAACATGAATTAATATAAAATCTCTCAATACACATGTTATGTAATCTTTATAACATTCAAAAATGCAATTTAAACACTACAAAATTACACATCATTTTTTTCACTCTAAAATAAGTTTGTAACAAAGGATATTTGATCCCTCTCAACTCATTTTAGATCTGTGCTTTAGATGGATCTATGCTGGTTCTACAATCCAGATCTGTGCTTTAGATGGATCTATGTTGGTTCTACAATCCAGTATGAAGGACATGTGTAAGTATGTCACGTCCTAAAAAAAATAAAAATAATTTTTGCTCATATTGGCCAAAAAGAAAACAAAAATTAAATAACCATGTAAATAAACAATTAAAACTCTATTAACAAAACAATTAACTTCTTGATATTTCACTTTCACTTCTCTTCAAGTAATAAAATACAAAAATATGATTTTCAGAGATTAAAAATTGAATGTGAGTTATGAATAAAATATTTTAACATGAATTAATATAAAATCTCTCAATACACATGTTATGTAATCTTTATAACATCCAAAAATGCAATTTAAACACTACAAAATTACACATCATTTTTTGCACTATAAAATAAGTTTGTAACAAAGGAAATTTGATTCCTCTCGACTCATGTTAGATCCGTGCTTTATATGGATCTATGTTGTTTCTAGATGAATCTATGTTGGTTCTACAATCCATCCTAAAAAAATAATAAAAATATTTTTTGCTCAAAGAAAACAAAAATTAAATAACCATATAAATAAACAATTAAAACTCTATTAACAAAACAATTAACTTGTTGATATTTCACTTTCACTCTTCAAGTAATAAAATACAAAGATATGATTTATAGTGATAAAAAATGGGATGTGAGTTATGAATAAAATATTTTAACATGAATTAATATAAAATCTCTCAATATATAATCTTTATAACATTCAAAAATACAATTTAAACACTATAAAATTACACATCATTTTTTGCACTTTAAAATAAATTTGTAACAAAAAGAAATTTGATCTCTCTCGATTCATGTTAGATCCATACTTTAAATTAATCTATGCCGATTTTTAATAATGTACACATTAAATCTTCTCTTTCAATATACACACTTTATAATTTAAAAAAATATATATATTTATTCTTTTTTTTTTTTTTTAATTCCTCGTCTCCACCTTTCGCCATTTTGACATTTTTTCTATATATCTACATATTTTAATAATAACGTGAAGGTTAGGTTTTCTATTTTGATACGGAGCCTTCATGATATATTTATTCCTTTTTTCCGAAGATCCTCATCTCTATCTTTAGCCATTTTTAAAATGTACACAAGGGTTTTCTATAGATCGAGTACCTGTTTTAAAAATCTCGAAAACGTATATTTAAATATACCCTGATGGTTCAAAAGCACAACAATATAATTTTAATTAAATATGGTGGGTGATGTCTTTGAAAAGCGTCCTAAATGCCCTCCATGACCATATTTCATTTCACCTCGACGACTCTTTTTCTTTTTTTCTTAACTCAATGCATGTTTTAATTTTTTTTTTTTTAACTCAATGCATGGTTTAAAATTCCGTGAGGACATAAATTTTCCCAATACATATTTATATATAATTTCATCTTTTTAATGTGATTGAAAAAAAAATGTTATTTTCTAATCTATTTTTTTTAAAAGGCAGTAAAAATTTATTCAAATTATAAGTTTGATAAATAAACTTTTCACAATTAAAATATTTTAGGGATTTTTAAGGGTGGTGAATCTATATATGTAATTAAAAAAATTAGTTTAAATAACACAAATTAATATTTAACTACAATTTACCATAAACTCTAAAAAATCTCACTTAAAAACTACTCCTTTTAATATGGTTTTTTTCTAAAATTCCAATGACTTTTCAGAAATTGTCCCAATGATATCTTGTAATTGTAATCTGGCCGATTACAAGATTCAATTCAATTCACCTCAATGTCAAGGTAAAAAGTTAAATCCTTGTTAATGAGCCAATGTTCTTTTCAATAAAATCAATTGAAATATTTGAAAAGAACTTAGCAAGCCATCGAAATATTACATCACAACTTCCTAAACGTGTTCTATTACCATTGATTAATTAACCAAAATGTTGAAATGATCATGATCTAGATAGCTATCAAATTATTGTAATATTCAAAAATTCCATTCATGGTACATTAGAGGAATGCTAAATCTAGACTTATCGATGTATGCATCTAGATAGAGGTTTTTGTTCCACGGTTCCAAATATCCATTAAATTCAATCAAACTTATAACAAAAATGGATGATAGATAAAGATTATAGTCTAATTATAAATTATAAATTCGTAACAATTATTGTTATGTTATATGAAAATTAATTTGTTTCTTTTGAAGTTGTTGGTGGTGGAATGGTATTGTTATGTGTCTACAAAATAACAAATATGACCCATTGTAGAAGAATAAAATTCAAGCAATAGTTTTCGAGAAGCATTAAGCAATTTAAAGAGGATATAAAGAATTTAAGAAGTATTATTGAGGTTAACAATTCATTTACTATATGACTAAACTAGCCATATTCATAGGGTTTACTCCAGTTAATATATTAGACCACTATATGACCAAATTAGCTACATTCAAAATGTTTGCTTCAATCAACTTATTAGACTATTGAAATCAGGTGTTGTGTTTGTTAATGAGAATCAATTCATGGAAATTTATTGAGCATAAATTGATATAGTTATGGAGAGGTTGTCTAAATTGGCTCAAAGTAATTGTTTATAACAATCCCATTGTCTATCCATTAACCTATATACATTTATTTGCTATTGTGTTGCTTTTAATGGCTTCTTCTAAGGCATACAATAAGTGGTGAGAATTAGTCAATGGAGTACTCCTAACTAGCTTTTGGATCGCTTAAACATATATCCAATTTTGTTCATAATATCCTTTGATGGTATTTTTTCACAAAGCAAATAAAATTTTTGCCCTAAGATTTTGTAAAGATAGAAAGCTATATCACCTTAATGGAAAATTAGAAACAAGGAATTGATAATAAGAATACAGCACATAATGACTATTCTTATGAAATTGATAATGAGAATACAACACATAATGAGTCTTCTTATGATGAGTACCAGTGGAAAATTTTTATTTCTTAACAACACTAAATGTGCCAATTAATGATATTTTGACCATTAGCTTGAAAGATATATTTTTGGTAAAGGTAAGACCAAATAGTATTGTAATATTCTCATGGATGTAATAACAAATTAATGATATCAACTTGGAAAGTATATCAACATCAAAATACATATTTCTAACTAAATTAGTTTAAATTTACATCTACACACCATGTTGTTTAAGTCTTGTAGTGTTATGGGCTCTTTTGTTATCTCAATTAGAATATGAACCTTCTTGCAATGTTATGGTTTTCTTCTCAACATGTGAAGCAATGGATTTCCATTGATTTTCATTGGGTTTCACATTCAAGGGGTGGATGAAAAAAAGAGAAGCTTAATTAAACACATAATATTTCGTTTACATGGAAATCTGGCAAATGTAGCATGAAAGAAGAAGTTTCAAGGATTCTTTGACTTTCCAAAATTTAGATGCATTATTTAGTATGACTCTTTAGAAGTTGTGAATGAATATGTGCATAGGTTTGATGGAATAGTTCATCTATAAAAAAGGGGAAGTTATACTATTTTTGTAGCCCCTTCAGTTGGATTATTTGACATAGTTGCAGAAACATGGTGTTCCCTTTGAATGAGATTCCAACGGAAAATTATTTGGATCATATTCAAGTGCATGGAAGGTTAGATAAGAAAAAACACGAGTTGCATGAGAAATAAATTAAGGGGCATTGGTTATGTAGCAGGGATTGGAATCATTCATTATGATGAAGTAAGAAATAACTTACAAAATATGCATTCTATTTTTGCAGATGTGCATATAATACCATTAAGGATATCTTAAAAGGATATGTTAGGTGAAAAAAATTCTCCTATGACATATTGAAAAGAGATTTGGGATAAAATACCAACCTTATTTAGTTGGGAAATTGCTTAGCAAGCAATCAAAGAAGTGGAAGAGACGTTTAAATCAAGATTCCAAAGAGTACATGTTACAACCATTACGATATAGGGGATTCAGTAGGAAGATACACCAAATAAATATTGAACTTGAAATAAATACATAAACCCATAGATTTGAATATTGAGCCATGTTATCCATGTGTTCTTTGTAACACACCCAACCCCCTAAGTAATCTTAACGAGGTCAAGTTATAAATTTCCTCTTATTTTTATCATTTCAAATTCCACTTTGAAGGCCTCCTTCATCTTCTGTATGTAAATATCTTTCAAATAATGTAAGGTTTATCCCATTCTAAGTCTAGGACACCAAGATATGGCCCTCAAAAGCTTCATGTACTCACACGAGATTATTTAGTTTGTACATTCGACATATGGCAGACGACATGGAAACTAGTACCACATGTGACCTCAAGGGTGTACCTTGTTGGCACTAGGGTCTCCTAGCCATGCCATGTCATTTCCCTAATCCTAAATTAAATTACTTTTTACTTTATTAACATGGACTTATAACTTTATTTATTTATTTTTATTTCATAACTCTTTTACCTAGGAAATATATTCACCTTTTTACCCAAACATTTCCAGGCTCGTGCATGAAAAAATTTAATATTTATGAATTACACCTAATTCAAAGCATTTTAACCACTATCCTAAAAAATTGTTATTTCAATTTCTCTTTTTGACCCCACCTTGTGTGGAGTGGTGGACCTGATCGTCACCTACACATTTCATCGTCATTCAATTTTCACCTAGAGTTCCATGTCATTTAATATGCACCACCTATATTTAGTCATTGTTTTCCCATGATAAGAAACCCCCTATAAGCATTGCCTCCGCACTTCCATATCATTTAATTTTCACAACTTATACTTAGTCATTTTTTCCAATGATCATATGTGGAGAAATGTCCCAAAAGCATTACCTCTGCACTTTTTCATCCTTTAATTTGCATCTGACTTTTTTAACCACCCATACTTAGTCAATTTTCCATAATTGGAATGTTATTCAGAGATTTAACACTTACCCATCCTTTGCATTGTATTAATATTTTGTATTCCACACGATTTAGATTTAGCAAGATTTTTCAAAGTAGAGAAGACTTATCATGTAGGATTATCAAGATAAATACATAAATATATAGTTATTATAATAATGTGATTAACAAATTGTATTGCAAGGAAAGGAAAAAAATAAAATTTTATCTCATAAGTGTAAAATCCACACCGATTCATACCAAATAAAAACACAACAAAAGAATTACATTTGGAAATGTTTCCTTCTTTCACACTAAATAGCTATATCCCACAAAAAAAAGGCTTCCACTAAATGAGGGAGAATGTCTTAACATGTATTTATGCATCAATTGGTATAATTATCATTTAAAATATTACTATGCATAATGTGTGATCCCAGCCCACAACATCGATTAGAAGGAGGTGGTTACTATGTTGACCTAAGATCTGAGGTAGTGTTATGGAAATGGGGTCTAAAAATTTCGATATTTTTCAAATTGCTTTAAACTTCCTATGGATGAATTCATCGCGTTCGTCTCATTGAGAAGATTTCGACAATATAAATTTTGTCCCGATCTAACCTCTAGATCAGAAGTTATGGCCAACTAAATTTCAGTGCCACATCATCAATTCTGCCACATGGAATCCACGTGGCCCACCACATTTTTATCCTAGTCAATCTTGTTGATGTTTTGGAATGAAAGTGTTTCTTTGGCACTACATCAACATCAACATCTCACACTTCTTAGCGACTAGCGAGAAGTAATGGGAATGTTACCCCACAGTTTAAAGTTTCTTGACTTGGAGTTGAGTCAACACCAATAATAGCGCAACTCAACCTACTCAATTGTCAAAGAGTTTTAGTTGACAAGGAAGAATAATGTAGCTAACAACCTTGACGATCAAAGAAAAGAAAACAAAAACCTAGCTACACTAACCCTAAACACGAAGTTATATACAAAGAAGAAAACTAATTAGGGCTCTAGGTTTGTGGCCCTATAGCACTGTAGAGCCTCAACTGCATCTAAATTATTAAATAAAGAAAATAAACCGACTACAATTCCCTTTATGCATGAAAAATTAAATAAACGATAGCCTCCTTATTAATGTCAAACATTAGATACAAAAAATGAAAATTAAGCATTTCTTAAAGAAAAAATGAAAAGTTAATGGCATTTGTGGAAAAAAATAAATATAACAGTATTAATAATGATCTTAGGGTTGATAGAATAAGTACACCACTCTTGAAGAGTCAGAGGTCGGAGGAACTATTGGATTCGTCTGGGCTTTGAAGCAAGCTATGGTTGCCGGCAGGGCCCATCTTGCAGAGCTACTCAGGTGCGGGTCAATACTGGCCAATCATATGTGAAGAGCGGGGGCCAATGGGGCCTCGTCATATAAACAATTGGTGCTGGATAAGGGTAAAGGCCCTGGCGAAGGTGTGAGATTGCAGGTTTGGAAATCGCTAGTAAGGAAGCTGTCGGCAAGAAGCAGAAGGATAGTTGGGTGTTCAAGGAGGCCCAAAGTCAAAGGCCTTCAAGTGGAATCAAAATAACGAAAGGAGGAGGCAAGGAAAGACCTACTCCCGAGAAGGAATCTCCAAAGAAGACAGAAGGGACAAAGGCTACAGTAGAAAATCAAGCCCAAACCCAGGATGGCTCAATCCCTTCGAGATATGGCACATGCGGCAAAAAACCGGTGGAAAATGGGCGCTGTAAAACAAAAACTTCAGAAATCCTTCGAGTTATCATCACAGATCCGGAAATGCAGGATTACAGGGATCACATGTCTATATATGCCTTGATTTTCAAATTGATGGGTTTTTGGCCTACTGAAAAGGCCCTTTGCCAATGGATCAAGCAACAATGGAAACCTAGAGGTGATGTCCAACTCCACCTAGGAGCTAAAGGGTTTTTCATGGTGGTCTTTGCCAATCTCGAAGACAAAGACCATATTTTTGATGGAGGCCCCTATTTCTATGCATCGGCGGGACTATATATGAGACCGTGGAAACCCAATTTTGCCCCTGAAAAGGAGACTTTCACCCATGTGCTGATATGGATTCGCCTCTTCTTACTCCCCATTGACTATTGGAGGCCCTCGATGCTTGAACAGATCGGTAAAAAATTGGGAAAGTTTTTCCAAGCCTCAGAAGCAACCTTGCAAAAGCAGTATACCTCCTGTGCAAGAAAATGTGTTGAAATGGATGTATCAGGAGCATTACATGAAGGTTTATGGCTGGAATTATGAGACGAAGCTTTCTTTTAGGCCATTTACTATGAGCATATCCCCTTTAGATGCTGCAAATTCCATGAACATGGTCACCTTTTCTGGGAATGCCCTCTCGACAAGCAACCAAAAAAGAGTAAAGAAGAAACGCTGAAAGACCAGGAAGGTTTTGTCCGTCCAAATGGGAGACAAAGATCTAATAGCAGGAACCAGCCAAAAGTAGGGACACCCAACAAAGGGAATGACAATGCCTTTGCTGCTTTAGGGAGAAAAAATTCTACCGAAGAAGACTCTATTCCGCTGGACTCACAACCGGATACCATGGGAGCTACCCAGTAGGAGACCCTAATCCCTAGAATGAAAAATATGGAAGAGATCCCTAAAGGAGCAGAACACGGTTGTGATGTAGAAGGGGATGCAGAGATGAAAATAAGTGAAGCAGGCATAGAGGACCTAGAACTAAGGGAAATCTTAGATAGAGAAGGCATGGACCTGGTCAATATGGTAGAGCAATGGAAGGAAAAAGGAATGGAACAAATCTCGGCCGAGGAAATGGATAGGGTAAAATTCCTATTCCTGGCTCATCAAGAGGCAAAGTCCAAGGGTCAGAAAAGAGGGCATGGCGAGACCAAAGGTCTGGGAATAAAATTCCAAGGAATGCAACAGAATAACCCAAAGGCCAAACCTCGGCGCAAAAGGGGGAGAAGATCAAATAACAAGGTTCTCCAGGAACTAGGCCAATTATTCTAAACTCAGGTAAGATGAAAGCCCTCGAGGCTTTTACTTCCTCTTCTTAACTTCTTAAGTTTATAATGAAGATATTATCTTGGAATGCCAGGGGGCTAAATAGCCTAAGGAAACAGAGACTTCTTAAGAAGAAAGTCAAAAAAGAAAACCCAGATATGATCTTTCTACAAGAAACAAAATGCTCAAGTAAGAAGATGTAGGAAGTACGTAGGAAAATTGATAGAAGAATGGAGTGTCTAGAAGTAGCAGGGAACGGAAATGAAGGAAGAATGGAAACATTCTGGAACCCTCAATCACTTCACTTAGTCAGTGCAGAGGCAACAAGATAATTTGTGTCTTTAGAGATGTAAATCATAGGGGAACAAGGCACATATCTCTGTACCAATGTTTATGGATGTCAAATATTGGAGGATAAGTTAAGACTTTTGGATCACCTATCCCAATTGCATCATAGGAATATTGGGGTTAGAGGTATCTATGAGGGAGATTTTAACATGGTCACCTCGCTACAGGAAAAAAAAGGTGGGCTGAGGAAGCTTAACTGGGATGTGGAAGCCCTCGGAGACTTCATAAGGACAACCAAGCTAGTAGATATCTTTGCAAAGAGTGGTTTGTTCACTTGGAATAACCAACATGGAGGAGATAGGCTAATTGCCTCTAGGCTTGACCGATTCCTCATATTAGAAGACATCATCTTGGCAGGAGTAACAGTGGAGAAAGATATTATCCCTAGTGGTGGTTTTGACCATTGGCCTATCATTTTGGATGTTGCAATTTTGGGAACTCCAAAAAACTTCCCTTTCAGGTTTGAAAAATTCTGGCTAGACCACCCTAACTTTAAATTGAAAATTAAACAATGGTGGTAGGAACCTATTATGATAAGAGGTACGAAGATGTTTCGTCTACAAGCAAGGATGAAGCATATCAAAGCTCGAATCAAAACCTGGAATTTGGAGGTGTTTGGAAATATCTTCAAGGAGAAGCTAGAGGGAAAAATGGAAAGATTGCACAAGGAATGGATGAATGATGAAATTTCTCAGGAAAACAAACGTGAAGAGAAATATCTCATGAAAAAATGGGACGAGGGGTGTCAGCAGGAGGAAATCTTATGGAGATAGAAATCTCGGGTTCAGTGGCTAAAGGAAGGAGAAAAGAACACCAGATTTTTCCATAGGTTAGCTATAGACTACAAAAGGACTAATAAGATTGTTCGATTAAAATATGAGTAAGGGAGTTCTTTCAAATATAATTAGGATATATCAAACCTCCCGGTGAACCACTTTGCTCACATAGCCAAAGAACCTATTATGGATAGGGAAAATGCCATCGGGGAGGTGACTGCTTGCATCCCTAGGATCCTTACCAAGGAGCACAATAGAAATCTGGATCGCCCCATATCTAGAGCAGAAGTGGAAGAAGTAGTTTAGGAGATGCCCAATGGTGAATCGTCTGGCCCGGACGACTTCAAAATTGATTTTTTCAAAGCTTGCTAGGACACAGTGCAAAATGATATTTGGAAGGTGGTTGAAGACTCTCGTAAAACTTCATCTATCCTGAAATCCCTAAATTCTACGTTTATAGCCTTGATCCCTAAGGAAGCTGAGGCTTGATCTGTAGCAAAATTTCAACCCATTTCCCTGTGCAATGTTCAATATAGAATTATTTCTAAGGTGATGTCCAATAGATTAAATACTATCCTTCCATTGATTATCTCAGAGGAGCAATACGGTTTTGTGGAAGGGAGGCAGATAATGGATAACATCCTTCTGGCACATGAGATGATTTAGTCCTTACAAGCCCAGGAAAAAGAAAACATGATCATCTAGTTAGATCTGTCAAAAGCTTATGACAAAGTCAGCTGGAGATACATGGAGGCAGTCTTGGCAGCGTTTAGGTTTGGTCAAAATTGGATTACCAGGGTGATGGCTTTAGTTAAGTCCCATATTTTTTCGATCCTGGTTGATGGATCCCCTGCAAACGCCTTCACTCCCTCAAGGGGTATCATACAAGGCCACCCAATCTCTTCGTTTCTTTTTGTCATTCTTATGGAGGGGTTAAGTCAAATCATCAAATCAGATAAGTCTAGAGCTGACATTGTCAGCCTTCAACCTCTTCAAATGGTCCTTGCGACCACTCATCAGCAATTTTTTGATGATACAATGCTCCAAGGGATTCCCACTGTTAGAGAGGCGTGGAGTTTCAAGGCTATACTTGACCTCTTCGGCCGAGCATCAGGTATGGACCTTAACTATGAAAAATCAATGATTTTTTTCTTCAACACACATGTATCCATTCAGAGGAATCTCACGGCCATTCTCGGCTTCCAAAGGAAAAGCCTACCATCCAAATACTTGGGGATTCCTTTAATGGATAAACCATGGAAGAAGATCCACTGGGAAAAACTCCTCTATTCCCTCGAAGAAAGAGGTAACTATTGGACGAAACGGGCTCTGAATTTTGTTGGGCAGCTAGTTATGAAAAAGGCAGTGCTTCAAGCCATCCCACACTATATTCTTTCCATTCTGCAAGCACTGAAGGGTGTTCTCCAGAAAATTAGAGACATCCAACGAAAGTTTCTTTGGTCTGGTAAAGCTGAAAATAAGAAGTGCACCTTGGTGGCCTGGCGAAAGGTCTGTAAACCAAAGATCCTGGGAGGCCTCAGTCTCCAAGACCCTGAAATTGTTAATAAATCTCGTGAGGCCAAGCTTTGGTGGAGATGGCTTAAGAAACCCACCACCCCATGGGTGGTACTCTGGAAATCCAAACACGCAGAGGATTGTCGACCCCCTGATCTAGTCAGACTAACAAGGGAGATCAAAGGATCCCCAATTTGGAATTTAGCTTGGGCTAATAAAAAAATCATCCAGGATCACTGCTTCTGGGAAATTTGAAATGGCTGAATGACATTATTATGGTAAGATGCCTGGCAACAATTGCCTAAATTGGGTAGTCCTGAGTACCAACTCACGCAGAAAAGTTTTCAAAGGCTGGGTAAAATGAAGGTGTATCAATATTAGACCATCGAGCATTTGAAACCTCAGCAGCGACTTTGGTCTTTGGACCTTCCCTCCCACAATGATGTGGTCCTTAACCAGTTGACTTCTCTACGTCTGATGGTGGAAAAAATAAAGGTACAAAGTTCACAGGAGGCCGATCAACTCTGGTGGGAGAGAATGGAGGGAGGGGATTTCAACCTCAAAGAAGCAAGACACTACGTGGATAACCGAGATTTACAGGAAAAAATACCCTGGCATGACAATGTCTGGGATTCCATATACTGGCCTAAGATCAAAAATTTCCTTTGGCTCTTAATGCACATGAAAATTCTCACTTGGGAAAACCTGATAAAAAAAGGGTTCATAGGCTCATCGCACTGCTACCTGTGTGAGGTAGAGGAGGAAACAATGAACCACCTCCTGAATACTTGTAATTGGGCCGCTAATTTATGGGATTGGATGATGGAGATTTTTCGTCAATCAGACAAAAGCAGAGAATCCATCCAAGACACAACCTCAAGGTGGAGGAATAAGTATGTGGATCACGAAACTGTTAACCTCTTGTGGTGTCTCGGCCCTAGGTTCCTCATCTGGTCAGTATGGAAAGAAGGAAACAAACGTATCTTCTAGGATCAAGGATGCCAAATTGACCAAATCAAAATTGAGATCATGCAAAATATGAGAGAAACAACTCTTTCTCAAGTAAAAGGGGATCGAAATGACAGGCCTACGGTTGGCGAGCAATGCATTCTAGAATTGTTCGGGCTTGGAGGTGAAAACTCCCTGGGTCTGTCTGCTCGCCCTCCTACACCTCCTCCCTCCCTTCAAAGCTGGTAGCTCCCCTTCCCAGGTTACTATAAGTTAAACTTTGATGGTGCATCAAGGGGAAATCCTGGCTCGATAGGTTTTGGTGGGGTTATTAGAGATGACAAAGGTGAGATTCTTCATATCTATAGCAGTGCGCTGGGTGAAGAAACTAACAATGAAGCGGAGTTTGCTACACTGGAATAGGGTCTGAGGATTCTGGCCCATCTAAATAGTGGAAACGCCATTGTTGAAGGGGATTCTATGTTGGCGATTAATGTCGCACAACGTCTGCAGAATGGGACAAAGCCAAGTAAGGTCACAAAGCATTGGCGCCTCTTGCAAGCCATGACGCTCATCTTATCCCACATGTATATGCTAAATGGTATTGTTTTTCAAGCTGTTCATCTCTCAGCTAACTCAATGATGGACATTCTAGCTAATCATGCGATGGACAACCTTGAGGTCATGATCGATGCACGCTAGCAAGATGTGACAACTAGAAACCTACGAAAGGAGTGTGAATAGGTTGCCATCAAGGATCTGACAGGGTCGGCAAGTGGCGATGACAACTCCCACGAATTGAGTAATAAGTTAGTGTGCGACTCCCAAGATCATTTAAGCCGATGTAGAGGTATCAACGTCCTCTGTCCTATAGAAAGCGTGGGAGGTGTTTGGAGAGTTAGAGCAAGGACAAGTTTGGGTATGCCATTACCAGCAATCCTGCAATGTGGCAGATGGAAATTAGGGAAGAGTGCGGCAATCTCACCAAGGAATTTTGCACGGGGATGGGAGATCTCCCCCACTTTATGACGGATCGGTTAGACAGGAGGAATGATTGCAAAAGATGGACGACTCAAACCGATTTTCAAAATAACTACATCCATATTATAAATACCGAGCAGGATCGTCAAGAGGAAGGCATAGATATTGTGCAAAGAGTCCTGAGTCTAGATCTCCAGTGTCTCCGTCTTCTAGCTCTCATTATTTCGCCTCGTAAGAAGGGGTGGTGGTATAGCATGGCTAGGCATTACCTTCATAGCTCCAAGGCTATTTCTGAGGTTCAGGAGGCGGAGGCAGGATTCAACAGGTATGTCTCTTGTAAAGGTAAAAAAAACAATGGAGTCGTTGCATGTTGTAGTGGCCAAAGTTAGAGAAAAAGTGGATGAAAAGTCCATCCAAGAGGAAGTGGATTGGATTACCAACCCGGGAACCCCAGCTACCCGGACTACGTAATTCTTGCACACCCAGGCTATGGCCTGGCACATGAAGACATTGTTGGAAAAATCTATGAATTTGCAGGAGGCTTCAACCTGGGTAGCGTACCAGGCGAGTAGCTTAGGGTCTGCTAGGAACTCGACTTGCTAAGAAAATTTGGAAGGGACGATGAAATCCCTGGTAGAGGAAATGAAGGCTCAGGCCAAGTGACTCGAGGGATTTGTGCAGCTCTTCGAGGCCTACCTGAAGTATGTTGTGAATATTTATATCCAAATGTCGGATGAGACCCACAAGACCATTTTTATCTGCAGGTTCAAACCCCGGAACACTCCTAGCTAGGAGGAGACTTCTCGTCCGAGCGCGGCTGCAAGTAAGGAGGATGCAATGCCGAGGCGTAAGGATTAAATTTAATGTCTATTCTATCTTGCTCTGCATGTGTTGTTGGTTTCTCTTTTTGTCTTATGAGGCCTATATTATTGGCTGGCTAGTCACCATTGGTCTCCTACTTGGGAGGTGGGCTAAGTTTTGTAGTAAGAATCAGGGGCTTTCCAAGCCCTTAAAGGCTTAGCAAAGCATTTGGTTTATGTTTTATGTTGTTGTCTTTAGGTATGCTTGGATAACAGGGGTTTATTTTTGTACTGTCATCAGCATAACCTTTTTTGTAACTCTATGTACAACATTTTCCTTTTAATACAATTGTTGATTTATACAAAAAAAAAAAAATGTTAGATACATAAATGAAGAAGTAAATGAGTGAAGGAATAATGTATGCTTAATGTTCCTCATTAATAATTCTTTAATTTTTGTTTGATATACTTATATTATGATATACAAATATTAATCATTTGTATGGTATGCATTATTAATTAATAATGAATAAGAATTCATTATATAACAATTAAATATTGTGAAAGAACATTAATTAACCCCTTTATTATATAATTTAGTTAAACAAAATGAACTTATTAGACTTTGAAATTGTGACCTCCAAGTTGCATGACCAATGGATTTACCATTAAACAATATGAACAACTTGTATAATTGACTATTTTATTACATAGTTGAATTGTTGCATATGTATAATGAAACCTTAGTTTATTAATCCAAATGTATGATTAGCTTACTAATAAGTAATATTTTTCTTTTCACAACTATCAAATGTAAGAGGACATGTGGCCAATTAAAAAAGTCATTAAAATTAAACATAACTAAATTATGTACAAAGTAAAACAATTTAAAAGAAAACAGTTAACTAAAGAAAATATGAAATAAACTAAAAGTTAGGACATTAGTTCAAATGACACTAAAGGTAATTCTTGAAAATTAATGAAAAAACCAAAAGCCTAAATGCAAGAAACAATTGGAGGGAGATTTGACCAGCAAGGAAAAATATTTTTTATTGCATTTTCTCATCCATGTACATTTCTACAAGGTGGGATATGCATGAAAATGGAAAGGTGATGCATAGACCATAGTGAGCAAGAAGATCGCATCTAAGGTCAATACCGACTTTAATGGAAAAAAGTGAAAGAAATGCAATGACATAAAAAATGCAATGACACATCTTAAGCTTTGCTCGGCTATGAATCAATGGAGCTATGCAGTCAACTTGCAATGTGGAAATTACATCACACAAATAGAAGTGAATTGCATGAAGAGGAAAACTAAGATAAAAGAAAAAAAGAAAAAAATAAACTTACTACGGGTCACCCTCACTCACAACCTCACTCACAAATGGGCAGCACCTAGGTAAGAAGAAGAAGGAATCCCTTTGATTGAGTCATTTCTTGGTTTTATAAGTCTCTTGAGGCAAATGTATGGTCTCGATCCTCCTTGGTTGGCCGTTAGATGAAAGCTTGCTGGTTGCATTCGTTTTTTCCGTTGGCAGTTATCCCATGCTTAATTTAAATTTTGTTAAAAATTCCATTTTTTTTATGTATAAGTATTGTGGTTGTTTTGTACACCGATTAATAACTATAATTTGTCTATGTCTCTCTTTTTAACACTAAAAATCAACTTATGAGTAATTTTTTCTAGATATTTGTGCAATAAACATTCGACCAAATAACAAAACAAAAGTCCCATCTGCATATGTTGAGACACAATTAATTTGGCGAGTCTTTGAAGTGTATCTTTGCTCCTATGTAGAAGAAGCACACCAAATTGATAGGAAACTCAAATCATCTGGGTGCTTCATATGAGACGATGTTAATTCTATTCACGGTACCAACCGATTTTATTGTTTCCCATGCCAATATTTTCTCTCGAAATTTTGTGTGTTGGCATGTCTTGCTCTGGAACTTCTCTACGTCGTCATAAAGGATTTTCTGATGACAAGAGTCTATCCTATTTGTGCTCTCTCCAACCTTTAGAGACGCTTCAATTCATGAAGAAGTAGTTATGTGATCATTTTCGAAAATCTATCATCTAGACATATTGATCCTTTTAAACCATATGCACTTGGATCGCTCAAGGTTTCAAGTGGGTGGGAAGAATTCAAAAATTCAATTTGAGCAACACGCAGTTGAACTACATGGTCATTCGAATACTCTGTCCCGAAAAACTAGTGTGAAGATCATCCGTGTGAAGAGAATAGGAAGCCATCTAACTCCTATTTGTATGTTACATCGTATCTTCTAATAGTAATTGTATAAAGTTTACAAATATTGATAAACATTAGTTTATTTATTAACAAGGCACAAATAAAAAGTTCCAAGGATTCAAACATATTTGTAATCTTCACTCTTTGTTAAACTCGAGGATGATCTCATTCTCTGGTTGGCATTCATCCCTTGCCCTCATCGTGTATTCTTTGTGAATAAAAATCTCAAAACATCAAACACCTAGGGTTTGCATGGTACCTTCTCATGTTTTAAGGTTGCAAACAGGATAACGAACCATTTGGAGATCTGCAATCCATATTCTTGTCTTAGTGTCCAATAATAGGCATGCTTGGGTAGGAATTTTGAATTTTCTCTTTTCTTTACTTGAAATTGTGGCTTTAACCTTTGAAATATTTTTAGTCACCTACACCTTGTTAGAGTCAAAGGAGAAGGCTCTGATTCTCATCCAATTGATTTTCATTTCAACCAGACGAATGTTGGAGGAATGATTTCCATCAAATTCAAGGTATAGATATTCTTGCAGCTAAATTGAACCGGTTTCTGTGGTGTAATAACCTCAAGGTCTCTCAAACAAATGAATTCTAGATACTTTCATCCATCACCGTATTGTATAAATGGTGATTTACTAATGTCAACCGAACAATACTTCTAGCATCCTGGAACTGTGTAATTTTTGTCCATATGTCGTCATTGTATTTTAGAAACATAATATTGGTCAACCCAATATCAAAGCATGCGTAGATCAAACGATTGAAAAGTAGATAGAGTATTCAACGACGCGTGTCGGCCTTGTCACTAGGAGATGTCATGTCATTTTGAGGAGAAAACCACTATATATAGGAAACTCGGCTTTCATTTGAAGACATAATTTTCTGTCAAGGAAATCTGAAAAAGAAAAGGTACAAAGATCATAAGAAAGAAGTCTCATCACCAAGCGAAGAAAGAAGGAAGAAAATCAAGTTCATTTTGATCTGTTTTTAGGCTAATACCTCTACATGTGTGAGAATACAATGTTGTCTATTGCAGTAAGGGTCTACATATTATAGTCATCTTGAGAAGACAAATTTAGGAAGAAATCAAGTGGATCCTCAAGCTGAGTTAAGGAAGAATACTCTCCATCTCAAGCGAAGGAAGTTGAGAGACAATATCTCTCTCAAGTATTGGAACTAGGGTTTTTGAGTAAGGACTGTGAATTACAGATCTATGCCAAAGGACCAAAATTCTGAAGGATAACTCAGAAGGAGGAAGAAGCAAGGAGTTTCACTATCATTGACTCAGGGAAGAAGAAACTCATCAAGGAAGCCTTGTTACTTGGTCTTGGATAGGTTAATAGGTCAAGGGTATTGGTCTTGGTATTCATCAATTGAATTTTCTATAAGAAGAAGAATTCATTTGAGTTTTCCTCTCAAGTTGGAAAGGTTTTGGCCCTGGTTGATCGTTTATATTTTGTGTCTCTTATCTCTCGATTGTTTATGCTTTGTTAGTTATTTAATGAAGAATAACACTATAATAATCTAACTAAAATGAATATCCTAATCTAAAGTAGTGAAAAAAGCATTCACAAGCAATTATCATCAAAGAGAAATCTCCTAATCCTAATGCCATAGATTTATCAACGTGGTATCAAAGCTAAGGTGAAAACGTCAAGGAAGGGCATCTCATCATGAGACACACAAGAATTCAAAGGTCGAAACTCTAAAAGGACATCAAAGCAAATCTAGAAGATCATCAACAAAGTCAAAATCTACAAAGAAGTGTCAAAACCCTAAATCGAAGAATAATTCTTCACCAGAAGAAGTCTTGGGATCCTCAAGTCATCATCAAAAGAACACAAATACCATAATTAAGTTGAATAAATCTACTTGAGGTCTATCATCTAAGAGAAGAAAGTTCAAGGATGTTGGCATCAAAATTTCTAAGGCAATCTCTCTCTCTCTCTCTCTCTCTCTCTCTCTCTCTCTCTTGTTCAGTTTCATCTCTAAAGGAAACCCTTATCCTTGAAGAATATCATTCAAGTAGAATCATAACATCAAGGAGTCATCATCAATCATTATAAACAAGTAAATCATCATCAAAGGATCTAAAGTGATCTCTCTCTCTGAATCAAGGATCACTTTTGAAGAAGAATTATCTTCATCAAGAAGAATTTTTATGTTATTAATATCGTCATCAAATTCAAGGAGGAAGCAATTGGTAGAAGCATATTAACAAGTATATTTATGTCTACATATGAATCTGTCAAAATGTATTTTTGCAAGGAAAGAAACAAATTGGCTGGGCTTCAAACTTTCTTGCATGGAAGACAAGGACAGACTTGAATCTCATTGAAAATAAGGTCATGGATCATGTGAAGGGTTCAACCACCAAATCTCCAAAGGAAGATGCTCAGGCACTTGCAAGATTTATGAAAGGGGAAGTAAGGGCTCAAAGGATTCTCATATAATACATCAAGGATCCACTCATTCCATATATATCAAAACTCGAAACTTCAAAAACAATATATGAAAAAATGGTAGAATTATTTTTTGTATGTACTACACGAGAAGTTATCTCATTAAGGAAAGAAATCTAAAAACTAATGATATCAAAGGAAGAAGGAATAACATTGTACTTTATGAGGGTATATGAGAACATGGATCAACTTCAACATCTAGGAGAAATAATGTCTCACAAGGAGATGACCAACGTAGTACTAAATTCACTAATAGAGGAGTGGGGTAACTCTACTCCAAGCATTTATGGGAGGAAATAAGATACTCCATTCCAATATCTATGGTCACTATGTAAGTTTGAAGAAACCATGCTCAAGGCAAAAACTGATGTGGCACTACAAGGAAAAGACCCTCTAGTGGAGGTTATAAAGGAGGTTTTTAATGTTATAAAATTGGCCAAAATTGTCAAAAAAACATTTTCTACAAAATCCGTTTATGGTTACGGAGGTTTTGGCTGAGCTTTTAATGGAAATTCAACACAACTAAAAAAAATGGGCGGTTGGAGGCTATTATGGATGTTTTTTTCATCGGTGTGCCACTAAGGTTTCAATGCACTGGTGCATGTCATCTAGACGGTGGCCTCGGGGCAGTCAAAGGTTCCTGTACCAGGCCGTCAAGGTATAAAACAACATCGGGCTTAGTGTTGGTGATACAACGCACGGGACCGTACCAATTGGTCTTGGGATTTATGCGGTGTCCATAGGTCATCTCAATGCATCGGTATGTAGACTTATAGAAACGCACCAATGCACCGTATCAGAAAAACACACCGATATTTATAATTGGTATTAGTATTTATGTGGTGCCCATACGTCGTACAAATGCACCGGTGCGTAGTCTCACATAAAAGCACCGATGTGCAGTATTGCACAAACACACCAAGATTTTTAATTGGTTTTGGTATTTGTGCGGTGCCCATAGGTCATAGAAACACACCAGTGCGCTTCAACATACAAAAGCACTGATGTACATTACCTGACACGCATCGGTGTTTATTTTTTATTTTTTATAAACATCGACTTGTGACAGTGAAATTATTGGTTTTTTTCTAAATTCATTATTCATCAAAAGTCGACACATCTTATAACAATATTCATATGAATTAAAATTTTATTAGTGCATTTGAGAACGACAATGGAGAACGCAATAGAGTAAATTAAAACATATATATATATATATACAAGACAGTCTTTTCCATACAAAATAGGACATTTATTGGTATCCCTTTGTCTTTCAATTGGGACACTATGTCCATAACATTAAACGAAATGCCTGATTTCACAGACATATTTCAAAAAATACAATGCCTTGCTTTGATATCCAAACATAGTGATCATCATTCTTCACTTGAACTGATATCATTGCTAGAGCTACTTCCATGACTTGGGGTTATTTTCAGGAATGTTTTGTTGACGGTGTTGATTGTTTTCTTCTTCTTCACCTTCCATCTACAAACATAAAAATAAACTGAAATGAGTGTATATACATTGGTGAGAATAATGAAAATTGCAATATTAAATAATATACATCAATGTAAATTGAAAAGAAAAATGACGTACCATAGTAACAATTGACTCATAAACTACACACATTCTTTCAAAACCATGTACCATGCCACCTTTCAAATTTCGTCTGTTGGCGCAGTTCCATACTTTGTTTCCTGCAAGTTTTATACCCCATAACAAATCATATATTTAATATAAAAGATTTTGTTGTTCTATTAATTATAGACAAAGCTAAGTAAAACAAGATCGATAGATGCTTACAAATTCCATAATTAATTTCTGATATGCCAACATATACTCACAACCCATATTTAACCCAATTTCAATCAATTCTTCTGATGGTTCTTCTTTGTATGTTAGCACCTGTTTTAAGACATTCAATGATGATTTTTGTAAAACAACTTAAAAAATACAAAAATGAAATCTAGTTAAGTTGTTATAAGGAAGTAACAATTACTCACAAACTTAGATATCAACCCTTTTCTTCCTTGTCATCTTGTTTTATGTGCTGAATGGGTTCCATTTTCTCTTATTTTCTGCAAGAAAATTATTTGAAAATTAATATTTAATGCTAAATTTTTTATTTATTGTACCTAATGATTGAAAAATTCAATGATTACATATTACATTTGAAGCACGTTGTTGTTGAGATGGCTCCTCTTGTGATGCAATTTTGTCCATTTCTTTGACCATCTCCTTGTACACATTTTTGGGCATTCCTACTGGCATATTTCTAATATCAGCTCATTCATCTTTTGAGATTTTCATAATATTTCTAAAAATGTAACATGACAATAAAATATTTAATTTTGATATTGATATATGAAAAGTAAATATAACAAAGGTGATATTTATAAGGAATATTACCTTTCGATTCCTTCTTTTTTGTTGTTGTACCTTTTTGCTATTAAAATTCTGACATGTCTCATTGACCAATTCTTTGGAAACTCTTCTTGTAGTTTAAATAAAATTTGGTTCTTGGAATCATTATATTGGTTTTTGTATTGTAAGTAGAAAGAACATTTATACATTCGTTCCACTAGATCCCTCAAACTTTTGTAAAAGTTTCCCCCCCTTTCGTTAACCTCCAGCACCACTCCAGATGAGCTAAGGAGAAATTCATTTTCATTTGCATGTTCTATTTTTTTTTCTTTTCTCAAAACAACATTCATTTTTTGATTTTTTGATCCCTGTAGAACATTAAACAGATGTGAATTAATAGACTGTTTGACACATGTTATCTAACAATTTTAAGTATATTATTAATGAACATTTAAAAAAGAAACTCATATTGGATTGATAGTATTTTTTCATTCACCTGATTCATCCTTTTATAATTTTTCCATCCCTAGATCAGAAATAATCTTATCGAGCTTCATCATTTTGTGGCTCTGCATGATATACAGTAAACAATACATATTAGTTAAACTTAGATATAGTTCAAAAATAATATTTTTTATAAAGAATTTACAAAGAACTTGTCTTTTTTGTTTTTCTTGATGTGTTATCAGTATTTTTGTTACTTGATCACTTATCAGTCATTTCTTTATCAATCTGAAACCTGTACCATATCATTCATTAATATATTTATAAATAAATTGTCAACTTTTCAAGGAAAAAATAAATCTCAAGAAACCAGTGTGCCTTTCCTGTTGTACGCATCGATGTCGGTGCGTGGGGGTATTAGAAACACACCGCAAAAACAATATGATAGACCATATGGTGTGTGGGGATATTATAAACGCACCGCACAAACAATGCTATAGACCGTACGGTGCTATCCTCGTAACATAGAGCACTGCTGCCCTATTTTAGATATGGCGCACTGATTTTAAAAAATTGTTTTTAATTTTTTTTATTACACAGTACTTGCGTGGTGCGCTGTATAATATAGTGTACTGGTACGCTAGGTTACGCAGGACGCACTGATAAAAAAAAATCCATTTTTTTCCAAAAATTCACGCAAGGGCCGAATGGATCGAGATCCGAATATGCAAGTCATCTCGTGGGTTGGATGTCAATATAAAATGAAAATCCCTAATTCTAAAATCACAGAAACAGAGAGAAGAAAGGGCAGAAACAAAAAAAATGAAGGGTTTAGGGTAAAAATGGATAAAACTGTAGAAAAAGTAAAAAAAATAATAAAATTTAATCACTAGATGGTTTGAAATTCTATGATACAGTGTTTGAATCACTAGAGGTTTGGTTTCTAATTGTCTGAATACTTATTTTCAAATTTATTTCGTTGTTCCACAGTGCTCTCGTGCTCTCTTTCTCCAGGTATGTCTCATGCAAATCTCTCGCTGAAAATTTTAGCAAAAATAGTGAAATAATGAAAAGTGTTTAGTATTTAAAGAATTATTTTATGAGATTAGATTTTCGAAATTATTTTGCCACCCATTTTTCAATTTTTTGCTTTTTTTAACTTAAAGAAAATAGAGTTGCATTTTTTTTTATTTGCGTTTATTCATCACCAGTGCGTCACTTGATAGCACCACAACAGTTCGTCCATTTGTAACACTGGCACCAGTGCACAGTAACTGAAACACACCGGTGCAGTTATATGTACAATGGCACCGATTTAGGGTTAAGGCATAAAATTTAATTTTAAGTGTGTACACCAAAATTTAGCAAACTCCAACCATAAAAATTGAGAATTAGAATTATAAATAGAATTAGAATTGAGAATTCGAAGTGGATAAATTATTGATGGAAATAACTATTCTTTCAAAGCATTTTGTTTATTGCATGATGTAGAAATTATATAAATTATGTGTTATATGTCCAAGATTCTCCTAATCTCACACTATTTTAATTTCATGCAAAATACAAAATCTATTCGACCATTGATCATTTAAGGAAATTAAATCAAGATTTCAATGCACATATGAAACAATAAAAATTCACACACATTAACACAATTGTTTAACGAGAAAGCTTGAAGCTGAAAACCCCAACTATCTGTATATAATATATGTCATAGAGATCATGTAAAAATCCTCATACAAAGCTGATCATATCAATCTCTGAGTACAATAAAATTGTTACACACTAATCAGGCCCGATCTTGCAAATCCATAGACCGATCTTTGCCACCTGCTAGCCTGCCTCTATTGCGCAATCCCTATTGAAGAATGGCTCTGAATGAACTCAAATTCACCAAAATTGCACTGTGCAATCCTCATTGGCATCTCCATTGAGTGTTGGATGCAATCAATGCATCATTATAGTCACAACTGATAGTCACACTTGCTCTTTCACCTATCTCTCCACTGGTCTCCACTGAAACTGTCATGCATTGTTGTTAACTGATGTATTCTTCAGTTGATTAATGAGTTATTATTTAGTGAATTAATTAAATAATTAATTCACACCACTCTCACTAGTGTATCAATCACTTAGACTAGATACAACTAGCTCAACTGAGTCTAACTGAGTTAAACTAAATACAAATCCACCAACTACTTCTATAACTCCACCAAACTCTGTCACATGAGTTCTAATTGAAGTCTCCATGATTAGCTCTAGTAAACCCTCAGGAATAGCGTAATTCCTTTTGTCAACTACTGTGCCACATCTGTGCACTTAACTGAAGTGCTCCAAGAGAATAAGATAATGTTTAGAGTCCAAATATTATTAAGAGCTAATAATATTCGACATATCTATTTTTAGACTGGCAATCTAAAAATAGATTCCGCCCAATATGTCTAAAAATATAAGTCCATCTATTTTTCCAACTTGACCAACCATCCACAAATAGCATCCTGCAACTCATAGAATATGATCGACATGTCTAAAAATAGACATAGTCTAAAAATAGACTTTACGCCAAAAATAGCCTGCGGGCCCACTTAGTGAAGGCGACTCTTTTCACTAAGCTCATCATCTTGTTGAATCTCAACACTCCCTCTCAACAAGATAGGGATTATCTGCCACCCCGATCTTGTCACTATGGTATTTGAATTTTCTCCTGGTGAGCGCCTTCGTTAGAATATCTGCATCCTGATCCTCCGTGGAAATGTAAGAAAGCAACATGATCCTCCCCTACACACAATCTCTGATATGATGATACCAGATGTCAATATGTTTAGATCTATCATGAAATATTGGATTAACCAAGAGTTTAATGCAACTCTGATTATCACAATATATCACTGTGGGATCTAAATGTGAACCGAACAACCCGACCAGGATCTTCCTCATCCATATAGCCTCGCATGTAGCCAAAATTGCTGCCATGTACTTGGCCTCCACTGAACTGAGTGCCACGAATCTTTGTTTCCTGCTGTACCAAGAAACTGCTGTAGATCCGATACTAAAAATCCCTCCAGATGTTCTCTTTCTGTCCATTGGGCTTCTTACCCAATCTGCATCCGTGAAGCCATGTAGCCTCACCTCATCCGACTGTCTGTACCACAATCCATATCCAGATGTGCCCCTGAGATATCTCAGGACATGCTTGCCTGCCTTCCAAAAGAGCTTGGTAGGCTTAACCATAGCTTGTGAAAGCTGGTTCACAACATAGCATATGCCTGGTCATGTATTGACTAGATACATGAGTGAACCAACCAATTGTATATAAACAGTGGCATCCACTACCTCTGCCGATGTAGCATCCTCTTTCCTCCAACCACCACGAAGAGGAGTGTCGATAGGCTTTCAGCCTTGCATGTGAAACTTCTCCAGTATCTCCCAGGCATACTTGCCTTGAGACACAAACAGTCCACCCTTTCGCTGCCAAATTTCCAATCCCAGGAAATAAAGAAGGGGGCCCAAGTCCTTCATCTCAAACTCCTTTGCAAGATCACTTGTTAGTATTAAATCATCTACATAAAGTACAATGATCAACAGCTTACCCTCCACCACAATCTGGTATAGGTTCGGATCCACCTCACTCTTGGCGAAACCAAGTCTGGTGAAATAACTGTCTATCCATGTGTACCAAGCACGAGGTGCTTGTTTTAGCCCATACATCGCTCTTTTGAGCCTGCACACATGCGAGTCACTACTGAAGATTTCGAATCATTCAAGCTGCTCAATTTACACCTCCTCCTTAATGACTCCATTGAGGAATGCAGTCTTCACATCCATCTGATGAATGTGCCAACCCATCTGCACTGAGAGAGCAAGGATGGTCTGTATGGAATAATACCTTGCGATAGGTGCAAAGGTTTCTTCATAGTCAATCCCCTTGATCTGTGAGAAGCCCCGGGAAACAAATCTTGCCTTACACTTCTCAACGCTCCTGTCAGTAGCTTGCTTCACCTTGTAGATCCATCTCTAACCTACCACTGATTTCCCTTCCAGCCTTGGGACAATCTCCCATGCATTGTTTTTGACAATCGAATCATACTCTTCCACCATGGCATATACCCATGCAGGATCCTCCACATCTTCCTTGAAATGTTTAAATTTGGGTACCGGAGGACAGGTGGTTCCCTAAGGCTTTGATCTTTGGCCTAGGGAAAAGTGTCCAAAAGAATTTAATTTTTCTCCTAAAGTGACTTTATAATTTTATAAAGTCAAATCTAATTTAAAAGTGACTTTATGTGATAAAGTTACTAAAGTCTAATTTTAAAGTGACTTTAATAAAGTCAATGTAAAATTAGAAAGGAAAAGTGACTTTGGAAATAAATGACTAAGTGGGTCTTTATTAAAGTGGGGTGAATTAAAAAACAGAAAGTGAGATTTAAATGAGCATTTAATCTCAGCCTTAGATCTCAATCTATTTCAGCCATTGGATTTAGGGATTCCCCAAAAGTCATTTAGGGTTAGGTTAAAGGAGGAAAAGGAGGAAAAGGTCATTCATTCTTTCATGAGCAGATTGAGAGAAGGAGAGCAAGAGAGCAAAGGAGATCTATGGATAGTGAGGAGAAGGAGACAGCAGCTTGGCACACATTCCAAGGTAGTGTTTTAGCAAGTCTGTACAGCTGAGTTAGCACACAGTGAAAGGAAGATTTTGGGCATGATTTTCTAGAAAGTCCGTACAACAGTTTTGGTTCAGATTCTAAGGAGGTCGTACAACAAGTTAGCACAGAAATCGAGGAGCAGAAAAGCTGAAGTTTGCTGGCACGTTTTTCAAGGGAGGCCGTACAGCAAGTGGCTGTACCTTGGCACACTTTTCTAGGCAGAAATCCGTATAGCTGTACTGTTGTTTTACTGCACAGAAATCGAGGAAAATCGTACAACAGCATTTATGGCAGCTTGCATGCTTTTCTAGGCAGTCCGTACAACAGCATTTAAGGCTGAAATTTGGGCACAAAAATCAAGGAGGCCATACAACGTTTATTGCTGTTCTGTTTTACTATTTGCAAGTTTTTCCAGTTGGCTGTGAGGCACGAAAAATGAGATAAGTTGTAAAAGTTTGCTTGCTGATTTTTTGCTGAATATTTCTCTCACTGTAAAAAGCATTTTCCAGAAATAAGAAGGAGCTTTCGAACTGGTTTTCCCCAAGAGTTGTAGGGGGTTTTTCCAGGGTCACTTTAACAAAAAATCACTGTGTTTAAATGTGTTGAATGGCTGTTTGTATGTGCTGATATTTATTTCTGCATTTTCCAGCATTCTGTAATATTTCCAGAATTTGTGTTTTCAACAAAATTTATTTTCCAGTTGTTGAATGTATGGATATGGGAAAGGGCATTTAACTATTTTGGAGAAATAAGGTGAAACTGAAAACCGGGGTGGGAAATGAGAAATTTCTACATGGTATCAGAGCTTGAGTGCTGAAGTGCAGTTTGGGACAGCAAGGACGAAAATATAGCCTGCTGATTTTTCACTCAGAAAATTCCAGCAAGCTGAATTTTTCACAAACAGAATTTTTACCTTTACTACAGCAGTGCTATTTTTCAGTTTTAGGACAGCAGGATGTCTTTGGGACTGAGGGTGGAGGATAGGTTGGATGGGCATTCCAATTACAGCATTTGGAAGGAGAGAATGCAGAGTATCTTTGAGGAGGCAAAAGTCTGGGACATTATGGTGCATACCACACAGAACCCTGTGAATGTGCCTACTGATGCTACTCAGTTGGCAGCATATAATAAAAATAACAACAAGGGTAAGAGACTGACTCTAGACGGAATCAAAGACCATTGCATTCCTCATGTGAGAGGAAAGAGAAATGCTCATGAGATGTGGACAACATTGTCCAATCTCTACCAGAGTACCAATGAGAACCGGAAAATGGTCCTGAAGGAGAAGTTGAAGACCATTAAGATGGGTAATGATAGTGCAGCTGGATATCTCACAAAGATTACTAATGTGAGAGATGAGTTGGCAGCGATTGGAGAGGCCATTCCATCCACTGAGTTGGTGTGGATTGCAGTGAATGGCCTCCCCCGTTCATGGATGAACTTTGCTGATGGGGTTTGTGCACGTGAGACCCTTCCCACATGGGAGAGGTTTTGGGATGATTGCATTCAGACAGAGATCAGGAAAGGTCAGCTTGGGGCAGCCAAGCCAGTTGAGCAGGATGAGGATGTAGCACTATTGGTAGGAGGCAAGAAAGGCAAAGGGAAGAAGCAGGCTTCCACAAGCAATGGTGGGGGCAAAGGCAAAGGTAAAGGTAAACAGGGCAACACACAGAAGGACTATTCCAAGGTGAAGTGTTGAAATTGTCAGAAGATGGGACACTATGCAGTTGTGTGTTCGGAGAAGAAGAAGAAGAAGGGGAAGAACCAAAGCATGGCAGCTTCAGCAGAGGTTGAGGACTTTACAGATCTCTTTGACCGGGAGTTTGGGTTCATTGCGTGTGAGTCCTCTAGTGCTGGATCACCTGCCACAGAGGTTCAGAGGGAGCATGCATTTCCCTCGATTAGCAGAGCATCTTCGGGTATCTGGTATGTGGACAGTGGGGCTTCACGTCATATGACAGGAGTCCGTGAGTACTTCTCAGAGCTTTCAAAGAGTGGCACTGATATAGAGGTAGTACTCGGTGATGACAGAGTTTTTAGAGCAGTCGGTGTGGGAACACTGACATTTCAGAGGGAGTCTAAAGCTCCCTTGAAGGTGTCAGATGTTCTTTATGTGCCAGGGATGAGGAAGAACCTCATATCCGTCTCATCTTTGGAGGATAGAGGATATGAGATACTCTTCAGGGGAGGATAGGTGTTGATGTATCCTAGGGGCACTCCAGCTGATTCATCTAGAGTGATAGGTGTACGCCATGCAAAGGTGTACAAGTTTGCATTCCAGCCCCTTTTGGCATTGAGCAGTAGTACTGACAACAGAGCTAGCAGTTCTGAGCTGTGTGAGATTTGGCACCGCAGGATGGGGCATATGTATCATGGAGCCTTGAGGACTTTGGGGGAGATCACTACAGGTGTGCCAGATTTCAGTACTGATCACTTTGATACTTGTAGAGGATGTGCGATGGGCAAGTTTTCCAATTCCCCTTTTCCCAGCAGTGACAGCAGAGTGACTGGGATACTTGATTTGATTCATTCCGATGTGAGCGGTCGGATGTCTCATGTTTCCTTGAGTGGATATGAGTACTATGTTTTATTCATTGATGATCACTCCAGGAGGACTTGGGTTTATTTCTTGAAGACCAAGAGTGAGGTCTTCAAGCGGTTTCAGGAGTTTAGAGCTCTTGTGGAGACACAGAGAGGTCGGAAGATCAATTCCCTGAGGTTGGACAATGGGGGAGAGTACACCCTTGGAGAGTTTGTTGACTATTGTGTGGAGGCAGGCATTAGGAGGGAGTTCACTGTTCCTTACAACCCCAGCAGAACGGGGTTGCAGAGAGGAAGAACAGATCCATCGGAGGGGCTGCCAAAGCCATGTTACATGATCAGGGGTTGCCATTGTTCTTGTGGGCAGAGGCCTGCAACACAGCTGTTTATTTGCAGAACAGGAGTCCGCATCGTGCCTTGGGGCACATGACTCCGAAGGAGGATTTTTCTAGGAAGAAGCCTGATATTGGTCATCTTCATATCTTTGGGTGTATTACATACTCCTACATACCCAAGGAGAAGAGGACCAAACTAGAGCCCATCGCAGAGAAGGGCATCTTTGTGGGTTATAGTGAGACCTCAAAGGCCTTTCGGATTTACATTCCTGCGCAGAGGAAATTTGTTGTCAGGCAGGATGTGAAGTTCGAGGAGGACAGGGCCTTTAGGAGGTCACGAGAGTTAGAGTATCTGGATCAACCAGACCCTCAACAGCAGTTGAGTCAGTCGCAGGGATCCAGTGGGCAGGGATCAGGAGGATCCGGAGGTACATCTATGACGATGTCAGGTCCATCAGTGAGAAGTGGCTCACAGAGTCAGAGAGGTGGTACCGAGGCCTGAGGGCAAATCCGCGGTTACTTCCAGATGGCAGCATTGAGAAATTCAAAGCAAGGTTTGTGGATCGAGGGTTCTCCCAGGTAGAGGGAGTTGATTATGAGGAGACCTTCGCTCCCGTGGCTCGATATACTTCGATCCGCTCCATTTTATCGATAGCAGCATAGATGGGTTGGAAGATCCACCAGATGGATGTGAAGACTGCATTTCTCAATGGATTCATACAGGAGGAGGTGTACATTGAGCAGCCACAGGGCTTTGAGGTGCATGGGAAGGAGTCCCATGTGTGCAGATTGAAGAAGGCCCTTTATGGCCTGAAGCAAGCTCCCAGAGCTTGGTACTCCAGGATAGATACATACTTGTAAGGGATGGGTTTCACAAAGAGTGAGGCAGATCCGAACCTTTACTATATTGTGATAGGTGAGGAGCCTCTCATTCTGGTGCTGTATGTGGATGACTTGGTCATTACAGGTGTAGAGAGACTCATAGAGCACTGCAAGAGAGATCTTGCAGCGGAGTTTGAGATGAAGGACATCGGCTTGATGCATTACTTTTTGGGTTTGGAGGTGTGGCAGGAGGAGGGGCATTTCTTCCCGGGACAGGGGAAGTATATTGTGGACATCCTTGGTAGATTTCACATGGAGGATTGTAAACCCATGTCGACACCGATGATCACCAACTGGAAGAAGCTTCATGCTTCGGATTCCGAGTTGGTAGATCCCACATTGTACAGGCAGCTGATTGGTTCCTTGATGTATTTGGTCAACACTAGACCAGATATTTGTTTTGCAGTCAACATGATGAGTCAATTTATGTGTGAGCCTAGGAAGGTTCACTGGGTGGCTGCAAAACACATTTTGCGGTACTTTCAGGGGACATTGGATTATGGTCTGGACTACAGGCAGGGGGATGAAGTGAGATTGGCAGGTTACACTGATTCTGATTGGGCAGGTTGTGCTTCTGATAGGAAGAGTACTTCAGGGTGTTGTTTTGGGTTGGGATCGGCAGTGTTGTCATGGTTCAGCCGGAAGAAGCAGTCAGTAGCATTGAGTTCAGCGGAAGAAGAGTATATGGCAGCCAGTCTAGATAGTTGTGAGGCCATATGGCTTCGCAAGATGTTGTTTGGCTTATTTGGTCAGCCGTTGAGACCTTCAGTGATATACTGTGATAATCAGAGTTGCATTAAACTCACAGAGAATCCAGTATTTCATGATAGGTCAAAGAATATCGGGATCAAATATCATTTCATCAGAGACTATGTTCAGAAAGGAGCTGTGAAGCTTGAGTATATTCCCACTGATGAGCAGGTTGCAGATATTCTTACCAAAGCCTTACCACGGGGCAAGCATGTCTACTTCAAAGACAAGATGGGTGTGGTGAGGAACACCTTCCTCGGTAAGAGGGAGTGTTGAAATTTGGTTACCAGAGGACAGGTGGTTCCCTAAGGCTTTGATCTTTGGCCTAGGGAAAAGTGTCCAAAAGAATTTAATTTTTCTTCTAAAGTGACTTTATAAAGTTACAAAGTCAAATCTAATTTAAAAGTGACTTTAAGTGATAAAGTTACTAAGTCTAATTTGAAAGTGACTTTAATAAAGTCAATGTGAAATTAGAAAGTGAAAAGTGACTTTGGAAATAAATGACTAAGTGGGTCTTTATTAAAGTGGGGTGAATTAAAAAATAGAAAGTGAGATTTAAATGAGCATTTAATCTCAACCCTAGATCTCAATCTATTTTAGCCATTGGATTTAGGGATTCCCCAAAAGTCACTTAGGGTTAGGTTAAAGGAGGAAAAGGAGGAAAAGGTCATTCATTCTTTCATGAGCAGATTGAGAGAAGGAGAGCAAGAGAGCAAGGGAGATTTCTGGACAGTGAGGAGAAGGAGGCAGCAACTTGGCACACATTCCAAGGCATCGTTTCAGCAAGTCCATACAGCTGAGTTAGCACACAATGAAAGGCAGATTTTGGGCATGATTTTCTAGAAAGGTTGTACAGCAGTTTTAGTTCAGATTCCAGGGAGGCCATACAGCAAGTTAGCACAGAAATCAAGAAGCAGAAAAGTTGAAGTTTGCTGGCATGTTTTTCAAGGGAGGCCGTACAGCAAGTGGCTGTACCTTGGCACACTTTTCTAGGCAGAAATCCATACAGCTGTACTGTTATTTTTCTGCACAAAAATCGAGGAAAACCATACAGTAGCATTTATGGCAGCTTGCACGCTTTTCTAGGCAGTCCGTACAACAGCATTTAAGGCTGAAATTTGGGCACAAAAATCGAGGAGGCCGTACAACATTTATTGCTGTTCTGTTTTTCTGTTTGCAAGTTTTTCCAGTTGGCTGTGAGGCACGGAAAATGAGATAAGTTGTAAAAGTTTTCTTGCTGATTTTTTGCTGAATATTTCTCTCATTGTAAAAAGCATTTTCCAGAAATAAGAAGGAGCTTTCGAACTGGTTTTCGCCAAGAGTTGTAGGGGGTTTTTCCAGGGTCACCTTGACAAAAATCACTGTGTTTAAATGTGTTGAATGGTTGTTTGTATGTGCTGATATTTATTTCTGCATTTTCCAGCATTCTGTAATATTTCCAGAATTTGTGTTTTCAACGAAATTTATTTTCCAGTTGTTGAATGTATGGATATGGGAAAGGGCATTTAACTATTTTGGAGAAATAAGGTGAAACTGAAAACTGGGGTGGGAAATGAGAAATTTCTACATGAAAGGGGATGGTTCTGTCACGATACACTTGCTCATCAGAGCCATGTATCCAGTAAATCGGTCAGGTGACTGTATCTGTCTACGTTGTGATGTAGGTGCTCCTACATTTTGTGCTGCATCAAGATTCAGTCGCTCAGCTTCTATAGTGCGCTTCCTCCCTTTGATGTTTGGAACTGCATGAGTGGTTTCTTCCACTCCATGAACCTCCTCTTGTGGCTAATCCACATCCCGAGGCTCATCTTTAGGAACAAGTAGCTCCTCATCTGCATGCAAGTGCAGCTCCCTCTCAAGCGACAACTTCATGGATTTCTCCTCATGAAATTTTATATCCCATCACACAACAGTCATTCGACTGTCTAGAAAACACACACGATAATTGTGGGGTGTTTTTGTGTACCCCACAAATATCCCAACCTCTGCAGTCAGCTCCAGCTTCTTCCTGGCATCCTTCGTCACATGAATGTAAACAGGTGAGCCAAAAATCTTCAAATGAGAAACATCAGGCTTCTTACCAGAAAACTCCTCTTCGGGTATACTCATGCCATGTACTCTATGAGGACAACGGCTTTGCACATAAACTGTAGTGTTGCATGCCTCAACCCACAAGTGTATGGGAAGGCCCTAATCATGCGACATTTCCCATGCAGCACCCACGATCATTATGTTCTTTCTCTATACGAACCCTTTCTGCTGTGGGTTATGAGGCACTATGAGTTCTCTTCGAATTCCTTCTTTGCTGCAAAAGTCTTTGAATTCACCAGCGATGTATTCACCACCATTATCGCTCCTTAGAGCTTTCACCTGCTTCCTCGATTCTTTCTCAACCAGCGCCTTGAACTCATAGAACTTTGAGTATCTCTCGCTCTTCTTCTGCATGAAGAAGATCCAACACTTACGAGAAAACTCATCAACAAATATCCTTGGGAAACTCGGTAGAAATCTACTACAAGATTTTCAAAGCGCCATGGTGAAGATGGCCCAATCTCCTATGCCACAACTCACCCGCATCCCGGCTCACCACTCCTTCTGCTTTGCCTGCCATTTCTACGCAGCCATCTACCTGCAATTGATAAATATTATTAACTCGAATCCCTATCCTCCTGGTTTGACCAGTTGTTTTACTACGTAGGAAGGCTTTTCCCTTGCTAAAAACAACATCATAACCCTTATCTTCCAACATTGCCACATAGATCAGATTCTTCTTCAATCCTAGAACATGCATGACATCCTTCAAGATGAAAGGTTTTCCAGACTCCCTCTCAAAGGAAATGGTCCCAATACCAGTTGACTGTATCTACCATCATCACCCATCTCGATGTGCACTCCAAGATCCTTTTCATCCAGATCACTAAACAAATCTTTGTCTCCAGTCATATGGAAAGACACACAACTGTCAAGAAACCACACTGATCCCATCACACTTGAAACCAAGCATGCGATCAAAGAAAAATCCAGCTCAAACTAAGAGGCTAAGGCCTCTCCAGCTACAGATTCAACAACCTGCTTATTCTTCTTCTTTTGTGGATAGTTAGTGGCATAATGTCCATGTTGGTGACAGTGAAAGCACCCCACCTTGGACAAGTCCTGCTTCCTGCCTTTCACACTGGATTGAGAAGGATTTTTCTTTCCCTTCCCTTTCCTTGCTTTGGCAGCCAAAGCACAATTTTCTTCATCTTCATTCTTAAATGAATATCCATCCCTGGTACCTCACCTTATCTCCTCCTACACAAGATCCGACCAAAGTCACTCCCATCCTGGTAGTTTCTCCTGTCCATTGATAGAGTCCTCGTAGCTATGCCAACTCTTCGAAAGCCTAAGGAGAGCCAAGCTCACAAAGTCCTATTCGTCTACAGTAACCCCCACACTTCCCAGCTCATCCTTGCAGTGGACAAACTTCGTGAGGTATTTTGGTATACTGTCGCCTTTCTCGATTTTTATTTTTTTGAGCTTGTCTTTAAGCGCCAACTTCCTCTGGTCGCTTCTGCTTTGAAACAAGTATGTCAAAGCCTTCCACATTAAGAATGTAGTGGCTTTACCATGAAGGGTGGACACAATGTGGTCCTTCACACCTTCCAACAGAATTCTTTGACACTTTGCTACCTTCTTTTGCCATGCGTCAAGTGCGGCTGCATCGCTAGAACCAGGCTTTGGAATATCAGCATATATGAACTCCTTCAACCCATTATCATCCAGCACCACCTCCATCCTGTCCTTCCATGAAATATAATTCGAGCTACCTTCAAGGGCATACTCCAATCATAATCCGTTGAAATAAATTTCAATGAATGCTCAACTTCGACACCGAGAAAAACAATGAAGAAAATTCGAATTCCACCAGCACAAAACTCAACCGCTTCAATAATTTCAATCTCCTCCGATCAATAATCCTCTGATTCCATGTAGAAATTATATAAATTATGTGTTATATGTCCAATATTTTCCTGATCTCACACTATTTTAACTTCATGCAAAATACAGAATCAAGATTGCAATGCACATATGAAACAATAAAAATTCACACACATTAACACAGTTGTTTAACGGGAAAGCCTGAAGCTGAAAACCCCAACTATATGTATATAATATATTTCATAGAGATTATGTTACAATCCTCATACAAAGCTAATCATATCAAGCTCTCAGTACAATACAATCGCTACACACTAATCAGGCCCGATCTTGCAAATCCATGCATTGATCTTTGCCACCTGCTAGCCTGCCTCTACTGCGCAATCCCTACTGAAGAATGGCTCTGAATGAACTCAAATTCACCAAGCTTGCACTACGCAATCCTCATTGGAATCTCCATTGAGTGTTGGATGTAATAAATGCATCACTATAGCCACACTTTCTCTTTCACCTATCTCTCCACTGGTCTCCACTGAAACTGCCATGCACTGTAGTTAACTGATGTATTCTTTAGTTGATTAATGAGTTATTATTTAGTGAATTAATTAACTAATTAATTCACACCACTCTCACTAGTGTATCAATCAATTAGATCGATACACTAGGCTCAATTCTAATTAACCTAGCTAAACTAGATAAACTAGCTACAACTCCACCAACTACCTCAATAACTCCACCAAACTCTGTCACATGAATTCTAACTGAAGTATCCATGCAATAGCTCCACTTAACCCTCAGGAATAGCGTAATTCCTTCTGTCAGCTCCTGTGCCACATCTGTGCACTTAACTGAAGTGCTCCAAGAGAATAAGATAATGTTTATAGTCCAAATATTATTAAGAGCTAATAATATTCGACATATTTATTTTTAGACTGGCAATCTAAAAATAGATTCCGCCCAATATGTCTAAAAATAGAAGTCCATCTATTTTTCCAACTTGACCAACCATCCAAAAATAGCATCTTGCAACTCATAGAATATGATCGACATGTCTAAAAATAGACTTTGTGCCAAAAATAGCCTGCGGGCCCACTTAGTGAAGGCGACTCTTTCCACTAAGCTCATCATCTTGTTGAATCTCAACATAGGAGGTCCCCACTGATATTGTGGAGAGAATGCAATGTGGGGCGTATGAAGATGCAATACTACAGGTCCCAAGTGGGAAATTGTGGCATGTGAACCTATGTTATGTTAAGGCATGGGCAGCTTTCAGAAATGGTTGGGAAAGTTTTGTTTCTGAGCAGTTTATTGAAGTTGGAGATATTTTAGTTTTTAGACATGTTGGAAATGTAATTTTTTCTATGAAAATATTTGGGCCATTTCTTTTCAAAACTACACCTCTTCTTCTTTCAGAAAAGAAACTTGAACCTTTCCATAACCTGCAACAAGAAAAGGTGCCCCATGATCTACTTGCTGACCCATGATCTGCTTGATAATTTTTAAGTTACTCCTCCATCTTGGCATCCAATTTCCTCTTTTCTCCTTTGTGCTTTCTATCTTGATCTTAAAAAAAATTATACAATCTCTATTTTATGAGAAACTGACCTTGAATGTTCTGGGAGCAATGACAACGAGTCCTACATTCTACATTTGTTAGCAGAAGAAGATGGATTTTCGACTAGACGATGCAGTTATTACATGTGGAGGCAGTGGTTTCCCATAGAAAATGAGTATAGGGTTGAGCAGAGGAAATACATTGCAAAATGGGCTATTACATTAGCTTTTCCAATGGGAAACTGATTTGCAGGTGGAAATATGGTAGCTGCAGGTATCTATGCTTTTCTTCCCACAAAAATGGTCATTGGATTTCCATTTATTATACAAGCAGATTTTTTACTGGTTTCATCCATAGGACCATAGCTCAGACAAGTTAGAGATGCCATTCAGGTTCAATTGAAAGTTAAAGATGTGATTTTATGTGACGTCGACTTTGCCAGTAAAAGTTTATGTAAGCCAACCGAAGCTTGGACAATACTCCCAGCTTCTTTTAAACGCATTCTGGAGAATCTTTCCCTTCATGGGACCTACCAACGCGATCAACAACGTCAATTGATCTTTATCTGCTGTCCTTAAGGGAATGAGAATCCTTCCCTTCATGGTGTGTTACACAGCAATTTGTCACCGTCCCTGCAATTCCCCATCCCGCACATTGGAGGGCTCATTCCGTGACCTGTGAGCAGTGACATAACCTGAAAACACTTTCATGGCATTCCCCTAGACATGGACTTTCATTCCCCTGAAGACATCTCCTTGTGAAAAACCCTAAAAATAGCCTTTTCATCCTTGGCGTGACTAGCCAGTGTTATACCCGTGCTAATGGGGGAAATCCTTCAAAGAGGGCACGCCAATTGGCACTCTATCTCAGAGTCGCACTTGCGCCAGGCTTGATAAAGGGTGTTTTTTAAAAATAAATGGCGGAAGATTGACTCCAACCAACTCCTAAACTGGTCTCTAAATTGAGTTGTGACGTTTGGCTTCGGTTCTCCATGTAGAGGAAGTAGTTTGCCACCTGTCATGGAAGCTTCCTTGAGGATAGGGCCAATCCCATGATTGTAGGGATCCCAACTCCCCTTCCACCATCTATATAAGCTTGCCATTTCCCTTTGCAAGCTAATCTCCAAGAGCCTTCATAGCCTAAAGAATGTTGCAAGAGCTTTGATAGTCCTCATAGTGCCAAATCCATATCAAGGAGATTGGAGATCGAAGAGAGAGGCTTGTCCCCATTCCCGACAAGATTTACCGAGACGTATTCCGCTGACGACCCGCCGAAGGAAGATTCAACGTTAGAGTCAGGTTGTTTTTTCCTTTGTTTAATTAATGATAAGCAACTATTGGTTATGGTTCCATTCGTATTGTTCATTATGATCATGAGTTGTGCCTTCTATGACTGATACATAATTGCATATATCGGGTTTTACTCTTGTGTTTGTCGTGTTTCTTGTGTGTGCAGGGGTTCGATCACAGTGAGCGAAAGGATTGTGATCTGTCGGGGCAAGGAAACGGGAGCATCATATTCTATACAAATGACAGCGTTGGACTTGAGGTAGGCCTTCTTCGCAATTTGGTTTATTGCAATTAGGGACCTACACCATAGCGTGTTACGATTGTTGCTAGACCCGTTCTGGGCTAGTAGGGATCGCCTCTGTCCACAGAGGGGATTTACCTCCACAACAAATTGGCGACTCTACTGGGGACGTTAGCTTGTTGTTTGCTTTATAAACTACAGACGGAGCCTGAAGCTAGCCAGATAGCCTTCGAAACGCTCTTGCTCTGCATTAGTGAAAGTAGATGAATGCTACTTCAGTCAATCTCCAGTCTAGTTTATGAAATGAACACTTGGAGTATTATCTTGTATTTCTGGTCCATCCTTGATTTTACTTGCTTGGTCAGCTCTTTTGGCTGGCTATTACTGTGTGTTTGGCTTTTTGTTTAGCTTTACCATCACTGGTCTACTTCTTGGTTTGCTCTTTTTTCATTTTTCCTTAGTAAACTCGGCTGGCACGCTTTTCAGTGTGACAGTTGCGCCGACTGATGCATGTTGTCAGTGTATTACTCGTGCCAATTCTACTCTGGCGCTAGTTTCAGCCTTACAGTCGCACCAATCCTGTAAGGTGCTAGGGTTTACTGTGTTTTGAGCCTTCTGAGACTGATCTGGGTGTTTGGTCTTATTTTTACGACTGCTTGAGTGTTCTGGAGCCTTGCTTGATTGACTGTGACCTTCATCGTTTGGTTGTTTTCCCATTTCTATCGATTTTACATTTTAGCCCTAGGGCATCTAGGTGCTATTGTGCATCGAGCCTCCCTTGGGAGTTTGTGGTTTCTGTTTGTTCAGTCAACTTTTTGATTGCTTCTATGCATTCGTTTGGTGGTTGTCTACTGTTTTATTGTGTTATTTGAGTGATTGGCTCCTTCTTCATTCGAATTCCACCTTGTCTCGTTTTGGGCCTAGATTACATGGTTCATTTGAGTCTTTGGGAGTCTTTTGATTTGAGGGAATTTTTTTCAATTTGAGGTTTGATTGTGTGTTTACATTGAGTGAAATTTGAATTTTTTTTCTCTTTTGCTTTTGCTTCTCAAATTGCTTGTCTCATTAGTTTTCATTTTTTTTAGTGCATTGTGCTCTTAAACATTGAAAATACAAAAAAATTCTCTTTTGCTTTGGATTAGTTAGTGTGAATTAAATCTTTTCGGTGTTATTAGTGATTAGTAACTTTGAAAGAAAAGCTTTTAGTTTCCATTAGTTGCATTAGAGATATCATTGGTTGTTGTCTGGTCATTTTGTTATTGTGTGAAAAGCTCTTAACTCTCTTGTAATTAGCTTTCATCGAATGAAATGATATACTGTGGCATGTAGTGTGCATTTAGGAGATTTTTAGACATAACACTCGTTAGGGCCTGAAAACTGAAACATAATTGAATATAAACATTAAAATTTATTCAATTTACACTAAGGAAGCATTGAAACATTAAAGAAATATTTAGAGGTCTAGGCTAGAGACGTGTTCCCGGTTCTGGCGTCTTTAAACGTAGTAGCTGTCGTTCGCCTCTTGGCTTTAGACAACACTTGTACGGACTTGTGCTCCACGTACCATCGCGTATATAAAGGGAGACCCCACTAGGTTTCTATCCTTTATTCGTAGGAAGTTGAGTCTGCCGCCCTATACCTGTGATACATCGGACACAACATTCGAGGAGATTGCCTACACGTACATTAAGTCCTTGGTTGATTCCTCTTTCATTTTGAAACCAAGGTGTATATTGCAGTTCATGGTTATTTGGTACACCCTTTGCCTAGTATTCCTGAGCAGTCATTTTTTATCTTATCCGACTCCTTAAATTTGAAAAGATCACCAAGTGCTTGTCCTTTCATGCTTGCTTCAAAACTGAAAGAGATAGAGTCATCTTTCATCCATTTCTCGATTCTTAAAAAATGAAATGATGAAGTTTCTAAGTTTCAATGTCGTAAAATAAATCACCCACGATCACACGGCCTATTAGAATTTTCTTGTTGGCCATTTGATTGTGTGGCTTGGTTCTTTTTTAGCCCGTGTGTTGTGTTTAATCATGTCCTTTCTTCGTTATTGTCACAATGGTGGAACCTTCAGTTTCATCTACTGGTAGTCCATATATAGACGATTCATCAAAGGTCTCACAATCCTCTGCTGAGCTACAACAGCCCATTATTTTCGAGTTTCCTGATGGGGGACCGGTTCTGTCTGAGCTTCCCTTTGGAGGACCAGTTGAGTTCAATTGGCCCTTATCTGAGCCTTGGTCTAGATTTGGAGTAGGGGAACATTTCCCTCCTCTTACAACAGGTTCGCCTTTTTTAGCTGTTGTTATTCCTCCTAGTCCTCTCCGTCTATTACGAGATCTAGCGGCAGGTTCAAATATGAGTGAATCCATCCATTCTCCTAGTGAGTAAATCCCCACGTCTGGTGAAGATTACCTGCTATTCCGAGAAGTAACTCAGAAGTTATTCCCATAAGACAACGCCGAATCATCTGTTATGTGTTCGCCCAGTCCCTTACTACCAGCAGGGTATAGATCCTTAGGTCAGATTATCGCCGCCATTGCCTCTATGGGGGTATCAGCTCCATCTACGAGGCCATTTTTTCCTTCACTGGGGATGTCTCCTAGGACGCCCGTCATGTCATCCCCTCAAGTCACTTCTGTACTCGTCAGGCCCACTATTTTTGTGGCTACATCTACACCTGTTGTTACCACTCAGTCCGTAAGGACCACATCACTTCTCGAAGACATCTATATAGCTTTTGATATTGCGGAGAAAATTTCTCCTGAGGAGTATCAATTGTCCTTACAACAATCAAACCCCGAGGTCGGACAATCCTCTCAAGATCCCAACCGCTCGTATTTTTCACATTATACACAAGATGGTATGTCCGTGTACGTTTTTCCATATCAGTACGATGAACATGGGAATCCTTTATGTTTACCTGCTCTTGAGGCTCAACTTCATGCTCAGGGTTTACCGTATAAAAAGGCTAGGCAGTCTTATAACCCGCAAGGACAACCTTTTCAAGGCCAACCTTCAGGCCAACCTGGCTATCCTTATGACCCACAAGGTTACCTTGTGGTCCAGCAGGGGCCATCATACAGTCTACAAGGACAGTATTACAACCCTTCAGGTCAACTCATGTAGCCTCTTCCTACAGTCCAACCAGGGCAACCTGAAGGACTCACAAGTCAACCGGGGTACCAACCTGGGTCGGTATATGGTCCTGGGGGGCAATTCCATCCTTCCCAACCCATGCAAGCTCAGTATCCTATTGCTCCAAATGTTGCACATTAGCTAGGACCATCTTATGGTCCTACTGCAGGTCAAACCGGTTACCAGCCACCACCTGGCTCCATTCCACCACCAGGCCAACCGGCCCATCTGATACAACCTAGTGCTCCACAACAGCCAGGTCAACTTGCACAACTGGTACCACCTGTTCATCCGGGTCAACCTGTTCACCCAGGGCAGCCCATTCAGCCAGGTCAGCCTATTCAACTAGGCTAGGCTGCACACTCTGTCAACCCTGACCAACAACAGATTTACTTGATGACGCAACCGAATCAACCGGTGCACCCTAATTATCAGGCTCAGTAGGGTCCCACCTATTAGCAGCCCGCTCAACCTCAAGGCGGTTACTACCGTCACGGTCAATCTTGACCGACTTATAATCTACCCCAAGGTTCGCATTATTACACTCAACAACCTGGCTACACCTATACCCAGCAGCCAAATCCATAGGCTGCTCAAACAGGGCCGACATACAATCAGGGTCCATACTCTGGTTATCAAGCCCTGTACACTGGCTACCAGCAACCAAATTAGACTGGTTATACACCCTATACCCCCTACGGTCAGAATCCCGCCGGACAGAACCCATGGGGGCAAGGATATTCTCAACCAGCATGGAGTATAGGTACCAGTCCTTATCGAGGGCCTGGCATGTCGTTCAATCCGCAATTGTCATTCTTGGCTACCTTGGAATTACCAGAAGTTTCTAAATTAACCAATGATATGATTCTTCACAATCCTTATTGGCCTCCGGTTCCCACCAAGGTACCTGGCGACTGCCCAAAGTTTGAGGGTAAAGTTAGAGAGGACCCCCAAGCTCATGTAATGACTTACCATCTTTGGTTTTCGTCTAATTCTTGGGTTGATGATTCAATTCGTCTACATATCTTGCAACGTACTCTGACTGGTGCTGCTGCTAAGTGGTATATTGAACTACCCCGTGGCATCTTTCAAGATTTTAATACTTTAGTAATGGCTTTTCTAACTCATTTCTAGTTACTGGTTTGCTATGAAGCCGAGACACATCTCCTGACTTCCTTGAAGTAGGATAAAGCCACCCACATATCTGATCACATTCATGAGTGTTGACGTCATCGTAGGCTGATCAAGTTTGATATACCTAATCAACTACTAACTCATTGGTTCACCACATCCTTCGTTAACAAAATCGTGCAAGATATTGCTATGGGGGCATGTGTGACTAAAGAACAGGCCATTGCACGTGCCCAGTATCTCGATCTGGTATACTCTCAGTCCAACACACTTTATGATATTTTGACTGATGCTCCATGCCTCAGAACCTCTAAAGATCCACCTACCCTTGCGGTGGATGGTGTTATTGGTTCTGTGTCTCAAAATTCTCAAAAATCTTCGAATGGGAATCAGAAGTCCAATTCGTCTAATAATTCTGCTCTGCCTACCCCTCTAGATTCTGGAAAAACTACGGAGGTTAACGTTGTTCAGGCTAATCCTACGGAAAAAGCATCCAAAGGAAAAAATAAGGGCAAAGGAAAATCTAAAACTGACGCCCCAAAGCCAGAGTCCTCTAAACCTCGTACTGATGACAGTTCCCAACGTAAACTGAAGTACCCCTACCTTATCAGTGAAGGCAATCATTATACCAAATATTGTCCATGATGATCTGAAATTAGTCAACTTCTAAAAGGCTCCAAAGGGACTCCGACAGTTCTTAAAGAACCGTTCCCATCTCAGCAGACCCAAATTGTTGAGCAACCCTCACCATCTGCACCATTTGGGTCTCAGGTCTTTATGATGAATGGTGCTGCACCTGTCTCAATCGCTACACATTCAAAGGATTATGCTGGATCGCGTCAGCCAGCTGGGAAGGAGATTTTGGATGGCCCACCTCCTCCTCCGGTCTCCAGTTCTTTGGAGATTGAGAAGCCTACTGCTGAACCTGTTGTGAGGCCACCTTCTAAAGGTGTTCTGCGAAGGTCGTCCTACAACCCAAATGCTCGTGCCACTCAACACTACAGTATTTTTGAGGATTTGGCATGGGAGCCTTCTGCTATGTCCACATTGGAAGTCCTTCAAAGTTTCCCTTTGCAACGGAAAGCTTTTTTGTCTGCAATTGGTGCGATCGATCCCACCGATTCTAGTCTTTTCACCTTCGACTTAGAAAATTTTACCCCCTAACTTCAGCATCAGATTGCTCTCATTATTCAAGTTGGGATCAACGGTCTTAACATCCATAGGGCTGTTATAGATGAAGGTGCTTCCACCTGTGTCATGTCATCCGCCTACTAGAAGGCCATTGGCTCTCCAGCCCTGTCATCATCTCCCAATGCCTTAGAGGCATTCGATGGTCGGGAATCCAAACCCTTGGGTGTTCTCGAGAGTTTTTCGATCATGTTACAGGGGAAGACGATAGTCAACGTAGAAGTAGAAGTGGTTGACGCCAAGTTTAACTACAATCTGCTTCTCGGCTGCAGTTGGACTCGCGCCATGTTATGCATGCCATCCACCCTCTTTCGACTGCTTAAGTTTCCTCATGAGGGAAAAATTGTTACTCTGGATCAGTTGTCTTTCTTCACCTCCACCTCTGAGAACAATGTTCCTTACGTGGATCAGATCCCCAATCCCCCTGATAGTGTAGGACCCGGTCTCTTCAAGGACCTTGTCCTCATGGGTATTTTTCCCACGCCACCACCACACACCGTTAAAGTTAATATGATCTCTAGGTATAACGACCCATGGATCATCCCTTCACCTGAACAGGTGACTGATTTTGGAGAATCGATGCCCTTAACTCTAGTAGAGATTAATTACTGTGAAATCCTCACTGCATCCGATCCTCCTCCTCCTCGGCATGCTCCCTCGAGCATGGATTTAGATACCTATTCTCAATCCCCCTGGCTCAGCGAGGCTGACTCGTCTGATCCTCTAAAAGATATTTTCCCTTCTAATGAAGCCATCGTTGAAACCATGTCTCTTGAGGACCTGCCTTGGAGCGATGGACATCATCGTTCCTCTTTCATGCCTAGCCTGGGAGCAATGTCAGATTGTCTAGAGCGGTTTTCATCTCAGGTTCCTACTCTGCCTCTCCAGATGCCTATATTGACCCATGAGGTCCTTTCGGAAGGAAACCTGAGAAACATTACCCAAACCATCCTGACCGACATCTCTATCAAACTGGGGATAGTCGAGAATATACATGTGGGAGTCACTTTTTCTCCTGACGAGATACAAGTTTATATTGATCTTTTCTGTGAATTCAGAGATGTGTTCACTTGGTCCTATGAGGAGATGTCTGGGATTGATCCCAGCATAGTAGTGCACAAGATTCCTACCTATCCCGGGGTGAAACCCTTGCGCCAATGCCTACACCTAGTGCATCCTTGCAAAGCCACTGCCATTAAAGCAGAAGTTGAAAAACTTCTGAACGCAGGCTTCATTTACGCGATCCCCCTCATTGAATGGGTCTCAAACATCGTCCTTGTAGATAAGAAGAAGGGTATTATAAGAGTTTGTGTTGATTACCATGATATTAATCGGGCCTGTCCTAAGGACAATTACCCCACTCCCTTCATAGATCAAATCATTGACGAATGTGCTGGGAGTGAGATTTATTCCCTGATGGATGGCTTTTCTGGGTATAATCAGATAAATATTTTGCCTGCCGATCAACACAAGACTGCATTCATCTATCCGTGGGGTAAATTTGCTTATAAAAATCTCTCGTTCGGCTTGAATAACGATAGATCTACTTTCCAGCGTGCTATGTCATACGCATTCCATGACATACGCCATATCGTTCAGCCTTATCTGGACGATTTGCCAGCTCACTCAACTCGGCGAGAGGACCATCCTGAACACCTCCGCCAGATTTTCCTTCATTGTTGACGCTATAATATCTGGCTCAACCCTCATAAATGCGTCTTTTTCATGGATTCTGGTCCTCTTTTGGGATTCATAGTCTCCAAAGATGGGATTCGCCTTGACCCTTTAAAGGTTGAGGCCATTGTCAATCTCCCATCACCCTCCTTGTTATATCAATTGTAGAGTCTGCAGGGAAAAGCTAATTTCCTTTTATGCTTCATCTCGAACTACACGGAAGTTGCCAAAGGTTTCACGCGTCTTTTAAAGCAGAACATCCGCTTCCGTTGGGACGAGATTGCTCAACGATCCTTCGATAAGCTAAAGACATTACTTTTTAATGCTCCGTTGCTTCGTCCTCCAAATTATCACCATGATTTCACTCTATATTTGGCCGCCGCATATAGCACCATAGCTATGGTTCTAGTGCAGGATGATGATGATGGAAATGAACACGTCGTTTATTATCTATCACAGAATCTTCTCGACATGGAAACATGTTACGCTCACATCGAGAAGTTGGCATTAGCCACAGTGCACACTGTGCAACGTTTTCGCCACTACATCTTGTTGCATACAATAAACGTGGTTTCCGATTGCAACCCCATGACATACATTCTATCTCGAAAATTGTTGGGGGGAAAATACTCCAAATGGATCATTATCCTTCAGGAGTTTGACTTAGAGTTTACCACTACTAAGTCCACCAAATCACTGGTTTTTGCAGATCTCATTTTCTCCCTCTCGACAGACTCCACCCCATCTCATTCTGAGGATCATATCCCGGATGAAACACTCTTCCTTATCAACACTCATGATCGATGGTATGGCGATATTATTGTGTATGTTCAAACATCAACGTTCCGCTCTGACTTGACCAAAGATGCCAGACGTCGGATTCGGCATCAGTCTAAACCCTACCGCATTGTAGGAGATACGTTATACCGGGTTGGAGTAGATTCGGTGCTTCGCCGATGCTTGACCTTGGAAGAGGTTGAAAGAGTCTTGAATGACTTTCACAATGGCGCTTGTGGCAGTCACATGTTCGGATATGCCACTGCCCAAAAGATTCTGCGTGCAGGTTACTTCTGGTGGTCAATATTCAAAGACTATATTGTCGCAGTATGAAAATGTCATGCGTGCTAGGTTTTTCAGCACAAGATGCGCGCGCCACCTCTCCCTCTGCTCCCTTTTATTACCATCGACCCTTTTGCAAAATGGGGTGTAGATTTCATGACGTGTAACCCTCATTCGGCCGGGGGGCATGCATATATAATCGTCAGTGTCGACTACTTTACTAAGTGGGCCGAAGCGATGCCTACACTAACCACCAATGGTAAGACAGCTGCCCAGTTTATTTTCAACCACATGTTTTCACATTTTGGGGTCCCTCAGGCCATTGTTACCGATCATGGCACTCAGTTTCGATATTACATGATGGCCGAGCTGACATCAAGATTGGGCTTGCGACACGATAGCTCAATGCCATATTACCCCCAGGCAAATGGCGAGGTTGAGGCTGTGAACAAATTTTTGGTCACTATGCTTCAATTAACAGTTGGTATTCATAAGTCCAATTGGCATCTCCAATTGTTCTCAGCTCTATGGGCCTACCGGATGTCAACAAAGAGTGCAACTGGATTCACACCATTCCAATTGGTGTATGGTCTGGAAGCAACTCTTCTGGTTGAGTGTGAGATTCCTTCATTAAAGTTGGCTGTGGAAATTTTTCCCGACACTTCTCCTGAAGAAGAGTGTCTCTTGTATTTGGAATGGTTGGATGAAACCCACCACTTGGCTGCTTTAGTCATTGAAGCACAGAAAAAGTGGGTCAAAGCCCACTTTGATCAATCTGTATCTCCACGTTCCTTTGTCGAAGGGGACCTCGTCCTCCTATACGACCAAGTGCACGACAAACTTGGAGTAGGCAAGTTTCAACCCATGTGGCATGGGCCCTACATAGTAAAATGAGTATTAAAAATGGGGCTTTTGAGCTCATTGATTATGAAGGAGTTCCGTTCGCACAGCCTAGAAATGGGTTGTACCTTAAAAAATACTACGCTTGAAGTTATTTTTAGTGTGGTGTGTGTACATAGGTGTGTATATTCATTTGTGTGCATGTGTGGTGTGGTGTGCGATGTAAGCATCTTTCTACTGATCAAGTCTTCCTGATTGTGCAGATGTCTATTACTTAGTTTGTGGGTTTCGCAGATGGTGCCTCCCGTAGTACCAGGAATCTGTCCTCGGCAGCCTGGGTAATCTATGATCCTGCTGGTGAGTTGGTTAACCTGAAAGGTGTGTGTCTGGGTCATGCAACAAATAATATTGCAGAATATAGTGCCATATTGGAATTATTAACCGAGGCTGTGGACCTCAGCATTCGTGAATTACTTGTGTATCTAGACTCACAACTTGTGGTATCACAACTTAATGGTCATTATTCAGTAATAAACCCATCCATTTTACATCTGTATCTACATATTCATTTGTTGGAAAGAAATTTTGATTATATCACATATCGCCCAACAGAGACCTAAGGGTCCATCGTTAGCGATGCAATAGCTAATGAGGTTTTAGATAGACATTTTCTCAATTTATAAACAAAAACATCATCATATGTAAAGATATCCATCCAGAAATAGGTATATATATATATATATATATATATATATATATATATATATATATATATATATATATATCTGTGTGTGTGTGTGTCAAAATGTTTACATAGTGTGCATCACATAAGACAAAAAATATACATGTTTGTCTGATAACAGTCGGAGACAACATGTCTCTCAAAAAATATGCATAAAAAGCCCTAGATGTCTAATCCGCATGGTGCTCATGATAACAAGTCACCATGTGCACTAAGCATCTCAATAGTCGGTGGAGGAGACTAGGCACCCCTACAGTGTGTCACTGGTACGCTAGCGGAACATCTGCTAGGCGTGCATAGTCCGGGATCCCCCGGGCAATGCCCTCCAGGTTCTAAATAAATTCGCCCCTTTCGCCACCCTCAGCCTGAGGGTCATGTATGACATGGGTCCTCCGCGCGATGGGCGACATGCCCGCGGGCCTCTTTGGGCCGACACCTGCATACACATAAAACTGTTATTAGAACGGACATGTATTACCAAAAAAATAAAAAAGAGTATCATACCAAACTCCTCATCCCAATCCTCCCCCTTCGGGAGTGGAAGATCGGGATCTTCGGTGAAATCAGTCCCATCGTAGGGCCAATCCTCGACCACAATCAGCTGTCGCCGTATCCACACAAAGAATTCGGGCTTTCAAGACATCTGTTGGCCTCCTCCTAACCTAGGCATAAGTTCTACCCAGCGAGCCAACCTCGACTCTCTTGGTACCGGCTCAGTAACTATGGCCCCTTGGTCCTGGAAAATGGGTAGTCGTTCCAGGATGAATGACACCAAAATGGAACCGTAGCCAAAATGCTTTAGTTTGACTTGCTTTCATCTTGTCAGCTACCTCTTAATATTTCTCGTCACTGCAGTAGCCCAATCGAACAATGTGGGGTTCATACACTTGGAGGCTAGTATGAGTTGGGCCTTGGTTGCCTCATGTGTAGCTTGCAATCCTGCAGCTCGTGTAATGGTGTGTAGCACTACTCTGAGTGTTAGATCGCGAATAGTGTGAATGTCCACCTTCCCACTTCCCAATCCGGTTCGTGCCCCTGGGCACACCCTCGCCATTACTTGCTCCATCTTCCCCCTGGAAGGTCTGTTGCCTATCAAAATGAGTACTGGGCCTATGCACGACAGCTCGATGATGAAATAGACGTCGGAAACCTCAAGTTCCAACACTTGGTCCCGAAGTTTAAATAATTCCTCATTTTCGTCCCATATGCTGACCAAGTATTGTAACAGCTCAGGTTGAGCTCGTAAACATGGAGTAAGAAAGAATTTTTTGAGTCCACAATTCTTCAGTGCATTCATACAGGCTTCGTTTTCCATAGCCATTTCATCTTCCTCCCCGTGTTCCCTCTTCTTCCATTCAATAACCATTGAGCTTGGTTGCCTGCATCAACATGATAAAAAACCCTTGTTAGATCTCTGTCATGCTTGAAAATCTAGATGGATGCCTCACTGTTTGGAAATCTAAAGCGGAAAATTATGTTGCGCTATTGGCGTGACCCCTTTGTGAGGAAAAGTCCATTGGCGCAGGTCTATGCTCGATACCCGCGCCAATGGCGGAGCCCTAAAATTTTAAAATGCCTCCTCCAGAGATTGACTGTGCAATGGAAACTCATAAAAAATGGATTAAAATGGAGCTTAAGGGAACGCCTTTTACTTGGAACAAACAAGGAGCTGAATGACGTTCCGGATCAGTCGCAATCACCGCCACAAGTTTGCACACAAATAGACCACTGTTGCTCTCCAAGTAAGGTAAAAAGTAAAAGTAAATTTGTTTTACCATTTGGAGCCTGTTTATAACTTTTAAGTCAAAAAATAGTTTTTAAATGTCATTTCTCTCAATATTTTGATATATTTTTTCGAGAAATGGATTTTACACTTGCTTTATGTGTAGCGACAGGTTTTTATGTGAGTTGGACAATGATACGAGTTGTATTTTATACTTTTTCGGACTCGGTAAAAACATGAAAAATTCATTTTGGAGTCATCTTTCAGCTCTTTTCTAACTCTCTAAACATAAAAAGATTGTCGAGTCCCTTGTCATTTTCGATCTCGTTAAAGTGGACACGAAACGACATCTACCCAGTATACGTTTACTTCTTTTTCGGGCTGGGATAGATTATTTACGAAAAAGGAATACCCTAGCCTATCGTGACTAGGAGGTTTCCTCAGACATAGTTTTCTACCTTTTTGGATCTGAGGAACTATTTACAAAAAGGGACCGTTGGAGTTTCATTTTCCACTGTCTTTTCAAACTCTCTAAATATGAAAAGACGCCAAGTTCTTCCTTTGTCAGACTCGTTAAACCCTGATGACATTGGATTCAGTCATAATGACGATATTCGAGTTCCTCCTTCCTAGGGCTCATTAAATGTACGAGGATGGACTTATATAGCAAGCATATGCTATCCTCTTCAAGCTTGTGTAAAAATAAAGAGGTACTTGCCAGAAATGGTGGGGAAAATGGAACCAGCATCATTGTCGTGTCGGCAGTATTTCGCTCTTGAACATGGCACTTGTCTGCATTCGTGTCGGGTTGGGGACATCTCATCTCGTTTTCCACTTGCCTCCGTGGGTTTGGGTGATCCCTTTTGACCTCTCATCTGCTCTTTGCCTCGTCATCATCACCTTTGACCTTTTGATGTAAAATACTGCCAAATCCACTGTTGTGCCGCCATATGTTCAAGAGAAGTTGACCTCTACAAATTTCAACCTTCCTCTGATTCTCATCTAATCCTGATTCACAAAGACATTATGTCCCTCTGTCTCACGTTAATGATGTGGGAAACATTATGGCCCACCTTCGATCAAGGTCACTTCCTGTCAATTTCAGCTCATTATCCAGGAAGCTGATCTAGAGACTCCCCTCCGATACCTTGGAGCCTGCATGCCACAATGGCAGGTTCTTCGCGTTCGACGTCAGGTTTTCATCACTGACCTCCGATTGAGTGACTCTACGGGTGTTCGACGCCAGCTCATTGATTCACATGCTGTTGATTGTACCTATAGTACCTTGAGGACCATTGTCATTATTGGTGGTACCTCTCACGTCTGTTAGCAGCTTTCATCATTGGCTGGTAATCAGACAATGTTCTTGCATGTTCGACTTCGGCTCACTTATTCGCGTGCTTGAACTTGTACTTTGTTCGGGTCGAGATGGAGTGCAAGACCCTGGATTTTGTTTGTTGGAATCCAGGCTGCGATTTTGTGGATTATTAGTAGTTACATGACTCATTCATTGGATGGCTGCGACCATACCTAAGTCTCTTTATCGATCCTCACTGGATGGCTGCGTCCATACCTTGGATCTGGATTATTGTATACTCTGTTATGGATGGCTGCGCCCATGCCACATATATCATGTATTTGAGATATCAGTTGTACTTCTCTACGCAGGTTTTCTGACGGCAATGTTTTCAGTTGGACACGTTCTCATAAAGCATTTCACCCCTCTCTCTTTCGAGCCTCATGCTTTAGGGGGCATCTGCTACACAGCAATTTGTCACCGTCCGTGCAACTCCTCATCCCGCACATTGGAGGGCTCATTCATTGACCTGTGAGCAGTGACATAACCTGAAAACACTTTCATGGCATTCCCCTAGACATGGACTTTCATTCCCCTGAAGACATCTCCTTGTGAAAAACCCTAAAAATATCCTTTTCATCCTTGGCGAGACTAGCCAGTGTTATACCCGCGCCAATGGGGGAAATCCTTCAAAGAGGGCGTGCCAATTGGTGTTCTGTCTCAGAGTCGCACTCGCGCCAGGCTTAATAAAGGGTGTTTTTTAAAAATAAATGGCGGAAGATTGACTCCAACCAACTCCTCAACTGGTATCTAAATTGAGTTGGGATGTTTGGCTTTAGTTCTCCATGTAGAGGAAGTAGTTTTCCACCTCTCATGGAAGCTTCCTTGAGGATAGGGCCAATCCCATGATTGTAGGGATCCCAACTCCCCTTCCACCATCTATATAAGCTTGCCATTTCCCTTTGCAAGCTAATCTCCAAGAGCCTTCATAGCCTAAAGAATGTTGTAAGAGCTTTGATAGTCCTCATAGTGCCAAATCCATAGCAAGGAGATTGACGATTGAAGAGAGAGGCTTGTCCCCATTCCCGACAAGATTTACCGAGACGTATTTCACTGATGACCCGCCGAAGGAAGATTCAGCGTCAGAGTCAGGTTGTTTTTTCCTTTGTTGAATTAATGATAAGCAACTATTGGTTATGGTTCCACTCGTATTGTTCATTATGATCATGAGTTGTGTCTTCTCTGACTGATACATAATTGCATATATCGGGTTTTACGCTTGTGTTTGTCGTGTTTCTTGTGTGTGTAGGTGTTTGATGGCAATGAGCGAAAGGATTGTGATTTGCCGGGGCAAGGAAACGGGAGCATCATCTTCTCTACGAACGACAGCGTTGGACTTGAGGTAGGCCTTCTTCGCAATTTGGTTTATTGCAATTAGGGACATGCACCATAGCGTGTTACGATTGTTGCTAGACCCGTTCTGGGCTAGTAGGGATCGCCTCTGTCCGCAGAGGGGATTTACCTCCACAACATGGTGCCTCTTGGCTTTATCAACTGCCTCGATTGATCTTTCTCTGCCATCAACTATGCTCTCCATTTCTCCATCGTGGGACCTCTTAACCCTATTGCTCAACCAAATTCTCTTTGTCGGTCTCAACCTGTAATCTTTTTCTCCTTTTGTACTATGTTGAGCTTCGTAGCCGTCTTCATCCCTGTAAGCGTGTTTCTCTGTCTTTTTGTTTGAATCAATCATTTTCTCTACTATAAACTTCTCAACCGAAATTCAAACTCTCTTCTTTTCAAACCCTCATCTCCTCAAAAAAATTATTGCCTGCGATTTAAACTCTCTGCTGCTCCAATACCGCACTTTACAGAATAACCCTGTTTCAATGTGCGGGGTTTTATAAGCACACCAGTGTGGTTTCGTAAGATCGAGGTTTATGTTTTGGCACAGTGTTTTATGACGCACCACTGCAGAAGAGTTGTGAAGCACCAGTTTGTCTTAGCATTAAGATGCACCGGTGCGTGTTATGATGATAAGCACACCGGACTGTATAAAGTTCTTTTTTTTTTTGGTATGTAAGATCATAATAAAATAAAGATAATTCTAAAGTACATTAATTTATTTGCATTATTTTCTAAACTTTATTATGTTACAAAAAATTCATATTATTCTAGATTTATTATTTTACAATTATTTACAAATTTACAAATTTAAATATTTTAATAAAATCATTTCACATTAATACAATTAAAGTTTTCACATTAATATAATTAAAATTTTACAAATATTTTACATACAATTACAATTAAAATTAAAATTACAATTACAATTGCAATTACAATTTTACAATTTCAGATACAATTACGATTAGAATTAGAATTACAATTTTAATTTTACATACAATTTCAATTAGAATTAGAATTAGAATTTTAATTTTACATACAATTACATTTACAATTAAAATTTTACAATTGCAATCATTTCACAGTAATACAATTAAAATTTTACAAATATTTTACATACAATTAGAATTAGAATTAGATTTACATTTACATTTACAATTACAATTTTGCAAAAAATTTACATACAATTACAATTAAAATTACAATCACAATTACAAATACAATTAAAATTTTAGAATTTTACATACAATTAGAATTACAATTACAATTTTACAATTTGTCATATATATAATTACAATTAAAATTACAATTACAATCATTCCACAATAAATTAAATATTACAGTTACAATTAAAATTTTACATACAATTACAGTTAATGTAATATTCCCAAATTTTCACCTGATATTTGGAATATTAGAGTTCTTAATTTTCTTAATGAATTAAGTAAATAAAAGGGTGGAGGGACCCATAATCCTCATGATGAATAAATATCCACTTTTTATGCGTGAATGTGGATTAATTAAGCCTAGATCTACATAATGAGGTAGTGGAGCAACTACTAATGTGAATGGAATTGGAGATCATGTCTCATTAATGAAATAGATCATGGAGGTTGAAGCAGTCAACTAAGATCTTGGAAGGGATAAAACAGAAGATCATGGAGCATTCATGATGAGATGATGGAGGAAGTTGTGCAATTAATGCACACATGATGGAGAGGGTGTACATTGCACCTAGACATGATGGATGACTTGGAAAGACAGCGCAGTCAAACATGGAGGATCTTATCCAAATGCACATCGTATTTTAGATGAGGGCCAAGGCATGGGAAGGCTCATAAACTATATAAAGGAGATGAACACAACAATGAAGGTAGGCTATTGATTATTTATTTTGAGGTTTTTTTAGATCTGGAATTGTCATGTGACATTCCATTGCTTTCTTGGGATGCTTAGCAAAGATTGCAAGTGTTGTTTAGCACAAGGTGTTCCTGGTCGGAAATCCAACCTCTTTCTTTGAGTAGCTCTAGAGAGAGGGTTGTACTTCATTATACATCAGGCTTTGGTGCCATATATTTTTTTCCTACTTTATGCAAAACATCCATATTTAGAAATTGTACATTTTTGAAGATCATTTTGGAAGGGGGAGGTTATCTTTAGTATTTCAGCTGGAGAACTGGTGAAGGTTTATTCCTATCACCTTGGGCTTAAAGATCAGCATTCCTAGAGCGTCATTTCAGATCTAGCATTAGGCCAACATTTATTTACCTCCTAACAACAATAATTCCCTCCAGAATTACACTGTCCATTATTGCAGGTCCAAAGGAGGAAGGAAGTTGCTAGCATTTCAGCTAGTAATCCTGTGAGGGATCATCCCCTCACCTTGCCATCCGTATTTCCATTAGCCTATAGTTTATTGCAGAATATTTGAGTAGGCATAGAGCCTCTCTTTCCCTTACATCGCATTTTTTATGAGCAGTTGTGTTGCAACAACTGTAATCACCATTGGAGGATTGAGAAGCTAGATATAGAGCTTCTAACTTGTAGATATGAAGGAGAGATCAACCCTTCAAGCTTAGATCTGATCTTGTGACATATTTCAGCCATCTATTTGTCAGATCTAGCTTCAAATCTGTAATCCCAGAAAATAAAGGATCAAACCCTAGGAGGGTGATTTTCCAAAGTTGTATATCTGGAAAATCCTTTCTGGGTTATCTTGGGTTCCCATCACATTGGCCAGATCTTGAATATTGGCATCATCAGAGCTCTTGCGCTCCCTAAATCTGTATTTTTCTTTGAAAAAATTACATGTATATCAGCAACAGCAAGGACAGCGCAGTATTGATTCTGTAAGCTCACTAGTTACATAGTGCTAGTTGTAGCACCATTGTAGGGTGATTCTAGGCCTTCTCTTGGGCTAGATCTACTCATTTTCTATACATTGTGTAACAAATTCATCTCCATATAATAAAATGGCTCAGCTTCTCTGTAAATTTTGATGTTTTCTTGAGATTTATTGTTTACTTAGTTTCAAATCTTATATTGTGTTTAAGTAGTATTGCATTCTCCCTTTTGGGATATTACAGTGGTATCAGAGCATGATCTTTGGCTCAACTTGTGGACACTTCATCTTTTGCATCAAAAGGATAAGCATATAGATGAGATCTATCATGAAGGAGGATAGTTTTTCCACTTCTCTCTTTAGATCCATGCAATATCTCTCCAAGAAGGTCTATCAAATGAAGGGAGAAAGGCAAAGGAAATATCCAAGAAGAATATTTGAAGAGGAAGGTCCAGGCACTTCCTATTAGCAGAAAATAAAACTGGAGAATCATAGATCTCCTCATAGATCTACTATGGCCACTTTCTTTGAAGAAGGTGAGAGGTATATAAATGAAGAAAGAAGAGAACCTGAGACTCATGAGACTCTCAGTTTGTATCTTGAAGAGTACAAGGCACAGTATAGAGTGTTCAAGGGAAGTCTAACTCGCCAAGAATTCTTTGAACTCAAAGAATAAATAAGATCTTATAGCAGCAATAGAAGGAAGAGGAACAATAGATTCTATTTGCCTACATTTGATGGGTCTTTCTAAAGCAATGTTAAGGCTTGGAGGAAATATTTAGATACATTTTTCATGCTACATCCTATGGCTGAAAAAGAGGTTGTCCAAATTGCAACACTTCATCTTTTAGGTGAAGCCAATGATTGGTGGTTTAGTCACATGGAACATGAAAAGGTGACTAAATATTCAGATTTCTTTCACAAGTTGAGGAAGAATTTTGAAGTGAAGAAGACAGAGATATGCCACAAAGAGACATTTCCTAAGGAAACAAAGGAGGATGTCATTATTGTCACTCTGGACAAGAAGTCACTACATTCACCACCAGCTACAGAAGTACTTGCATCCATAGAAGAGACACTTGCAACCTTGCAAGATGTTCTTGAGCTCTTCACACACAAAGTCCCAAGCATGATTCAGGAGATGCATGAGGAAGAGGAGGAAGATTCCAGCATTGGTACATTGGTAGAAGAGCAACCATCTCTCTTACCAGTAGTTGGAGACACCATTGTCTGGGTTGGAGGAACTCTTGTGTTCTGGCAAGAGGATCCCACACATAAGTTTCATACACATTCATCACCTATTATTTTAGTAGATCTTATTGGAACTTATGGGGACATGCCATCAGGGCCAATGCATAGCCAAGGGTTAGATCCAAATTCTGATTTGAAGCAGTAAACTATCACAGCGCGGAGGACCCTTGATATAATCAAGGAGGAGATGAAAAGCTATACTAGTTTGTCATGGATGGACTACATTCAACCTCTTGAGTTGAAGTGTAGAGTTTCAGAAGAAGGGATGAGCATGATCCTATGTACAATGACTGGTTATAAGATTGGTGTTGTACCTTGCTTTGAGACGGTATATGTATTACCCTGCAAATCTACAACGTTGTCACTTAGTAGTAGTGATAATGAAGAGACCCTATTATTCTTGGAGCATTCCGAAGGTAGCTTCACTCATGAAGCAATGGAGGTTAAGATGATGAATGGTAGACATCTTGATATGAGAAATATTTTCTCCTTTCTTGATGACACTTTCTTAATGAGAATTGCATAGCTCAAAGATAGACTTCTACCTACAGCAAATCCAGAACCTCATTGGTTTTGGAAGGCCATGGATAAGAAGAAGGTCTCATTAAGAGATCTTCTTGGAGGTGCACTTCAACATTTCATGGAGTGAAAAGTTCTTCAACAGTTTGAGGAGGTTGGTGTCCTACAACGGGAGGATACCAAGTATTTGCAAAATGATATCTATCATCCACATTGGGATGAATGGTTGATAGTATGGAAATGGGTTACCAAACCACTTGCAGATCTATGATACAGGCCAGCAAGAAGCATGGTTGCGCTAGTTTCTCTTGGGTGAGTATGGCTACCACTTAATGAGTCATAATTTTCTGATTCATGCCTTGTACATCACTGTAAGAATGCAAAAGAAGAAGGCATGATTACTATGGTTGTTGAGAAGAGAGTTTGGAAATCACATAATATATCTTATGTCCTTGTATTTACTCTTTTTTGGGATATGTCTCATGTATTTGCATGTATTTCTATTTGGGATGTATCTCATGTTCATGTATGTAATTGGGTTTGGGAGAAATCATAACTCTTAGATGATGTGGCATAAGGGAGCTTGTTTGTATTATGTTGATGAGACCTCTCAAATTTCCACTACTATATTTTTGCTCCATGACTTGCATCATGATAATGCAAGGAGGCAGCAAGAATCCTTGTTGATATGGTTACTATTGGGAGAGTATGGGCTGAATTCTTCTCATACATTGCATGACACTATTGGAGGATGGCAACATGATGCCTTACATCGTTCGCTTCTGTTGGGGGACTATGGTCATTGTACATGGTATAATGATGATGTGATGGGGTAGCAAGATTCCTTGTTGAGGTGGCTTCTCTTGAGAGAATATGTCCACTACATTTGGTACAATGATGATGTGGTATGACAGACAGAGGCATTGTTGTGTTGGCTACTTTTGAGAGTATGGATTTCATATTCTCATTGATGATTTGGCATGGCAACACGAAGCATTGTTGTGGTGGCTTGTTTTGAGAGAGTATGGCTCTCTTGCTTGTTTTCATGATGATATAGCATGGCAAAAGGAGGCTTTGCTGCATTGGTTTTTATTAGGAGAATATGGTTTAACATTGTTTATGTTTTCCCATATGTTTCTACTTCTTATTTTTCACTATTATGATGTGATGTTTGATTCCTACATGGCCGACATGGTTAATGATGAGGGCATTGATGTATGTAATCTACTCTACGTATCATGGGTTGGAGAGATAGTTCATGAGTTGGGACTTTCCTCTTTGGGAATAAACCACCTTATCTTATGTATCTCATGTATAGAGGATAACTTTGGTCATCATATGGTTGCTACTTGGAGATTCATTGATGAGGAAGGGTATCTAAATTTTCAGTTGGGGACCATTCTAGACATTCTAGAGAGCCAGCTTTGGAGCTGGACATGCATAGAAAATTTTTACAGATGGGAAGGCCTTCCACATGAGGATTCCATTTGGAGGGAGGATGTTTTCTGTAGCATCCATTTTTGCATTTTCTTGAGGACAAGCAACATTTTCCCGGGGAGGACTATAATATTCCCAAATTTTCACTTGATTTTTGGAATATTAGAGTTCTTAATTTTCTTAATGAATTAGGTAAATAAAAGGGTGGAGGGACCCATAATCCTCAAGATGAATAAATATGCACTTTTTCTGTGTGAATGTGGATTAATTAAGCCTATATCTACATAATGAGGTAGTGGAGCCACTACTAATGTGAATGGAATTGGAGATCATGTCTCATTAATGAGATAGATCATGGAGGTTGAAGCAGTCAACTAAGATCTTGGAAGGGATCAAATAGAAGATCATGGAGAATTCATGATGAGATGATGGAGGAAGTTGTGCAATTAATGCACACATGATGGAGAGGGTGTACATTGCACCTAGACATGATGGATGACTTCGAAAGACAGTGCAGTCAAACATGAAGGATCTTGTCCACATGCACAACGCAGTTTAGATGAGGGCCAATGCATGGGAATGATCATAAACTATATAAAGGAGATGAAGAAAACAATGAAGGTAGGCTATTGATTATTTATTTTGAGGTCTGTTTAGATCTGGAATTTTCATGTGACATTCCATTGCTTTCTTGGGCTGTTTAGCAAAGATTGCAAGTGTTGTTTAGCACAGGGTGTTCCTGGTTGGGAATACCACCTCTTTCTTTGAGTAGCTCTAGAGAGAGGTTTTTACTTCATTCTACATCAGGAATTGGTTCCATCTATATTTTCCTACTTTCTGCAGAACATCCATATTCAGAAATTGTACATTTTTGAAGATTAGTTTGGAAGGGGGAGGTTGTCTTCAGTATTTCAGCTGGAGAACTGGTGAAGGTTTATTCCTATCACCTTGGGCTTGAATATTAGCATTCCCAGAGCTTCATTTCAGATTTGGCATCAGGCCAAAAGTTATTGACCTCCTAACATCAGTAATTCCCTCCAAAATTACGCTGTCCATTATTGCAGATCCAAAGGAGGAAGGAAGTTGCTAGCATTTTAGCTAGTAATCCTGTGAGGGATCATCCCCTCACCTTGCCATCATTATTTCCATAATCCTGGATTTTATTGCAGCATATTTCAGTAGGCATAGAGCCCCTCTTTCCCTTTGTTACACATCATTTTGTCACCATCCCTGCAATCCCTCGTCCCGTACATTGGAGGACTATTCCCGTGACCCGTGAATAGTAAAATGTCCTGAAAATACCTTTATAGCATTTTTGTTTAAGGACAAGAATTATCTTGAAGAAAATTTCCAAACCCTAAAAATTCATGTTTTGGCATTGGCGCGGGTAGCTAGTTCATCCCTCACACCAATAGGGAAAATTTACACTAGTGGGCGCGCCAGCTGGCGCTCTGTTACTATGTTATGCCCGCACCAAGCCTTTTAAGGAATTTTTTTTAACAATAGAAGGCAGAAGTTTGATTCTAACAACTTCAGAATGGATCATCAAAATGAGGTTGGGTTGTTTTCCTCCAGATCTCCCTAATTAGGAAGTGGTTTTCCACCTCTCATGGAACCTTCCTAAGAGATAGGACTCTCCCCTATGATTATAGGGAGCCTAACCTCTCCTTCTCCCTCTATAAAAGCTTGCCCTCTCCATTTGCTAGCTAGCTGAAATTTTGGGAAGGAAATTATAGCTGAGTGACAATCAAGAGCAGAGCTAAGGAGAACCCTGTGAGAGAGAGAGAGTTTTGTCGAATCCTTGATGAGCTTTGTGAGACACTTCTTGCGGGAACCTTGTCGAAGGAAGACCACGACGTCAGAGTACCAGTTGTAATCATTTTCTTGTATCTTAATATACATGACTCTGCTATTGGTTCCATGATTTTTTTTTCCATTATATGATGCAATTTCATACGTTCCTCTCTGACTGATCGATAGTTATAAAAGTGTGAAATATTACATTGCATGTTGTCTCTATTCTTTGCATGTCTACAGGTATCTGGATGCAGCAAGCTCATAGATCATGACCTTTCCAGCTAGGAACGGAAGCGCCACTTCTAGTTCGACAAGAGTAGCAAAGGAATCATGGTAAGCGATCCATCGCGATTCTATATTTTGTAACTAGGAACCAATAACTTTGTGTGTTTCAATTGTTGCTAGACCCACTCTAGGGCTAGTGGGATCGCCTCTATCCACAGAGGGGATTTACCTCCACAAAAATTTCGAGAATCTGCTGGGGATCAATGGGAGTTGGTCCATCCTCCATTGGGTTGTTTTTTGGCTTTTTATTGATTATTCTGCTTTGGTGTTAAAACCTTGTTCAACCCCCACAAGACAAAATCCAGCCTTTGTTAGTTCATTTTCATCATTCTGATAGGGTAAACCTGATTGGCACGGTTACCCCCATGATAGTCACGCCAACTGGCACTACTTGCTACTTAGGCCCCCGCGCCAACCCCTGTTTGGTGCAGATTACAACCAAACAGGCGCGCCAACCCTACTTGGTTTTAGGGTTTGCCTGTTCTTGGACTCTCTGAGCTTGTGTTTTGGTCCTGGTTCATTTTTTATGATTGATTGAGTGCTTTGAAGTCATTTTTATTGTCTTTAGCCCTTGCCCTCCAGTTTTTCACCTTTTTCTATCAGTTTTTCATTTTTGCCCTAGGGCTTCTAGGTGCTTCAGTGCGTTGAGCCTCCCGTGGGAGTTTTGGGTCTTTTCTTTCCCGGTCAACTTTGTTTTTGCTTCTTTGCATTCATCTTGCTGAACCCCATTGAGTCATTACATTAATTGAGTGATTGTCCTCTCTTTCGTTCAGTTTTTCTTTTTGTTGCTCCAAGCCTAGATTACACGGTTTGTTTGAGTCTCTTTTGAGATTCTTGTTCACTTTGAGGGATTTCGTCATCGGTTTGAGTCTTGATTGTGTTTGTTTGAGTTGAGTGAACTTGTTTTGTTTTAGCTCTCTCTTTATTGCTCTCAAATTGATGTCTTCATTAGTTTTTCATTTATTTAGTGCATTTTCTCTAATATATTGAAAAATACAAAAAAAAATCTTTTGCATTTCGATTGGCATAGTGAAAATTGAAAGCTCTTTCGCATTAATAGTGTTATATAACTCTAGAGAAAAGTTTTCTAGTTTCATTAGCTTGCATTGAAAACAGTAGTGGATGTTTTTGTGTGTTCATTTTGCTGTCATTTGAAAGCTCTCAACTCTCCCATAGATAGCTATTTATTGAACAAAATGATATTTTGTGGCATGTAGTTTGCATCTAGAGGTTTTATGAGATCCAAAATTCAATAGGGCCTTGAAATCGAAACATAAATTGAAGATCAACTTTAAAATTTACTGAATTAACCTAAGGCAGCATTGAAACTTAACGGAACATCTAGTAGTCTAAGGTAGAGATGTGTTCCAACGTCTTTAAACCTAGCAGTTGTCGCTCGCCATCTAGCTATAGACAGCGCTAGTACAGACTTGTGCTCCCCGTACCATCAAGTATATAAAAGGAGACCCCATTAGGTTGCAAATCCTTTATCCATAGGAAGCCGAGTCTGCTGCCTTTTACCCGTGATACACCTCACACAGCATTCAGAGAGATTACCTGCACATATGTTAAGTCCTTGGTTGATTTCTCTTTCATTTTTACCAAGGTGTATATGGAAGTTCATGGATATCTGGTACACCCAATTACCTAGATTACCAGAGCAGTCATTTTGATCTTTACTGACTCCCTAAACTTGAAAATATCATCAAGCGCTTGTCCTTTCACGCTTTTTTCCAAACTGAAAGTGATAGAGTCATATTTCACTCGTTTCTAGTCTCTTAAAACATGAAACAGTAAAATTTCCAGTTTCAATGTGGTAAAATTAATCACCTATGATCATATGCCCATTTAGAGATTGACTTTTCGGCCTGTTTTTGTTTTCCTTGGTCTTTGCCCGTGCATCTATGTTTTTGATCTCTTCCTCTTTTGGCTATAGTCATAGTGGCGGAACCATCAGTTTCGTCTACTGGTATTCCTTATATAGACGATTCATCAGAGGTCTCTTAGTCCTCTGCTGAGCATTGGCGGCCTGTTGTATCCGAGTTTCCTGTCAGGGGACTAGTTATATCTGAACTTCTCTTTGGAGGACCAATTGAGTTCAATTGACCCTTGTCCAATGCTTGGTTTGGATATGGAGTTGGGGACCACTTCCCTCCTCTTACATCGGGATCGCCTTTTTTAGCTGTTATCATACCTCCTAATCCTCGTCGTCTTTTAGAAGATCTTACGGCAGGGTCAGATATGGAATCATCCAGTCCTACTCCTAGTGAGGGAATTCCTACTTCTGGTGAAGACTACCAGCTTTTTCTTGAAGACATCCCTGAACCATCTGTTCTATCTTCACCTAGTCCATCGCTCCCAGCTGAATATAGGTCTTTAAGTCAGGTCATGGCTGCTATTTCCTCTATGGGAATATCGACTCCATCCATGGAACCGACCATTCCCTAGTTAGGGATGTCACCATCGACACCTCTCACGACATCTCCTTTTGTCACATCGGTACCTGTTAGGCCTACTGTCTGTGTGGCTGCGTCTGCACCTGTTGTCACCAATCAGTCGACTAGGAACTTTTCAGTTCCTGAAGACGTTTATATAGCTTCTGCCATTCTAGAGAACATTTCTTCCGAGGAGTATAGGATGTCTTTATAGTCGCCGATTTCCGAGGTTGGTCAATCCTCTCAGGATCTTAATCGTCTGTAATTTTCTCATTATGGAGTGGATGGTCCCCTGATCTATGTATTTTCATATCAATATGATGAGTAGGGAAACCCTATTTGTTTTCCTGCTCCTGAGGCTTATTAGTATATTAATGGTTTTATATCTACCCTACCTGTGCAACCTTCTAATCAACAAGGGCAACCCTTTCAGGGACAACCTTTGTTTCAGCAAGGATACACTTCTGGCCCACAAGGACAACCCTTCCAGGGACAAGCTTCGGCCTAGCCAGGGTATGCATACGACTCGCAAGGATAACCCTTACAAGGACAACCTTCGATCTAGCAAGGATTATTGTATAGCCTGCAAGGGCAATCTTACAATCCTCAAGGTCAACCTCTGTAGCCTCACCCTATGGTCCAACAATGGCAACCTCAAGGACCGGCAGGGCAACCGGGGTATCAACCTAGACCTCCATACGGTCTTGGGGGGCAAACCCATCCTTGTCAACCTTTGGTGCAACCTCAGCAGCCTCATTTTCCAATTGGTCAAAATGTTGCACAACCAGGGCCATCTTATGGTCCTGTCACACGTCAACCTGGTTATCAGGCATAACCTAGCCCACTCCTGCCATCAGGCCAACCTGCTCAACTGGGGCAACTTGGTGTCCCTCATCAGCCAGGTCAACCTGTTCAACCAAGACAATCTGCACAGCTTGTTAACCCTGCTCAACCGCCGATCTATTCTATGCCACAACCAAATCCACCTGTGTGCCCAAGTTATCCGACTCAGCAGGGCCCCACTTACCAGTAGCCCGTTCGACCCCAAGGTGGCTATTACCCTCAAGGTCAGTCTCAAATGGTTTACAACCCACCTAAAGGTTCTGGTTATTACCCTCAACAGCCAGGCTACACTTATACTCCGTAGAAAAATCCATACACCGCTCAAACAGGGCCCACGTATAATCAGAATCAGTACCCTGGTTATCAACTCCTGTATCATGGTTATCAGCCTCCATATCAACCTTATTATCCAGCTTATACCCCTTATGGTCAAAATCCTCTAGGACAGAACCAATGGGGGTAGAGTTATGCTCAACTAGGATGGAGTACAGGTACAGGTCCTTATCGGGGACCTGGCATGCCTTTTAACCCTCAATTACCTTTTCTCGCCACGTTGGAGTTACCGAACGTGTCCAAATTGACCAATGATCTGATTCTTCATAATCCATATTAGCCTCTGGTTCTGATGAAGGTGCTTGGTGATTTTCCTAAGTTTGAGGGAAAATCTAGAGAAGACCCCCAAGCACATGTCATGGCATACCACTTATGGTGTTCTTCAAATTCTTGGGTGGATGACTTGATTCGTCTATGTCTTTTCCAGCACACTCTCACCGACACTGCTGCTAAATGGTATATAGAATTGTCCCATGGTATTTTTCAAGATTTTAATACCCTATATATGGCATTCCTGACGCATTTCCAGTTACCGGTTTGTTACGAAGCTGGGACACATCTCTTGACATATTTGAAACAGGACAAAGCCACTCATATTTCATATCACATTCATGAATGGAGACGTCCTCGTCATCTGATCAAGATTGACATTCCTGATCAGCTTCTAACTCACTGGTTCACTACCTCTTTTGTCAATAAGATTGCACAAGACATTGCTATGGGGGCATGTGTCACCGAGGAACAAGCCATTTCTCGTTCCTAGTACCTCGATTTAGTGTACTCTCAGTCTGGCACGTTACACGACATCTTGACAGATGCCCCATGACCAGGGACCTCTAAAGCACCAGCTACTCCATCAGTAGACAGTGTTATTGGTTCCGTCTCTCAGACTTCTCGCAAGTCTTCCAATGGGGAGTAGAAATCAAATTCTTCCAACAATTCTACTCCTTAGGCTACTTTAGATTTTGGTAAAACCGCGGAGGTTAACGCTGTCCTGGCCAATCCTGTGGACATGAATTCCAAAGGGAAGAAGAAGGGCAAAGGCAAAGCCAAATCCGATGCCCCAAAACCAGAATCGTCCAAACCACGTGCTGATGATGGTTCACAGCGAAAACTGAAGTATCGTTGTCTGATCTGTGATGAAGAGCACTACACCAAAGATTGTCCTAGATGATCCGAGGTTAGTTAACTTCTTAAGGGCTCTAAGGGAACTCCAAAGTTCTTAGGGAACCTTTTCCATCTCAACAGACCCATATGGTTGAGTATCCTTCACCATCTACACCGTTTGGGTCTCAGGTTTTCATGATGAATGGTGTTGCACCTGTTTCTATTGCCACTCGATCGACGAATTATGTTGAATCATGCCAGGCAGCTGGGAAGGAAGTCTTTGATGGCCCTCCTCCCCCACCTACCTCTGGTCCTCTTGAGATTGAAAGGCCCAGTTCTGAACCCATTGTACGACCACCTTCCAAAGGTGTTCTCCAAAAGTCTTCCTATTATCCGAACGCCCATGTTGTTCAACATTACCGTATTGTTGAGGATTTGGCACAAGCGCCTTCCTCGATGTCCGCATTGGAAGTAATTCAGAGTTTTCTGTCTCAACAGAAAGATTTGTTATCTGCGATCGGCAGAATTGATCCTGCCGATTCTAGCCTCCTCACCTTCGATCTGGAGAATTTCGTCCCCCGACTTCCACACCAGATTGCGCTTGTTATACAACTTAGTATTAACGACCTCAATATTCACAGGGCCGTTGTGGACGAAGGTGCCTCTACCTGCGTTATGTCATCTTCTTGCTGGAAGGCCATTGGCTCCCTAGCCCTCACTTCGTCTCCCAATGCCCTTCAGGCATTCGATGGAAGGGAATCAAAACCGTTGGGTGTTCTCGCGAGTCTATCGATTACATTGCAAGGTAAGATAGTCAATGTCAAAGTGGAATTTTTTGATGCCAAACTCAACTAAAATATTATACTCGGTCGCAGTTGGACCCATGCCATGTTGTGCGTTCCGTCCACCCTCTTTCGACTTTTGAAGTTTCCACATAAGGGAAAGATTATTACTATCGATCAGTTGTCTTTCTTTATCTTGTCCTCTGAGAAAAACGTGTCGTACGTGGATCAAATTCCTAATCCCCCCGATAGTATAGGACCAGGTTTTTTAAAGGACCCCATTCTTGTGGGTATTTTTCCCATTCCACCACCAAACACCGTTCAAGTCAATATTATCTCTAGGTCGGATGACCCGTGGATCCTCCCTTCTCCTGAACAAGTTGCCTCTTTTGGAGAATCGATGCCTCTGACCCCAGTTGAAATCAATTATTGTGAAATCATTGCCACATCAGATCCCCCTCCTGCTAATAATGCCCCTTTGAGCATGGCTCTTGATGTTTATTCTCAATCCCCTTGGCTCGACGACGCAGATTCACCCAATCCTTTGAGAGAATTTTTTCCATCTGACGAAGCTATTGTGGAGGCTATGCCTCTTGAAGATCTACCATGGAGAGATGGGCATCATCGTTCCTCGTTTATGCCCGGCTTGGGGGAAATGTCTAAATGTCTCGAGCTTTTTTCATCTCAGGTTCCCTCTCCGCATCTCCAAACACCAATATTAACTCATGAAGTTTTTTCGGAAGGAAATCTGAGTAATATTACCCAAACGATGCCTATCGACATCTCCATTAAACCGAGGGTCGTCGATAACATCCATGTGGGAGTCACTTGTTCTCCTGATGAGATTCAAGTGTACACTAGTCTCTTCCATGAATTCTGTGATGTTTTCACATGGTCTTATGAAGAGATGCCTGGAATCGTTCCCAGTATCATCATGCACTAAATTTCCACCTATCCCGGTGCGAAGCCTGTGTGCTAGCATCTGCGTCCAGTGCATCCTCGGAAAGTCGCTGCTATAAAAGCTAAAGTTGAGAAACTTCTTAAAGCGGGTTTCATATATCTGATCCCTCTGACAGAGTGGGTTTCCAATATTGTCCCTGTGGAAAAGAAGCTAGGTACAATTCGAGTCTGTGTTGACTATCGAGATATCAATCAGGCTTGCCCTAAGGAAAACTATCAAATCATTGAAAATTGTGTGGGGAGTGAGATCTTTTCCCTTATGGATGACTTTTCAGGTTATAATCAAATCAATATCCTTCCATCCGATCAAAATAAGACCGATTTCATCTGTCCGTGGGGAACATTCGCCTATAAGAAGCTCCCTTTCGGCTTAAAAAACGTTGGGGCTACCTTCCAGCGTGCCATGTATTACGCCTTTCATGACATACGTAATGTTGTTTAGCCGTATTTGGATGACCTTCCAGCTCATTCATCTCTACGCGCGGACCATCCGGAACATCTCCGATGTAGACGTTACAACATCAGGCTTAATCCTCACAAGTGCGTCTTCTGCGTTGACTCTGATCGAATTTTAGGATTCATTGTCTCTAAGGACGGAATTCGACTTGAACCTCTCAAGGTCGAGGCTATTGTCAATCTCCCCTCCCCATCATTGTTGCATCAGCTTCAGAGTCTTCAAGGGAAAGTGAATTTCTTACGTCGTTTTATCTCGAACTATGCAGAGGTAGCCAAAGGGTTTACGTGACTTATAAAATAGGACGTCCCTTTCCGTTGGGACAAGATTGCTTAGGAATATTTCAGTAACCTTAAGACATTGCTTGTCAATGCTCCAATAATCTGTCCTCCAAATTATGATCGCGACTTTACTCTCTATTTGGATGCCACATTCAGTACGATTTCCATGGTTCTGGTACAGGATGACGATGACGGTAACGAACACGTGGTTTATTATTTGTCTCGGAACCTCCTCGACATTGAAACGCATTATTCACACGTCGAGAATTTGGTGCTGGTTGTGGTCCAGGCCATTTAGTGGTTTTGCCATTACATCCTGTTATGCACGGTAACCGTGTTTTCCGACTGCAACCCCTTGACTTACATTTTGTCTCGACAATTGCTGGGGGGAAAGTACTCAAAGTGGATTGTCATCCTCCAAGAGTTTTATTTGGAGTTCACTACTGCCAAATCAAAGAAATAGCTAGTTTTTGTTGATCTCATTTGTTCTCTCCCTACCGACTTTGTTCTGTCTCAATCCGAGGATCATATCCCGGACGAAACTCTCTTCTTAATCAACACTCTCAATCCATGGTACGATGATATCATCGTGTACCTCCAGACATCTACCTTCTGGTTCGATTTAACGAAGGATGCTCGACGTCGTGTATGACATCAGTTGCAACCATATCATATTGTCGGAGATACCCTATATTGTGTGGGAGTCAATTCTGTACTTCGCCAGTGTTTGACCTTAGAGGAGGCTGAGAAAGTTTTCAATGACTGTCACAGTGGTGCTTGTGGCAGTCACATGTCCGGTTATGCTACCACACAGAATATCCTTCGTGTGGGATATTTCTAGCCATCTATATTTAAAGACTGTATTTTTGTAGTACGAAAGTGTCATGAGTTCCAGATTTTCCAATGCATGATGCATGTGCCGCCTCTTCCATTTCATCATGTCATTACCGTAGGCCCTTTTTCCAAATGGGGCATTGATTTTATGACGTGTAACCCTCACTCGGACGAGGGGCATGCTTATATCATTGTTGTCATAGATTATTTCACCAAGTGGGCCGAAGCGATGCCTACACTGGCCACAGAAGATAAGAAAGCTGCACGGTTTATTTTCAACCATGTGATCACTCGTTTCGGCATTCCTCAAGCCATCGTCACTAATCATGGCTCTCATTTTCGAGACTATATGATGCAGAGCTGACATCTAAGTTGGGCTTGTGTCACGATAGCTCGATGCCATACTACCCTCAGGAAAATGGCCAGGTTGAAGTCGTGAACAAGGTGCTTGTCACGATGCTTCAACGAATGATTGGTATATACAAATCAAGTTGGCATCTCTAGTTGTTTGCAGCTCTTTGGGCCTACTGAACATCAATGAAGAGTGCAACTATATTCACAGCATTTCAATTGGTGTATGGTCTGGAAGCTACTCTTCCGGTTGAATGTGAGAGCCCTTCACTAAAATTGTCTATGGAATTACTATCCAATACTTCCTCAGAGGAAGAACGTCTCCTATATCTCGAGAGATTGGATGAAACTCGCCGTTTGGCTGCTTTAGTCATCGAGGCACAAAAAAAGCGGGTTAAAGCTCATTTCGATGAAATGGTTTCTCCGCACTCTTTTGTTGAAGGGGACCTCTTCCTTTTGTATGATCAAGCCCATGATAAGCTTGGGGTAGGGAAATGCCAACCTATGTGGCATGGGCCCTATATCGTTAAACGTGTATTGAAAAATGGGGCTTATGAACTGATCAGTTATGAAGGTCTTCCTTTCGCACAGCCCAGAAATGGGTTGTACCTAAAGAAATATTATGCTTGAATCATTCTTTCATAGTATATGTACATAGGTGATTTTTTCATTTTTTGTGCATGTATGGTGTGGTTTTCTTTGTAAGTGTTTTCTTCTTATTGGGTCTTCCTGATTGTGCAGATGTTTATTACTCCTTATGTCAGTTTCGCGGATGGTGCCTCCCGCAGTACCAGGAACCTATCTTCGGCAGCCTGGGTAATTTACAATCCTGCTGGTGAGTTGGTTAATTTACAAGGTGTTTTTCTAGGGCCTGCTACAAATAATGTCGCAGAATATAGTGTCGTTTTGGAATTATTGAATGAGGCTGTTAACCTCGGTAGTTGTGCGTTACTTGTACATCTAGATTCACAGCTTGTAGTTTTACAGCTCAATGGTCATTATTCAGTTAGAAACCCATGCATTTTAAGACTGTACCTATGTATTCGTCACTGCATCTATGTATTCGTTTACTGAACGTATTCGTTTACTGAAAGAAATTTTGATTACATTAAATATCAAAGATATACCAAGACGAATGAATACAATTCAATAAATGTAGTAGCCAACATGGTATTAGATAGACATTTACGCAATTTGTAAAAACATCATCATATGTAAGCAAGATCCATGTAGAAAATAGATGTATATATATATATATATATATATATATATATATATATATATATATATATATATATATATATATATATATATATATATATATATATATATATATATAGATATATATATATATGTCGAGTGTTTGCAACATGTGCATCATATAAAACCAAAATATACATGTTTGTTTCAGTTACATCCGGAGACGACATGTCTCTAAAAAAAAATGCAAATAAAAAGCCTAGGTGACTAATCGACATGGTGCTCATGGTAGCACATCACTGCCCACACCAACCGCCTCAGTAAGCGATGGAGACGACTCAGCACCCCTATTGTGTGCCTCTGATAAGCTAAGGGAACATCAACTAAATGATCATAATCTAGAACTCTGCGAGCGATCCCCTCTAGGTTATGTACAAGCACGTCCCCCTCGCCCCCCTCACCTTGAGGGTCATAAGCGAGAGGGGTCCTCCTCGCTACTGGTGGCATCCCGGCGGGCCTCTCTAGACCAACATATGCATACATATAGGATCAACTATTAGAACATGCATGTATACCAAAAAATCATAAAACTCATAAAATTAAAAAGAGTCTTACCAAGCTCCTCATCCCAGTCCTCTCCTTCCAGGTGTGGAAGGTCTGGGTCTCCAGTGAAATCTACCCCTGCATAGGGCCAATCCTGTATGACGATCAGCTGTCATTGGAGCCATCGAAAGAACTTGGGTCGCCAAGACATTTTCTGGGCGCCCCCTGCCCTGGGCATCAATGTTGCCCATTGAGCCATCCGTGGCTCTCTCAATGGTGGATCCGGGAATATGGCCCCCTGGCACTGGAAGATAGGTAGTCGTTCCAGGAATAACAACACAAAAATTGACCCATATCCGAACTGTTTTAGTTTGGACTTCTTGAATTTGGTCAGTTGCCATTTAATGTTCATAGTCACCGCTGTGGCCTAGTCAAACATTGTTGGGTTCATGCACTCTGATGCAAGAAGGAGCTATGTCTTTGTAGCCTCGTGCGGTGCCTACGACCTCATAGCCCACATAATGGTATGTAGCACTACTCTTAGTGCTATATCAGGGATGATCTGAATGTCTACCTTTCCGCTACCTGACCCTTTGTGTGCCCCTTGGCACACCCTGTCCATGACCATTGTCATGTTTTCACCTAAAGGCCTGGTGCCAGTCAAGATAGGGACTGGACCCTTGTGTGACAATCTAGTGATGAAGTACACATCTGACACCTTGAGCTCAAGTACCTGATCTCGAAGATCGAACTTCTCCTCATCCTCATCCCAGATGCTAATCAAATATTGCAGTAGTTCAGGCTGAGCTCAGAGACATGGCGTCAAGAAGAATTTTTTCAACCCGCAATTCCGGAGAGCATTCATACACTACTCATTTCCCATTGCCAATTCATCTTCCTCATTGTGCTCTCTTTCCTTACATTCAATTACCATTTTTTCTTTGTACCTGCATCAATTTGGTCATAAACACATTGTAAGATCCCTTGGGTACTTAAAACAAAAATTCGTTGGCTCTATTTTTGTTAAATTTAAACAAAATGTTGGGTTGCGTGGTTGGTGCAGTTGTTTTGCTAATAGTCACGCCACCTAGCGCGGCCCCTGTGTGAAAAAGGGTCGGCTGGCGCGGGTCTGTGCCTGAAACCTGCGCCAACCGAGAAGGCCCTAATTTTGCAATTCCTCCCCTTAGGGATGCCAAATGATAATCAAAAGCTATGAAATATGACTTAAAAGATGGCTAATGGAAGTGGCTCTTACCTAAAGAAGACGGAATCCGGATTAGTCCACTGGATTGTACACAATCGTCGCCTCAAGATCGCAAAGGAAATGGCTCACTATCGCTCTGCAAAGAGGTAAAAAGGTGAAAAGTGAATAAGTTTTCACTATTTGTAATATTTATAACTTTTCAAATTGAAATTAGGTTTTAAAACTTTTTTTTCCAATATTTTATTGTATTTTTGTCGAAAAATGGGTTTTACACTTGCTTTTTGTGCAGCGACAGGTTTTCACGCTATTAGGACAAAGACACGAGTTGTATTTTATACTTTTTTGGACTCGGTAAAAACACGAAAAATTCACTACTAGAGTCACCTTTCAGCTCTTTTCTGATTCTCTAAAACTGAAAAGATTGCCGAGTCGCTTGTCGTTTTGAGCTCGTTAAATTGGCTGCGAAACGACCCCTTCCCAATATACATTTACCCCTTTTTCAGGCTGGGATAGATTATTTATGAAAAAGGAATACCCTAGCCTATCACTACTAGGAGGTTCTCTCGGATATTGTTTTCTACCTTTTCAGATCTGAGGGACTATTCACGAAAAGGGACTTGTTGGATTTTTCTTTTCCACTGTCTTTTCAAACTCTCTAAACATGAAAAGATGCCGAGTTCTTCCTTTGTCAGACTCGTTAAAAACTGATGACATTGGACTCCGTCGTAATGACGTTACTCGAGTTCCTCCTTCTTAGGGCTTGTTAAATGTACTAGGTTGGATTTGTCCGAAGGAAAAACTTATATCGCAAGCACATGTTATCCCCTTCAAGCTTATTTTCAAAAATAATTGGGGTACTCTCCAGAAATGGTGGGGGAAAATGGAACCAGTATTATAGTCTTGTCGGCAGTATGTCGCTCTTGAACATGGCACTTATCTGCATTCGTGTTGGGTTGGTGACATCTCATCTCATTATATGCTTGCCTTCATGGGTTTGGGTAATCTCTTTTGACTACTCATCTGCTATTTTCCACGTCACCATGACCCCAGATCCAGTGATGTCAAATACTGCCAAATCCAATGTCGTGTCACCGATATGTTCAAGAGAATTTGGCCTCTGCAGTTTTCATCCTCCCCCTGATTCTCTATTGGTCTTGATTCACAAATTTTTTTTTCCCTTTGTCTCATGCTGATGATGTGGGAAACGTTATGGCCCACCTTCGATCAAGGTCACTTCCTGTTGACTTCAATGCATTATGCAAGAAGCTGATCTAGAGACTCCCTTCAAGTGCCTTGGAGCCTGTATGCCTCAATGGTAGGTTCTTCACATTCAACACAAGGTTTTCATTATTGGCCTTCGATCGGATGATTCTAAAGGTGTTCGATGCCAGCTCACTGTTCACATTCCATGGATTGTACCTCTTGTACCTTGAGAGCCATCGTCATTATTGGTGGTTTCTCTCGCATCTGTTAACGACTTTCATTATTGGATGGTAATCAGACAATGTTCTTGCATGTTCGACTTCAGCTCACATATTCGCATGTTCGAACTTGTACTCTGTTCGGTTCGAGATGGAGTGCAAGACCCTGGATTTTGTCTGATAAACATCCAGGCTCCGGGTTATTTTTGGATTATTATGATTTATTACATGACTCATTCGATTGGATGGCTGCATCCATACCTTGGATCCTGGTTTTTTTACACTCTATTATGGATGGTTGTGCCCATACCACATATCATGTATCAGAGTTATCAATTGTATTTGTATTCGTGGGTCTTCCGATGGCAGTGCTTTCAGTTGGCCGTTTTCTCATAAATAATTTCACCCCTCACTCTCTCTCAGGCCTTATGCTTTAGGGGGCATCTATTACATAGCATTTTATCACCGTCCCTGCAATCCCTCGTCCCGTACATTGGAGGACTATTCCTGTGACCCATAAACAGTAAAATGTCTTGAAAACACCTTGATAACATCCTTCTGCATAAGGATAAGAATTCTCCTGAAGAACATTTCCTCTGAAAAACCCTAAAAACCCATGTTTTGGCATTGGCGCGGGTAGCTAGTTCATCCCTCGCACCAATAGGGAAAATTTACACTAGTGGGCATGCCAGCTGGCGCTCTGTTACTGTGTTATGCCCGCACCAAGCCTATTAAGGAATTTTTTTAACAATAGAAGGCAGAAGTTTGATTCTAATAACTTCAGAACGGATCATCAAAATGAGGTTGGGTTGTTTGGCTCCGGACCTCCCTAATTAGGAAGTGGTTTTCCACCTCTCATGGAACCTTCCTAAGAGATAGGACTCTCCCCCATGATTATAGGGTGCCTAACCTCTCCTTCTCCCTCTATAAAAGCCTGCCCTCTCCATTTGATAGCTAGCTGAACTTTTGGGAAGGAAATTATAGCTGAGTGACAATCATGAGCAGAGCTAAGGAGAACCCTGTGAGAGAGAGAGTTCTGTCGAATCCTTGACGAGCTTTGTGAGACACGTCCCGCTGGAACCCTGTCGAAGGAAGATCACGACGTTAGAGCATCAGTTGTAATTGTTCTCTTGTATCTTAATATACATGACTCTGCTATTGGTTCCATGATTGTGTTTTTCCATTATATGATGCAATTTCATTCGTTCCTCTCTGACTGATCGATAGTTATAAAAGTTTAAAATATTATGTTGCATGTTGTCTCTCTTCTTTGCATGTGTACAGGTATCTAGATGTAGCAAGCTCACGGATCGTGACCTATCCAGCTAGGAACAGAAGTGCCACTTCTTCTTTGACAACAGCAGCGAAGGAATCACAATAAGTGATCTATCGCGATTCTATCTTCTGTAACTAGGAACCGATAACTTTGCATGTGTCAATTGTTGCTAGACCCATTCTAGGGCTAGTGGGATCGCCTTTGTTTGCAAAGGGGATTAACCTCCAAAACACCCTTACAGTGCATTTTTTATGAGCAGTTGTGTTGCAGCAGCTGTAATCATCATTGGAGGATTGAGAAGCTAGATATAAAGCTTCTAGTTTGTAGATTTGAAGGAGGTATCAACCCTTCAAGCTTAGATCTGATCTTGTGACATATTTCAGCCATCTGTTTGTCAGATCTAGCTTCAGATCTATAATCCCAACAGATAAGGAATCAAACCCTAGGAGGGTGATTTTCCAAAGTTGTAGATCTGGAAAACCTTTCTGGGTTATGTTGGGTTCCCATCACATTCGCTAGATCTTGAATCTTGGCATCATCAGAGCTCTTGATCTCCCTAGATCTGCATTTTCCTTTGTAGAATTAACATGTATATCAGCAGTAGCAGGGACAGTGCAGTATTTCTTCTGTAAGATCACCATTTATGTAGTGCTGGTTGCAGTACCATTGTAGGGTGATTCTAGGCCTTCTCTTGGGCTAGATCTACTCATTTTGTATACATTGTGTAACTGATTCATCTCCATATAATAAAATGGCTCAAATTCTCTCTAAATTCTGATGTTGTCTTGAGATTTATTTTTTACGTAGTTGTATTTCTTATATTGTGTTTAAGTATTACTGCATTCTCCCTTTTGGGATATTACAGTTAAAATTACAATTACAAATAAAAATACCATTTTACAAATTTACATACAATTAAAATTTCAATTTCAATTAAAATCACAACATAATATTTAATAAATATCATGGTAATTTAATATTAAATTAATTAATAAACATCACAATCATGATAACCAATATTGTACAAACTTCATATTCGACTAAAAAACAAATTCAAAATCACTAACATCATCGTGATCATCATCATCTAGCAAAACACAATTAACATTATATATTAACATCATCACAACACAAACATCAAATATACATCTCATGTCAAATAACTCATGCTATCACATACACATATATCTACAAGTTGCACATTAAATGAACATATCTAACATGACCTAACAATATACACATCATGATGATCACCAACATGTAAATTAAGTACAACTGCAACATGAACATAAAATACATGGACCATATATATATATAACTAAATAATGTTAAAAATATACAACTGTAATATAAATTTCATGGATCAGCTGGTGGTAGTACAACATCAATAGCAGTACTCATGGAGGCCTGTTCAGTCAATGGTGCAGCCTCGACAGTCGATGGTCCGACCTGCTCATGATCATGACTAGTACTGATGGATGTTGTAGGCTGCTGACTGGACGTGGCTAATGGTCTAGCCTCATCTCCATGATGAGTGTTGCTAGTTGCTAGTGGAGCCTCATGCTCATCTAGCACGGCGCAAGGTGAACGATCATGAGATGATGAGTCACTTCTCGCGGACTGTCCATCATGTGCTGCGGATTGACCACGCCTATAACGTGCAATAGTCCTCCTTAGTCACGTAACAACTGTCGTAGCTCCTACAACATGCTGCGTAAAGCTATACATGGCACACGGCATTCCTCTCCACTTCTGTAGTAGACTATCATCAGCTTGTATGTCTCTGTAATAAGAGGGCCTGATGCCTGCCTCAAAAATCAATGCACTGAGTTGGTTGCCCAACTCCATCCTGTATCTAGTATCAAGTCGACTGCGCCTAGCAAAAGGCGGTACTGACGCACCAGTAGGAGCATGTCTCTTTGCACCGGCCTCCTGATGATCCTCGACATCTGGCAAGCCCTGATCGTTATCAGGATCCACACCTGGAGCATGTGGTGGGGCTGACATCTCCTCACAATCAAAAGAGCCAATGTCTACAAAATGTATACAAGTAAACAACAATAATTAGACAATTTCATTACACAATTTAATAAAAACAATTTAAAGAACATGTTAGAATAAATTTGAATAAAATAGTAATATTACCTCTATCATCTGGCAGCTCATCATCTGTGAAGAGGATGTTAGCACACCCTTTCCAATCCAATCCATCATAAGGACAGGGGACCATAATGAAGGGATGCAGCTCGTCAACATTGGCTATTAATTCCAGTGCATCATGCGATATCCTAGCTAGAAACATAGTCTCGCCCCTCTTGGGCATCATCTGCCCCCACATGTGCATCCGTGCCTCTAACATCGGCCTACGAGTTTGTTGAAAAAAATCGGCCTCATCTCTGGAAACCTATAAAAAAATAAAATAAAAGCTCTGAAGAAAAAGGGAAGTGGACCCTCCCTTGTGCATGAGCATGACATCTATCTAAGGCTATACAAAATTGCCACAAAAAATGGTAGACCACATGACAAGTCGTGGCTCCTGTACTAAAGAATCAACATAATATAGAAGCGAGCAACTAATGCGTTGCCCATCACTGGTGTTGTGTGAAATGGTTGAAATGAGAAGTGATAGGCACTGCACCTCCTCACTACAAAATGTACCAATACATAACTGACCTCCAACGACCTGAAAATATGTAGGAGACTGTACTGATGCTCCAATGTATCTCTGGGAGTAAACTAACTAACTCCCTGTTAAACAACTAGCTGGAACCTTTGGGAACGAGGTAAAATCCACCCCTCGTGTTGAGATTGCAACAAGATGATGAGCTTAGTGAAAAGAGTCACCTTCACAAAGTGGGCCCGTAGGCTATTTTTGGCGCAAGTCTATTTTTAGACATGTCAATCATATTCTATGAGTTGCAAGATGCTATTTGTGGATGGTTGGTCAAGTTGGAAAAATATATGGACTTCTATTTTTAGACATATTGGGCGGAATCTATTTTTATATTACGAGTCTAAAAATAGAAATGTCGAATATTATTAGCTCTTAATAATATTTGGACTATAAACATTATCTTATTCTCTTGGAGCACTTTAGTTAAGTGCACAGATGTGGCACAAGAGCTGACACAAGGAATTACGCTATTATTGAGGGTTAAGTGGAGCTATTGCATGGATACTTTAGTTATAACTCATGTGACAGAGTTTGGTGGAGTTATTGAGATAGTTGATGGAGTTGTGTTCAGTTTAACTAAGTTAAACATAGTTGAGCTAGTTGTATCTAGTCTAACTAATTCATACACTAGTGAGAGTGGTGTGAATTAATTATTAATTAATTCACTAACTATTAACTCATTAATCAACTAAAGAATACATCAGTTAACTACAGTGCATGGACAGTTTCAGTGGAGACCAGTGAAGAGGTAGGTGAAAGAGCAATGTGACTATCAGTTGTGACTATAGTGTTGCATGATTTGCAACAACCAGTGATTGGAGATGCCAATGAGGATTTCATGAGCAAGGCTGGACCATTTTGAGTTCATTCAGAGCCATTCTTCAGTAGTGATTGCACAGTAGAGGCAGGCTATCAGGTGGCAGAGATTGGAGCATGTGATTTTCTAGATCGGGCTTGATTAGTGTGTAACAATTGGAGATTGTACTGAGAGATTTGTGAGGAGATTTGTATAATGATTGTTACATGATCTATATGACATATAATATACAGATAATTGTGGGTTTTCAGCTTTAATCTTTCCCATAAAATATTGTGTTCATATGTGTGATTGTTTATGGTTTTAGTGTGCGCATGCGATTGTTTTTATTTCCGCAATTAATGATCAATGGTAGAAGAGATTATGTATTGTGCATGAAGTTAAAATAGTGTGTGATCAGCATAATCTCGGTGTATAACATATCAGTTATCAAATTTCTACATATTTCCCTGTAATTAAATATATATCCCCCTCAGTGGGTGTGTACCACTGGTTAGGACCAACTTTGAAAGCCTATCGGTGGCCATTCCACCTATGGATATGATGTCTAAAAAACACACTATGGGCCTTTAGGGAAGTAGCCTCCTCATAGAACTTGAGGAGGCCTACCTGCCTTAGGAGCCCCTGGGTAGCTGCTCTAATAGGGCGAGGGTACGCATCTCTCTCCCTCTCTCGTGCCTCCCATAGGAAAACCATGTCATACTGCTCCACCTATTGTTGTTGTTGTTCCTGCTCTTCTCTCTGAATCATTGACATATTAAAAAAAAAAAAAAATTATTAAATGAGACATGTATTTAGGAATATACATATATAATTTTTTTTGAAAAAAAAAAACAGACCAGTCAGTGCGCCACAAAAACAGTCATGCACTGATACCGGTTCATTGTTTGTTTGTCGTGCACCGGGGGCAGTGCCCCAGATTAAATTCAACGCATCGTATGTGGTGCACCTGAAATTTTTTAAAACACTGTTGACTATATATGGTGTCATAAGAGCAGTGCACTGACTAAAATATACACCCCGACGCGTATAGTTGTGTCAGTGCATGGACTTCCTGACAAATTACATAATCAATGGTGTAGTATTTTACCAGTCTGCACCGTTAAGCCTGTCGAAATGCCGAATGCAATGCGCTGAAAAACACCGGGGCAGATATTTTTGTCAATGCACTGCGTTGCTATTCCCATGGTCAATGGTGCAACCGGCTAAATGATCACACCGCACTTTTTTTTTAATTTTAAAATAACGTGAGGCACCTTTTGGTACCTCCCCTAACACGGTGTGGATACTATTAGCACCAGTTGCGGTGCGGCCTATAAATTTTACAGGCAGCACCGCTTACCGGTGCGAGCTGAACGACTCGTGCTCACCGTGCGACAAAAAATATTTTTTTTCTTTTAAATGGTTAATTTTAAGGTTATTTGAAATTCTAATCCGCTAAAAATCTTAATTATGGAAAAACAAGAGAAATACCTGTACATTTCGCCGTCGAGGAAGCATATTGGCTGTAGAATTTGCAAAAGAAAATTTGCCCACCTTTTTGCAAAATGAAAGCTGGATATTGGTGGGCAATGCACAGCAGTAGAAGTGAAATGGGTGCAATGGGAGCACTGATGTGAGGGCAGCTTAGACAAGGGTAAGTTGCACCGGTGCTTGAGAGCTCTGGAGCACTGAGAAAAGTGAAAAATGCGGTTTTTTGGCTGTAATTTTTTTTTATTTAACCCTGTTCTGGTGCACGGGATTTTATAGGCGCACAAGCGCTGTTTATTACAAACGCATCGGTTGGTTTCTGTTTTGGCGCAGTGTTTTATTATGCATCGGTGCGGTTTCTTAACACTGCACTAGGCAGTTTCTGTTTTGGCACGGTGTTTTATGATGCACGGGCGTGGAAGATTTGTGAAGCACCGGTGCTCTATAGTAATACGATGCGCCAGGCGAGTATGTATGGAGCACATGGTGTCCGGTGTTCCAATGTTTTGTTTGCATCAGTGCTTTCTCTTGTAGAGCACACCGGTGATTGAGAGCTCTAGAGCACTTAGAAAAGTGAAAAATGTGGTTTTTTGGCCGTAATTTATTTTTTAACCCTATTCCAGTGCACGGGTTTTATAGGCGCACTGGTGATGTTTCTTACGAATGCACCGGTCAGTTTCTGTTTTGGCACGGTGTTTTATGATGCACCAGTGCAGTTTCTTAATACCACACTGAGTGGTTTTTGTTTTGGCGCAGTGTTTTATGATGCACCGATGCGAAAGAGTTGTGAAGCACCGGTGCTCTACAATAATACGACGCACCGAGTGGGTGTGTACGAATAGCACGGTGTTCGGTGTGCCAATATTTTTTGTGCACCAGTGCTTTCTCTTGTAGAGTGCACTGGTGCGATTTGTGATTATAAGTGCACCGAGAGGAAAACATCCGCAAAACCCTCCGCCCGCCAAACTCCTCTAGTAACCTCCACTAGAAACAGATGTATGGGGTATTTTTATAAGGGGTTCCTTAAAAACATCCACTAGAGGGTCTTTTCCTTGTAGTGTGGGGTCAAATGAGCAAAATCAAGCATATGCTACAATGACGAAGAGAAAAGGAAATTTTGGAAAGTTTGGTCCTCCGAAAAATAAGGACATGGATAAGATTCAATGCTATGGATGCCAAGAATATGGTCATTACAAGAAATATTTTCCTAAGCTCAAGAAGGACAATAAAAAAAGGGGAAGAGAAGAAGCCCATATCACCAAAGATATAGAAGAAGATGAAAAGAAGAATTCCAAGAAAGAGGAAGTAAAATATCTCTACTATGATTGGGATAGTATTCCTCACCTAGTTTTTTCAAATTTTTGTTTAAAATTGTTTCTTGTCAGGTATGGCCACCATGAGAATTAAAGGAGTATGATAGAATGCATCATAAAAGCATTGAAAGAAAGAGATCATGACATCATCATAGAGAAGCATGAATGATAGCTAGAATAAAAGTCTATGGTAGCCACCTATGGAAGAATATAACTCTTAGTAACCGCATTAGAAGCATAAGTGGTACTTATGAGAAGGAGAAAAAGTTATCTAATACAAATATCATCATACATCAGGAAAAAGGAAGCATTTTATGGATGAGGATACTTAAGACCCTCTATTAGAATCTTCATCAGAAGGTTCACCGATTAAAAGGAATCAAGTGTTTCATCAAGAATTCCAACTTGTGGAATTCATAGGATGATGGTATGATGACAAAATAAGTGAAGAAAATAAAGTAATTAAATATATTTCAATGAATAAATTTGGTGAAGGAAGTATAGATGACCTAACTGAAAATGAGGTGTGTATGCTTGTATTTGATACACTAGAGTCATGTCATATGGTTGCAGGTAACATGGATAAATGATCTATCTCAATAGCATGATCAAAAGAAAGGATCTCATCCTTTGAAAGGGTGCAGGAAGGCATGAATCACATATTAACTAGATAAAATCAACATAATATGTCCTCATATGAAATATGAGGTGGTTAAAAATAATTAGAGGAACTTTGATTGGAAGTTCCCAAGAAGAAAAATATGTGAAGAAATAAGGGAAGAGATCGTGGAATATGAAACTATGAAGAAGACAATAAAAATCCAAGGACTGAAATATTTGACTATGATATCTCCATGAAAGATATGAAGACTCTAATGAAGTCTGAAAAAAAAGAGACCCTTCATAGCATATATGTTTTGGATATGTGTCAATAAGGATGTTGATGCAAACTGGAAGATGCCGTGATGAAAGACCATCAAAAAGGTAATTTTGATTTAAAGTTGATTTCTTATTTATGAATAATATCTGGATGGGATTATGTCGGGCTTCCAAAGGAAGAAATTTGGATGTCTTCCAACACTTATGACCATGGATCAGGATGAAATATCCTTCAGGAAAAATGGCATGAAGAAGGAAACATGGCATAAAGGAAGGCCAGATATGGACTATTAGATCACTTTCCAATGAAATAAATGAATACATGACTCATGGATGAAAGTGATGGATGGTTTTTTCCCTACAAGGAAGTCCCAAAAGATGTAGATTCTATGAAAAATAAGAAATTTATGACCTAAAAGGAATGATTTCTACAAGTAGATGGTGGTCCCATGATCTCCACCTAAAGAGTTGTTGAAATCAATTCCTTGGTCAAGATGGAGCTTGGACAATTCCCTGATTAAGAGGGAGCTTGGGTACATTTCTTTTATGGAATGGGTTGGCCATCCCTGGTTAAGAGGGAGTGACAGATATGGTTCTCTACTACATGTGCCATGCACTAGACCAGGACTAATATCTGTAAGACTTAGTGAAGGCCATGAGGAGAGATAGACACATCATTCTTGTCTTCACTTGGGAAGACAAAATGTGTTGAAATTCAACAAGAAAATGCAACACACACACTAGTGTGGGATCACAAGTCACACAGTGATGGGTCCTAGCGATACATTAGTGTGCAAGCCAATTTATTAAATAATTTGGAAAATTTATTGTAATATTATCTCATAAAAACTTGTAATAGTTAACTAAGTGTGATAGACTTAGTTAGCTCAAAAATTTCGAGTTGAGGGTCTAAGGATAGGCATGTAGAGTGATTCTATTATTAACAAGGTCCAGTTGCAGTTGTAGCACTAGTGTAGTGTGGGTGGGATCAGTTACCTCACAATAATTGAGTTAAAATCAATTTAACTAGTTCTAACTATTTTATGAGCTAGTGGAATATCAAGTGAATTAAAATAGATTTAATTTGCCAGTAGTGTTCTACCAAGTAACTGACGATTCACTATTTATAGCTGCATGCATGCTAATTCTTGTGGATACCCAGTTGTGACAAAAGTTCAAGACTACTAAGCTATTAGTTGTATTTTAGGAAAACTACCCAGGTGTAGTTATAAAATCATGGGAAGCCCATGATGAATTGTGCAATCAAGGAAGGCTAAATTTCCTATTTAATATGGGTTTAATTCTCTAGGTATTGCGTAAGCAGGGTAAGTTGAGGGTAGGCTGATAATAGGCTATGTATTTGTCCAATTTTTCCTAGATCACTGTGAAGCAATTGGTAGAGTGTATGAGGTTGTGGTGATCACAAATACATTATATTATTTCATGATTCCTTGGTTGATTATACAATAAAGATCGAGGGGTTTTGAGTAGTTTGTTTCCCAACAATATCTAGTTTGTGTATTGATTTAATTCTTTCTCTTACTTTCATGTGATTGAGTGATCATGATTTATATTCCGCAAATATTTTGGAAGGATTCAGTATCTTTTTTTAGTAAAAATACATGATCATATTGAGTCCATAGATATAATTTCTACATGGTATTATGGATGTGTTAGAGATTTTCTACAAAATGGAGGATTTGGTAAACATATGGCATCTGATACTCTTCGAGGATGAGTTAGGTAATCCAATATAATATCAATCATAGAGGATCAATATTCTTTGAGGACTGGGAATCCAAGATAATAATAGTCTTGGTGGAACACACTCTAAGAACCCGAGTGGAGTATGTTCCGAGAGAGGCAATGATGAGGGTGTCTATACATTATTTGTCTCACCAAAATTGTGCCATGATATTTTGTATAGATATAGTTTTTAATTAAGGCCTTTCTATGTGAAAATGTTGGTTGATATGATTCTAAGAAGATGGGTTACCAATTTGACTCTTCTTATGATAATTCTTCATATTGAGAATGACCAAGTACCTCGTATGGATTATGAATACCTCCCTAGTTAAGAGGGATTGTTGAAAAGTGTAACTAGGTTTTTTTATTCATAATGACATGTGTAATCATGATTTTATGTAATTGAAGTAAAGAAGAAAAATAAAATTATTTTTGTAATGCTTGAGTCATGGGTTTCATGCTCAAGGAATTTTATTTTTAGCTAAGGATCCCATTGTGAGCTTCTAGGATTAGTCATCATTTCATAAAGTCTATAGAGTCAATGTCAAATATAAAATACCCATTTGGGCATGTAATCTATTGCAAAAGAAAATTTGTGAACCCTCCAAGACCATGTCACAAGGTCACCCTCAAGTTAGCCTTAAGATAATTCTAGAAATTCATGTCATCCTTGTCAATGGAATATTTCAGATCCTTTTGAGGATAAAACCATTATATATAGGTAGCTTAACTTTCATTTGAAAATAAAATTTTCGTTGAAGGCAATATGAACAAGAAAAGGTGCGAATATCACAAGAAATAAGTCTCATCACAAAGCGAAGAAAGAAGGAACAAAACTGAGTTCATTTTGATCTTTTTTTGGGTTAATACCTCCACATGTGCGAGAATACAATGTTTTCTACTGTGTTAGCACTCCACCGGATCTCTGAAGGCTAAGAAGGGGACCAGTAAAGGTAACCACAGACTGATTTGACCTAGTAGCTAGCCCTAATAGGTTGAGAAGGCTCTCTCAATGATATCACAGCCAAATTGACTCGATCATGGAGATTTTAGGCTAGATATGCATATTAGGGTTTGTTTGATTGGATTTTTGTTCTGGATGAAAATGGACCTTTAGAGCTAGGCTTGAAACTCTGGCAGGGTTACAAGAGAAAAAAATGCAGGGGAATAAAGGGGCAAGGTAGGTGAGCTTGAATTACCCTTTAGGCTTTATGGTTATGGTGTAGGATGAAAAGAGAGATCAGGAGCAAGCACATAAGTATGAATTCATTCCTTAATAAGAAAATAAACAAAACATCATCATCTCATCAAAATAGGGCATGTATTCCTCGTGAATCCTGATTAAAAACTTTAAATACAATGAGTGAAAAGAAGTAGATATGTAATGGAAAGAGAAATCATTCAATGGAGTGACTTACGAAAGAGAAACATAGACATACAAGCTCACCACATGAATCCATAAATTTAAGCTGCAACTTTTTTTTGTATTCACTGTATTACTTTGTCAAAATGAAACACACTAGCTCAATGTCCAAGATTCAAACCCTTGGAAATGATTACAAAAGGCATCATATAGCTACTGAGATCGAAATCCTCCCTTGGAGGTCAAATTTTCCAGCAAGAAAGTCACATTCATGCACCTATTTGAATTCTGCTACTCACTAGGGAGTTTACACAACAAATTCGTCCTTTATCTAACCATCAAGAGACATCCTCAAAGAAATAAATGGAGGATAAGACACCTATTCAACTCCATTTAACCATTTACATTTACATTTTGACTTTTAAATTCATCTTCTTTCACTTTTTAACTTTTACAAAAGTCAAACTGGAAATTGGAGAAAATTATACAGTGAAAATTTTACAAAAATCTCATAAAATTGCAGATGCATAGCGCCATCTTGGGGGCCATTTTTAGGCACCTTCTTGAAGTCAAAATTGAAATATGAGAGAACAGTAAACTAGCCCTATCTGTCTAGTTTCCAGAACATCTTTAATTTTTTTAAATTAAATATGGGAAGGCCTTCAAAAGTGCATTATTCAAAGGTGTCTCTAGGTGCGCAACACCTGTCAAAAATAGAGGCAGAATGTTGATTTTTGACCTATTTTCTTCATTTTTCTCAAAATATGGGCCCTGAACAAGAAAATTGAGAAAATGGGTTTTGAGAGGAGGTCATAAGATTTCCAAAAATGTTGAGTTTGTGCCATTTGGATCCCTTAGGAAAAATGCAACTCCAAGGAGTTGCGCTTCTAGACCTAGTGGAATTTCTAAATTCTGCAAATTTTTACCAAATTTCACCAAAAAAAATAATTTGCTCCAAATATTGCCAAAATTGGTCCATAAATGTTGAATGATGTGTACCATGCAATAATGGAAGTATTAGAAATAAAATCAAGTTTATCCTTCTTCTTTTGGCTAATTATGGTTTTCTTAAGCTTGTCTTGCAATTGCTTAATTTTGATGTGTGAAATCTGATTTCTTGTTTGGTAGCTGGAAGCTATGATTTTATAGATCTTGTTATCCCTATTTGCATTTACAAGGAGATTTTCCAAGTGAGTATTGACCTTATCAAGCCAAAACTCCTTGTCCTCATTGATCTCATTTGCAATCCTCTCTTCAAAAGTGAGCTCTTCATCTATAGGGCTTTGCTTTTTTTCTTTCTGCAGTGCCTTCTATAGACCCATGGTTCTTGGCCTCTTCCTCTTCATATATTATTCATGATCATCAGAATCATCATGCTTAGCCACTTATTTTCCTTTATCATCATTTTTTCTTGCCTCAAACGACCTTTTCTCCAAAATCAACTGTTTTGTCTTCAATTAACTGTTCTCGTGCTCAAGAAATGAAATGATTAATTGGGACCTTACCAAATTTTCTTGGAGCTCTTTGATCTAAGCATCCTTTTATTTTATTACCCTCTCCAAGTTTTTCTGCCCATCATGGTCCCCCAAGTCGACTAAGTCAAAATCATGTTTCTCCTCATCATGCATGGATGTATCACTGCTGATGGTGATCCCTGTAGTGAAGTAGGCTTGGCCCCTTCCTATTTCCGAGGAGAAAACAATAGCCTCCCGCCTCTCTGATAGGTGAGAGTAACCTTGGGCCTAGGCCTCTTTGAAACTTCAACAAGTTTTCTTGATGATACCACCTCCATAGACTGTGCTGACATGGTAGGTAATATGTGTTGTTGCCGATTTGGTGTAGTAGTCATGTACATCTACAAGGCTATCTCAGTGAAGGTATCCCATGTCATGTTCTTCTCTACCAACTAATGGAGAAATATGATCTACACCAAGTTGTGGTGAAAGAGGCTAGGGTAATGTTTTTTGTTCAATATTTGCACCTTTTCAGCCATCTTGCTCACACTCCTATACAAGAAATTGCATAAATTAAGGGACTTTACTGTTGTAAAGTGCATGAGTAGTTTTATGTGATATTGGTACAATCTGGAAAACCTTCCCTCACATGTGAAAATTTCATCACATCCTTCATCAATGGTGCATACCTCTCTATCAAGTATCTGAATGGAAGAATATGAGAATGAGTCTCTTTGTACTATGATTTTATGAAGGGTTTGTACTACTCAAGGTCTAGGTTCATGCCTTTGAACCAATATTCCCCATGATTTGGTATCCCTATAGCAAGAGAGTTGGCATAAACTAAAAATTTTAAATCAACTCTTGCTATGGTGGCCTTTTCTCCCTTCAAATTGGTAGCAAACAAATCTGTAAGCTCCTCATGGTAACCTACCTCCTCCACTCTTTGACAAAACCCTAGGCAATTGACATCTTCAAAGAATTTTTTGGTGAAGGGTGAGGAAGTGATATCATTACAATTTGAGGTCTCATACCTCAGTATCTTGCCCCCCTTTTTATGTCTTCTCTTCTTTGATTGTGAGGAAACTCCTTCCATGATTGAAAACCCTAGATGATATGAGGGAAAAAACAGGGAAAAGTGAGTGAAGGGATAAAATGAGGAAGTTAGGGAAGGGAGATGGGAGTAGAAAAATTTAGGGAGATGGGAAGGGATCTTAGGAATATTTAGGTAGTGAAATGAAGATAAATGAGTGATGGAAGTGAGCTAGGAAATTCAAACACGGTACTAGTTAGGAAAATGGCCCAATTTGGTAGAATAGGGGTAGGGTTTGTAGGGAGATGATGAAAAAATGATGGGAAATGGTTTTTGAAGTATGGGAATGATGTATAACTAGAAAATAGAGGTGGAGGGGCAATGGTACTAGGGTTTCACATCATTAATTGATCATTTGTAAACCAAAATCATGAAATTCCTATCAAACCCTTGGGAACTAATATTGTTATCATTTCTTGGTTTGCAAAGGAAGAGAAGGCATAAAAATGAATGTACTTACTTGTTATGATGCTTGGAGAGTAAAAAATATGGAATGGAGGTTTGAAAAATTGATTTGGATGATTTTTGGGTAAGTTTGAGCAACTCTTCTCCATACGCAACGCAGTTCACTGATGCGTAGTGCCTATGTGCAACATAGTTCTCCTATGTGCAACGCAATGCTTCTATGCGCAACACCTGCTAATTTTTTCCACTTTGAGCTATAAAACTCGTGTTTTCTCACCAAATTAAGGATGAGATCAATGATGAGGGGTAAGAGGAGTGAAAATGAAATGTATTTGTGTCTTTTTGGCTCTTTTATAAGCATGGAATGGTTTTCTTTAAGTGATAATGGGCCCCACATGTCTCTTGAAGCATGAATTTATTTCTTATTTTTGACTTTACAACCTTCAACATTTGTAATATGAACATTTTGTATCTTCCTTGGAACATTGAACTGCAAATTTATAACTTTGAAGTACTTATTACATATAGAAACATAAAATTACATTTTAAATCAAAATTTACTGAAGAAATTTGCCTATTACCACTCCTCCAATTACCAGCTTTTATGCATGAAATGACAGTTTGGTGACCTTGAAAACCTAATGACCTAATAGAGACATTGAACTGAATGAGATCATGGTGGTGATGACTGAAATGATGATGAAAATATCTGAATGATGATACACTCAGTTGAGTGATGACATGGACCAACAATTTAAAAAATTTGGAAGGAGTGGAAAATAGTCCTAAACCTAATACCCAGTGACCAAATTTTTTCTTGAAGACCTAATGAAATGACAAAAATTTTACTATGAGACCCTAACAAGACATGATAAGAGCCCATTGATCACGGGTGATAGGATGTAAGACTAACACTAACATACTGCAGTAAGGTACGCGATATTACAGTCATCTTGAAAAGACAAATTTAGGAATAAATCAAGTGGATCCTCAAGCCGAGTTAAGGAAGAATAGTCTCCATCTCAAGTGAAGGAAGTTGAAAGATAATATCTCTCTCAAGTACTACAATCAGGGTTTCTAAGTTACGGTCAAGAATTGCATATTTGTTCCAAGGGAATGAAATTTTGAAGTATATTCGAGGAGGAAGAAGCAAGGAATTTAACTATCGTTGACTCAGGAAAGAAGAAACTTGTCAAGGAAGCCTTGCGACTTGGTCTTGGAGAGGTTAATAGGTCAAGGGTCTTGGTCTTAGTATTTTTCAATTGAAGTCTCTATAGGAATAAGAATGTGTTTAGGTTTTCCTCTCTAGTTGGAGAGGTATTGGCCCTCGATGATCGCCTATATTTTGTGTCTCTTGTATCTCTATTGTTTATGCTTTGGTAGTTGTTTTATGAATAATAAGACTATAATAATTTAACTAAAAATAAGATACTAATCTAAAGAAGTGAAAACGACATTCATAAGCAATTATCATCAAAGAAATCTCCTAATCCTAATTCCATATATTTCTCAACAATTCTTGGGTCAAGCTAGATTTTAAAATTGGGCTCTAATTCACTTGTTCAAACTTTTCTTTGGCTTAATTATTTGATAGGTCCAATTTCCAAATTGAGCCTTGTTATATTTTTTCCTTGGACCTGCTTGCTTGATCATACCCAATTTTCAAATAGGGCCCTTTTTCACCTATTCAAACTTTTCCTTTATCCTAATTCCTTGATCAAGCCTAATTTCCAAATTGAACCCTCATTAACTTTGCTTCACCCTTGATTTTGAAACAAATATTGGTCTCTTGATTACTCTCACTTCTTATTTTCCATCAAATGCGTAGTTTCATACCTTTTCCATAAAAAAATATTACTCCTCCCAAATATTGATTTTTAAGTTTAACCTAGTTCCCTAATCAAGAATTTATATTTTTTATTAATCTTAAAATTTCATTATTGAACAAAATTCCCTTTTGATCCAATTTGAATATTTTCAAATATTACTTCTTTCCCCCATTTCAAATGCAATTTCACCCTTGAAACTTACACCTAATATACAAACCAACCTCAGTTTTGCAATCAAAACCTCCTTTAAAATCATTCAAAGGTACAAAGTGTTATGAACCACATATCTTAAAATTTATAATAAGTCAATGAATACAATCAACTTTGAGGGTGGAACCTCCTTTTTACAATGAATACAATACAAAGAAAAACATGATGATCCTAAGACTAGGTCTCCTTGGTATACATATATAGGAGTCAAAGGGTATAGTTATAATGAAAGGGTACAATGAAAGGCCCTAGCATACATAACATATAAAAATATAAATGTAATAAATAAATATATAGGGATGAATTGAAGGCGTTAAGCTTAACATGGAGTTGTATAAGGTTTGAAATTCTCCTCCCCTTAAAACAAGTGTTGTCCTCAATACTTAACTAATTGTAGGTGTTACTGCATGATTAAATTATCTTCCCATGTCACTGATGCCATTGGTATGCTCTTCCTTTTGATGAGGTACTCAATAATTTCTCGATTTATCAACTATATAATCCTTGTTACAAATATTTTTTCCAGCTCGATATCATTTTCCCTTCTTCATTAATATTTGGTAAAATAGTTTGGACTAGGATCTTATCATAGATTACCTTCTTTAATTAAGAAACATGGAATATTAGATGTACACGTGAATATGGAGGAAATTTCAATTTGTAATACATATTTTCAAATCCTATACAACTCATTATAAGGAAAATAAAACCTCTATTTTAATTTATCTGGACACATATGCAATGAACCATCAATTTTTGTAACCATCGTCATTTGTGAAGACAAAGCACTTTGGATTGGTTGAATGATGCCAAACAATAACATTTCTTGAATCAAATTCTTAATCCTGCTCTTATATGCATATATATACATGTAAGGTATATTATTAGGTGGTATAATTCTATGTTTTGAAGGACTAACATGGTGATGATCTTGACAGGTGGAATACCCTTTGGCATCTCTCCAAATACCTTGGAATGATTATTGATAACTTTTTGGATATCCACCGTAATAGAGAATATAGATGTCCAAACATCTAATGATCATAATTGTGCAATTACACCATGGAATCCCATTTTTAGTACTTGTGTCATGCAATTAGAGTATATCACTTTAGAGGGTTCCCCTTAGACACCTAAAAGTTCACTTTCCTTTCCTTCTAATGAAAATCTAATGAAAGGGTAATTATTCCTAATGATTGTAACCATTAGAACTCCAATACAACATCAACACAACCCATTTGGATTGCAATCATCGGAGTATCCAAAAATACTTCCAGATTTTGATTTTAGTACTCCTATTGGAAAATAGAGAACTCCTATTGGATGCCCAAAAGCATGTTTTTCTAGTCAACTTCCCAAATGAGATATAAAGGGAGGATTTTCTATTTGCGTGGAAGGTTTTTCATTTTGAGTTTTTCATTTTCAACATATAAAGAAGGAAACACAAATACTAGAGGCCATCATGAACTTGATATTTCTACGGTGAGTTGTGGTTATGTAGTGGTAAGTAGAATTCTTCCTTTTATACTTCTCATCTCTTTTATTTTGATTATCACAATTTGGAGAGGGGAGCAATGAGGCTTAGGTTAGTGATTATATAATCCCAATTCCTTAGTGCATTCATTATATAAATAGAGTGGTTGTTTCAAACATAAGATTTCATAGTTTCAACACTAAAGCTAATAGTTTATTGTACTCATAGACATGTTTATTTTGGAATAGGGCCTCAAATTTTTTAATTTAATTATCAATAATTAATAGGTGGATGGTCGGGATTTAATCTCTACATAATATACACAAAATATTTCTGGTACTAATTAATATAGAAGGTTGATATGTGTATCAAAGTTATGCCCTTTTTTCTTTTCAATTTAATTAAAAAAATGTCACGTCCACAAGTGTCGTTGAACTCTCATTAGTTGTTTTTTTTACTATGTTTTTCTTGTTACATGTTTTTTGAAATATTTTTATGTGTTTAATGCATATATATATATATATATATATATATATATATATATATATATATATATATATATATATATATATAAATTAATAATAATAATAATCATTCAAAATAAAGTTCTAAATTAGTTTATTTTTATAAATTTTGTAGTCTTGGCAATGTGATATGTATCATGAATTAAGTATATTGATCTCTATAATGGATTGATATGTATCAACATTTACCAATAATTTCATTTATATGACTATGCTAGTAAATATTATGTAATGAACAAAGTTCATTCACATATTGTAAATATATTTAGAATATCTTGAATATGAGAATAACTATCATAAGATAAAGAATATTTGTATATAAACATTTGAATACAATTGATACGATTGAATACAATGAGGGCCTCCTATATGTAGCTAGGCATGAGTTCCCTTTCGTAAGAAGTCATATCTTTTGATACATGCTCTTTAAATAATTAATTATAATTATTAATCATTATTTTATGCATAGTTATGTTCATAACATTTTCTTACCCTTTATAAATGTTTTGTCTTCAAAGCATATTAATGAAAAGGCTTGATAATTTTTTTTATCTTGTAATGTTTTTACATCTTTCCCAATTCTTGGAGCTATCAAATTTGATTATACAAGATGATATGAAGCTCTAAGTGTTGAACAAAATTTTTGGCTTGTAAAATTATATGACCATCATAATTCCATCCTTTGTGAACCTTGTGCTTACAAACTTCCCATGATGAATTGTTATCATAAGACTTAATAGTATTGGTATCAGAGTTCTTTGGAAGATATGTTATTTGTTTCTCTTTTGATAAATGTTTTTACTCTAATGGGTTAATGTACCTACTTTTGTATTAGGATGTCGATAATGAGGTCTTGTGACATGATTTTCCCCTATCATGCTTGTGGAAATTTCTTGATTTAGTTTAGGTACTAATGTTGCTAAGTTCATTATGGAATCTTTACTAAAAAATTTCATCGTATGTATTGTAACGTCTAAATATGTTTTTACTTTAATTGGATTGGCATTGTAAGTTTAATGGGATCTATACTTGTTCTCTTCTCCTCAACTTGGACATTCTTACATGAATACTTTGATGCTTCAGTCTAGATAAGTTATTCTACTCTATTTTGATAACTTATTCTACTCTATTTTCCAATGATTGTTGCATAGTCTTGAATTTCTTAACTTGTGCAAATAATTTTTTACCATCACATTTTAAGAGAGAAATTTATTTGTTTTTATTTGATATAATGTCATCAAAGACTATCTGCATCCTTGATATTGACTTGTGATTTTCTTGAATTATCACTTTCTAGATCCTTTTAAAGTCTTCTGATTAAAATATTATTGGTTATCACTTCATTGTCATGTCTTTGAATGTCATAATCTTCTTCTTATAGATAAACATAAAAAAAAAACTCTCCTTTAACATGAAGGTGCACAGTTCTTTAAACCAAGGTAAACCAAAAATCATGTCGATCTCTTCTTTGAAAATAGTTATGATACCGAATTGAGATATACATTCATAGTCATCAATTATTACTTACAAGTTATTAATCTTGTATCTTGCTTCAAAATAAAAGACATCTTTATTCTCAATTATATTTGGTTCTCAAATTAATAATTGATTTTCCAAATTAATATATATGTAATTTATTTTTTTGTAGTTTGATACTATATTGCATATTATTACATTGTTTACCTAGAGAAAACTCTTTCCAGCACACCAATGATCGTCGCTCACACAACCGTCACCAACTAAAATGTCTCACTTATAGTTCTTCTTGATAGAAATATTAATTTATTTCTTTTGAATATTATCCTTTAATATACATAATTTATAACATGGGATTATGCTACTCTTTTAAGCCAACCTTTCTTGTGTAATTTTCAAATTTACTTTTAACTTAAACTTAATTTATTTTTAATTATCTTATTTTTTAAAATAAATTATTATCTTTTTTTAATTAATCTTTTCCTCTCTTATATATATATTACTTGTATATATAAATATAAGTAATTTTGGGTATTCTCTCTTTCTTACGGTTATATGGCTTTACTAACCCTCGGGAATTTCGAAGCTAATCTCTAAACATTTTTTAATAAAAAGTTAAATTCCATTAGAAAGTCACGTCTCTATCAAGGGTCACGACGTTTCTCTCACCTCATGGTTTTTCGGTACCTTCAATTTATTTTTCTTCTCTAACCAAGTAGAAGGGAAGCAATATGCGTATATGCAACGTGCTTATGGATCAGTGGCTTATACTAAACTGAGATGAATCTATGGGATTTATGCGACATCTGTGTTACTGGTTGGTTGCTTATGGTGGCCATTTACATACTCATTGCTATTTACAAACAACATAGGCAATGAGAATAGCAGGTTGTAGGACGGACCTAGATAGTAATCTATAAGGGCTGCCGAGGTTTCATAGTATCACGGCCCCGGTCTTTGGTCAAGGTAGGGGCTATGGCTGGAACCCAGTATGGACAAAAGTGCTTCTTTTAGTGGCTTAAACTGAACTCTTGGTGCTGAGGCCAACAATCTAGCTGGAACCTTTGAGGGTAAAATTGTTGCTCCTGGTGGCTATTTCCGCGACTACCAAGCTGGTACCCATTGAGTTTTTGCTTATGGTGACTTTTTCAGTGCGGCAAAGTATACATAGCTGGAACCCTGTTTGGACAGTTTTGGTTGCTCATAGTGGCTATTGTGGATTGATGGTGTAGTTTTCTCGGGATGGTTTTAGTTTATTGCTGGTACCTTTAAGAGCGTTTTGCCGCTGTTGGTGGTCGGGCTCATACTCTTCACATATTTAGGTGGGCTGTGGGGTTCATGAATGTTCAGGAGTATGGTTGCGAGAATTCATATTCATCGAGTGATGCTACTACAAATGGTTTCAATAATGGATCCCATGAGCTAGCTAATTGGCGTTGTTTCATGGATCTAATAGTTGTATCTCGCCCATGCAAAAGCTTTGGTTTTAGGATTTTCAGAAGGTGGTGGTCGATCCCTGGTTGCTTTTGCTGTCGCTGTTGCCAAGCTTAGTTCGGGACTACATGGCCGGATAAGTACTGAATTTGAATTTTCCGGGATGATAGCGGTATAAGGGTTTTGACGGCGGGGTGTGATTAATTGTGGACAGATAGATCGGTCAGGTTGGGAAGCGAGAACCTGCTATTCTGTTCTACCAGAGTACATATGCTTTCACCATTTTCTGACTTCGGATCAAGTGAATCCCAAATCTTCTTATCGATATTTATGGACCTTTCTGATGTACTCAACGTCCCATAAACTCTCTATTTAGTTCGGGTGACGGAGGTGGGTACGGGTGCCTGGATTGGTTGGTGGATGTAGATAAAATTATTCATTATACACAGCTGGCCCTCATCTCAACGGCTAACAAAATATATTCTACAAATCCCAACGACAATCTATAATACGTATTATTTTGTGGTTGATGATTTCGAGATTACCCATCTTTCAGTTCCCACAAGTGATCCCTGAAGACCTTATACCGTCGACATCATTCTGTCCGGGCTGACATTTTTTCAAGGTGGCGGCACTCTGAGCATGCAGGAGAATTGACTCCTCATACATTTTTGACGACTCTCCAACATGAGCGGCAAGGGACACGAATCATATATGGATGATAGGGCGCAAGGTGGCGAAGGTTTAATATTACCTGAATTTCAAAAGGATGACGCTATCATTAAGCAGGCATTTTTAGATTCCTCTGAGTCTAAAAATTTGTCAAAATATCGGTCCAGAGGACATTATCATAGAAGAGTTCGCCGTCGTAAGAAGAAGGTTTTCAAACAAAGGATGGAGATAAAAGAGGTCCCTCTGGACTACGATGATCTTTGTATCCGGGTGATGAGTTTACAGCACAGGGCCATTGTTTGTAGATGGGTATTCCTGGACTGCGAGGACTTTGATTCGGCTTCATGGGTCAATAAGAAATGGAAATCCATTATTGGATATTCTCCCATAGTCAGTAAGATTATTAACGGATGGTTCAGTGTTCATTTCATGAATGAAAAGGACGTCCACAAGGTGACAGATTGCACATGGGTTCGGGGAAGATGTTTTTTACAGATTATACCTTGGTATATTGGCTTTAATCCGGTGTTGGAGGCCCCTCGAAGCAGATTGGTATGGGTAAAACTGCCTAGTTTACCCTTGGAGTTTTGGACTCTCAAGGCACTGCACTCAATTGGTGACTCAATCAGCGATACCAAATATATCGACCCCAGCATTGTGGGCACTGCTGATAAGCGGATTGCGTGGATTTTGGTTGAGATAAACTATATGGCTGACCTCCCAGGTGATGTTGACTTGCTTTGGTGCAACAGAAGGCACCGTCAGCGCATAGATTTTTGGGGCATACCCTTTCGATGCCTGATTTGCCATAAAACAGGCCATCTTAGGGATCATTGCCCTTTCAGGCTTCGTATTAGCAAAGCGGGACAGGGTCAATTGGCTTTGGGCGACGAAGGACGATGCAATGGGGGCTCAGGCACATCGGGTGGTGAAAAAAAAGGTATGTCCTTCAATATACCCCATGATGATGAACCTTACAAAATTGTAAATGGCCAAACTATCTCTGCCGTTTCGAATTCTATGGTTCCTCCTAATATTGCACGCCATCCTTCTGTTGGTAGTAAACTGTATAGGGTTCTTCAGCCACAATCCGATAATACGCCAAATTCTGATCCATCACATGCCATAAATATTCTGGATGACTTGGATAGCCCGGTCCCATGCCCTTCCTTTCACCCAAATGACTCAAACTTTCCAGACAATAATACCATCTCTTGTAGTAAGGTTGGGAAATCAATGGGGACGGAGCCTACATCACACAATGAGGCCTTACAAGTCATGGTTCCTATACTTTCTAGTGATTTGAGCTCTCCGGAGAATGACCCGCCTCTGTACAAACCGGTTTTATATGGGGGGGAATCTTCTCGTACAGGCCTGTTGATTGATGACTACTTGAACTGTGGGGTTAACTTTTCCTCGTCTAACAATCCACCAGACAAATCTGGCCCTATAAACGTATATGACTCCCCTAGGAATTCAATAGGAAGCGATATTGATTCGCTGTTGGGGAACCCCAACATTGACCTAGCTGCCTTAACGGTCTTTGAAAAACCTATTCCCTCACCACCAAAGAACTCTTCAGGTTTATCCACAGCTATATACTCTCTTAAGAAGAAGGCAAAGGCTGTGTGCAGGCTGAACAAAGCTAAGTTAAAGTCAGTGTCTCTGTTTTCCGATGATGATGTCGGCCTGTCAGACGTTCCTATTGCTAGTTATGATGGACCACAGGGCTCAACCAGGGCGCTTAGAGCAAGCCACCCGCGAAGATCACTCTCATGAATCACATTATTTCAATGAATTTGAGGGGTTTGGGCGATGCCCCCAAATACAATTGCCTAAAGGAATTTTTTAATACCAGGAACCCTATCGTATTTTTGGGACAGGAGACCATGTCCACTCATATGAAGGCTATTAATATGTTTTTAAACATCAGGAAAGGATGGCAGGCGGTGGCGATTAACTCAACTGGCAGTTCTGGAGGGTTGATCGCCATTTGGAATCCCGATTTTGTTGCTTTCATGGGATTTAGCTTTTTTGGGGGTATTCTGCTATCTGGGCGGCTCAGAGGTATGCCTGGAAATATTAATCTTATTAACATATATGCTCCATACGCTAATAGGGTGGATTTTTGGAATAGAATGCAGGTATCGGGCATTTTGGCACTGCCAAACCTTATAATGATGGGTGACTTCAATTCAACCCTTAATGCGAATGAGATTTGGGGCAAAGCTGCTCGTTTGGATCCCCTCGTTGGTTTTCTAAATGACATATTTTACATACAAGGGCTGAAGGACATTAGGCCACTTCCAATGGCGCTAACTTGGACCAATAAACGTGGGGGTGATAATTACATTGGTAAGAGGCTTGATCGGGTGATGGTGAAAGAATCTGTTGTGGACATCATACAGAACCCAAGATCGATGATCCTGGTATCTGACATCTCCGACCATATGCCAATTTCTTTCTCTTGGTCCAAAAATGAAGAAGTGCTTGGTCGGCCCTTCAAGTTCAATAGAATATGGCTCGAAGACCAGCAATACACAGGTATGGTTGAGGAGATTTGGAGCGCACAATATGACATACCGTTTGCAGATGTTTGGGATTTCTTTCACTACAGACTTCAAAAGGTTAAGAGTGCCTCCAAGACATGGGAACGTCAAAAGAAACTGAATCTTAAAAAGGAATATTGGGATATACAGAGGGAGATGGAAGTGATTATATCCTCTTTTATTATTGCTCATCCCGACGAGAACACTCTACAAGAACTAATAAGGCTTGGTGAAAGAAAAAGAGAAATCCTTAGGATTGAAGAGGTCACCTGGAGGTTGAAGGGCAGAATTACGTGGCTGGCTGAGGGTGATTTAAACACAAAGTACTTCCACAAGTTTTCAAATGGGAGAAAGAATAGGAATACTATATGGTGCATTAAACGAGAGGATGGATCAGTGGCTTATACTTCACAGGAAATTCAAAAAGAAGCGCTAGCTTACTTCTCATCCTTCTACTCGAGGCAGGCTGGCATCGATTATGAGAACCAGGTATGGCTTTTAGAGCATGTCAATAGATTTATTGATGCTGAGGCCATTTCGATCTTGGATTGTGCAGTTTCAGGGAATGAAGTATTAAAGGTCCTTAAAGCATTTTCTTCGGATAAATGTCCGGGGCCGGATGGGTGGCCTACGGAATTCTTCATACACTTCTTCGATTTGATGGGGAAGGAATTGACCCAGATCATTGAACATATCAGAACAATGGGAGATATGTCGGAAAACCTTAATTCTACCTTCATTGCACTGATTCCTAAATTGAACGACGCCCAATCATTTACAGACTTCAGACCGATTTCTTTGTGTAATGTGCTATACAAGATAAAATCCAAGATTATAGCTGAACGTCTCAAAGGAATATTATCAGACAGTATCTCAAAAGAGAAATACGGATTCCTGAAGGGGCGCTCCATCCATGATGCAGTGGCAGTTGCACAAGAAGTTGTACACTCCATTCATTCGGAGAAACGGAAGGCTATTTTGATGAAAGTGGATCTACATAAGGCCTATGACTCAATTGATTGGTCATATATTAGGCTTGTGCTCATGAAGATTGGTCTCCCTATAAGGATCATTAGATGGGTAATGTCCTGCATCTCTATAGTTCGATTTCCAGTTCTTATAAACGGTATCCCAACTACCTTTTTTGCTGCTGGGCGTGGATTAAGGCAGGGCTGCGCGCTCTCCCCATTGATATTCATTCTTATCATGGATAGTTTCAATGGTATTATGCATAGTGCAGAGAGGCGGGGTTGTATTAAAGGCTTCTCCTTCTCCAATGAAGTTTCCTGTTTACATTCCTTATTTGTCAATGATCTGTTTTTGTATGGATATCTGAAGCGGAACCACTGGTTCTATATACATTTAATGTTTAATCATTTTCAAGCTGCCACAGGTCTGAATATTAACAAAATAAAATCCTTTATTATTTATGAATTTGGAGACTTGCGGGAGGTTGAATTTATTGCTGAATTCATGGGGATCGACATTAGGGAGGCTGCTGCCGGGTTCACTTACTTGGGCTTCAGGATCAAACCGTGTGGATATAAGATCCAGGACTGGACTTGGATGGTTGACAAATTCCGCCGGAAGATTTCGGGATGGACACATAGGTGGTTATCCTTGGGCGGTAGGGTAATTTTAATCCAGGCGGTACTGTCACAAATGCTGGTATATTGGGGACACCTGTACTATATTCCTGATGGAATCATCAAAATATTGAATCGGGTTATGGCTAAATTTTTATGGGGAGGGGCTTCTATGACTCATAAAATACATCTAGTTAAATTGGAGCGCCTTTGCAGATCTAAGGAGCACGATGGTTGGGGGATTCTCAACACGAGGACTTTCAATATGGCGCTGCTTATAAAATCCTTCTGGAAAGCTTTACATGGAAATGGTATTTGGAATGCTGTAATCAAATGCAAATATATTAATGGTGATATCTTACAGCAAATTATATGTTCAAATTTTCCCCACCCCAGGTTTATATCGGCCATTTGGAACAGCTTCAAGAAGATTATTTGTCATATTTCAGAAAGGCTTGCATGGCAGTTTAGGGATGGGGGTAATATCCCATTCACTTTCAAAAAAATTATCGGTCTCCCTACATGTCACGGCCCCTCTCAACTACTGGTGCACTGTCTATCACACAGGGGTATAATGTTCATATCGCAGACTATTAGAGTCTGGTCCTTCGGTGCTCCAGAATTCAAAAGTGCGGTTCAGTTAGGTTTGCCGTCGAATGTGGCGGATGAATGGGACTTGCTTCGGGACGCTTTCAGAGCTGCAGGTTTTAATTGGAATGCTGGTGGTGATAATATTGAATGGGATGGCCCCATTCATGATGGTGCGCCTATTGTCAAATATGTATAGAGGGTCCTTAATTCGGCTTCTTATAGGGATCAAATGTCAACCTCTTTCTATCCTTTCTGGCGGAGGAAGATTCCTACAAAGTTTGTTCTATTCGGTTGGTTGGTATGGAAGGGTAGGATCCTCACGGGTGAAAACCTAATCCGTCGAGGCTTCTTGGGACCCTATAGATGTCACATTTGCTGTGCTGACCTGGAATCAATAGACCATCTATTTTTTAGATACCCTATCATCTTGCACATGTGGATGCTCTTTTCCAATCACTACATGGGTTTTGCGTGGGCTCCATCTGACTTCTTGAATGTTGCTTTGGAATGGGATAAACTAAAAGGAAAATTTAAATCTTTGCCATTCTTTTTCATATGGGAGGTTCGGAGGGGTAGAAATAGATTGATTTTTGAGGAAACGCCATTCCAGATTTCACAGGTTTTCGCTTACATACTTGGTTGGATGGAGGAGCGCCCATCCCCTTGCGTTTCTGTCTCGGATTGCTCCAAGTGCATTAGACCTCATGAGATCTCAATTCCGGCGATATATTTTGATGGTGCTTGTGAGGAGGGACTGATGGGATGCGGAGCCTGGATTAAAATTTCTCAGTGGGAACGGGTTCATATCTATTGGAATGCTGGTCGGGGATCCAACAACAAGGTGAAGCTAATTTCACTCTGGGGTGCTCTTCGAATTGCTGTTTATCTTCAGATTCAGGGGGTACATGTATATGGGGATTCACAGATAGTTATTGGGTGGATTACTGGAGATATGGTCATGATGCGGCCTGGTCTACTGGGCTGGTTACAAAGGGTTAGAGGTTTATGGACCACACTCGACAAACCGCCTATTAATCACATATACAGAGAAAACAATACAAGAGCTGATGGACTGTCCAGAAAAGGATTGGACTCGGAGTTTGGGATTATGTAGATCCAGCTATTCAGAGATGGCCTATCTTTCTGGAAAACTTCTATCCCAATTCCATAACGGGGTACTATGTTTTTTGTTATGACTGTAATGTCTTCAAATTTTTTGCAGGGCACTATAATCTTAATCAGACATGACACACAGACTTTCTATAGAGGATGAATCGTTTTATCAAAGGTGCATGATTTGTTTTAATGTATAACAAGAGGGCCTGTACAGTCCTTCTATATTGGCCTTCCACATTATGCAAGCGAGCCGGGTATGATGTCTACAGCCGAGAAGGACAAATATTACAAGCGAGCCAGATGATATCAATACAAGCGAGCCTGTCCAGAAATACATATTTGTCGGGCTATCATATATGCTCTAAAACTAATTGCCTGACTGTGTAAACTATTTTCATACTATGTTTAGTGCCTTTTTTGTCTTCAAGCGAGCCGGATATAGTGGTATCAGGAGTGACGGACACATATTACAAGTGAGCCAGAAATTTGCAAAGCAAGCGAGCCTGATGGGACCATCCGAATTGGAAAGCTATGATTCATATGTTTTATCTGTGACTCTGCCAATTTCTAACAAGCGGGGATGATTGATCAGCACTTCTTTTGACTGATATACACGATTATATAGGGGAGATAACATTACATATTCGTTGTTGTTAAATTTCTCAATCACTCACAATAGTTGATCTCTAATCCAAATCATTTTTGTCTTATTATCTGAAGGACCAATATTTTTGGTTCTTTCAAACTTTCCTATTATAATTGTCACAATCTGAATGAAGAATATTCTGTGTGGGATGTAAAATCCCGATATGGGGAGGCCGACAAATTTCTTTCACGCTCCTTTCATATAAGTGAGTTGATATGTCTGGCCAGTATGCTGGAATTCTCACTATTGCTCTTCATAGTTGAGATTATGCAGTTTCTATGTACTGTTTATATTCTAATATATTCAGTGTTTTTTTCTTCTGAAAAAAAAAAAAAAAAACGTGCGTAGAAGGGCAGCAATATGCGTATATGCAACCTGCTGTGGGTAGAATGTGTACAAACAACATAGACGACAAAAAGGTTTGGTTGTACCACTTGGGCCCTTTTTTTTCTCCTGCAACTTTTGACTTTAATAAGCAGATATGATGATGACCCTGTGGGGTAATTTCTGCAATTATGTTTTAATAATTCGGCGACGACAGTCACTTAAGAATTCACAAGCATTTCATTGGATTGGCAGTTTGTCTGATGATTATAACTTGTGCATTACTTGAGTTTTCTACAAATAATATTGTTTTCTCTAACTTGTTTAATCTTCTTTCCACTATTGGAATGTAGTCCCTTTTTATTGGTAATTTTCCCCATGTTTGAACCACCTGGCTTGTTTGAGGTGTGGGTTGCAATTATTTGTGGCATAAAAATGAAGAACAAGGCATCCATCATAAAATAAAAATATGTATGTATAAATGTTTAAGTAAAATTGAGATAATTGAATACAATGACAACTTTTTATATATAGTTAAGTGGGAATACTCTTTCATAATTCAAAATTAATTATACTTGTTAATCATTATTATTTATATTATTTAAAGTGAAGTCAAACAAGACATTTAGATAAAAATATGCATATATAAATCTTTAATTATATGCATATATAAATCTATAAATCTTTATATATAGTTAAATGAGAATACCTTTTCATAAGAAGTCATGTTTTTTGAAACATACCTTTTCAAAATTAATTATACTTGTTAATTATACTTCTCCTTATAGAAGTGGGTCTTTCCCCTATTGAGAGCCTAGCTATGGCTAGGCTTCTGTCGTACAAGCACAAGCTCAATAGCATAGGAGACCATAGACTTCCTAAGCTAGCTTTAAATTCCAACCAAAACCACCTAAGGATTAAACGAGATTGGTATAAAGACACCAGGGCCTGGTTAAACCATTGGGAGATCGACAAGAATGTTGCATTGCAAAACATTAATACCATTGAAAAAATTGTTACTTCTAAGTTCAAAGAAAAAATGTAGTGTGAGAAAGATCTAGCAGCTAAAAGAAAAATAAGATATTATAAGGAGGTCATCAACCCCACCCTAGAAGATCAAAAGTATCTCTCTGTTTTAACTAGCTCAAAGAAGAAAATTAATATAGCCAAGATTAGAACGAACTCTCATGAGCTCCATAGTGAAACATGCCGTTAGACAGTTCCTAAAACACCATGGATGGAAAGGATGGAAAGGATCTTCCATCTCTGTAAAAATATGAACATTCAGGATGAAAATCACTTCCTCTTAGAGTGCCCCACTTACAACCACATTAGAGCTCAATTTCATAATCTTTGTTGCAATACTGACCTTCCTAGCCTTTTAAGATGTCAAAATTATAGTGAGCTTGGAGGCTTCTCTCCAAGCTTTTTGAGCATAGGAATAAAATCTTAAATCAAACTAAATAATTCTTTTCTTTAGATCCAATAAACCAAAAATTAGTCTCAATGAACATTAACCACCACCATCATCATATTTCTAATTATTATATAAATTATATTTATAATATATTATAAAATCAAATCAAAATTCAAATTATACATATTAATAAATAATAAATTCAAACAAATTATATTAAATTTTTTTCCATAAAGCACTTTTCCTTTTTAAAACTTAATTATATCAAACCTTTACCATTTCAGTCTATTAGTAATGACCCATTACAATTACGTTTCCTCCTTAACACCTAAATTCACTACTCAAATTATATCAAACCTTTACCATTTCAATCTATTAGTAATGACCCATTACAATTACGTTTCCTCCTTAACACCTAAGTTGTTAAAGTTCACTACTAAAAATATATCTTAAACCTTTACCATTTTGCATTCCAATCTATTAGTAATAGGCCATTACTTTAGAAGTTTACCTTGAGAATTTCTGCATTTAAATCCATGAGCAATGGGACATTACTTTATATCGAGAAATTATGTATTTACTTGCAAATTCACATGGAAAATATACAGGTCTTAAATAAAATATTTGTAAACTATTCAAACTATTTAGCGGTTCTTATTCAAAACATTTATTTTTCTGGATTTGCCCATGAAAATGAATTTGTCAACAATTTCGAAACCCAATACCAATTCCTTTACAGAATTTTAAATCCAAGGGTTTGTAAAGATACTTTCCAAAGAGTAGTAAAAAGTAGCACTGAGAAGTCAGACATTAATTTGGTGTATAAGACTTTTTGTTTGTGGGACAAAGAGGTCACTTTCTTTCAGCTATTTAATTACCAAGTTTATAAAAATATACAAACTTTACCTCTTTATTTTTGAAAATATAATTTCTTAAAAGAAAACTCATGCTCTTAACCATTAAGCCCATTCAAACTATATATTTAAAAAATACAATATATATTATTTTAAAATTAAATATAAAATTAATATTTTAATTATTGTTTTAAATTTTGAAATTTAATTTGTTTTACAAATTCAGTAGAAATTACTTGGAATTATATGATCTAAATATCTGAAAAATGTTTCAAAACAGTGAATCCTCATAAACATTTAAAAATATTTTTTTAATAATGACAAAAACAAAAACCACAATCTAACCCATAATTATAAAATAATTAAAAAACCCAACTGAAAAGCATAACCTACCGGCTTCCCTTTTGGCAGGACAATTGTGTTTTATCTGAACAAATCGGTGGTATGCTCCTGATGTCTCCCCTAATGGTATCTTGTTGAATTTTAGAATAAAAAATGTGTTAAAACTATTTTTACATTCCCCTTCTTTTATTTTTATTTTTTATCTCTATCCAGGTTTGCCTCCTGTCCTGGTTTATCTCTATCCAGGTCACGTTCGTAACGTCTGGTCTGGTTGCACTTTGTCCGCTATAAGTCTTCCATATGTACATGATCTGCAGTATCATGTTACGTTGGATTCCATTATTTTCACTCTTCTTATTTGGTCATCTTTATAGCAATAATTAAATTGAGTTAATCTCATTAGATTGTGAAGATTTGATTTTATAGAACACTTCTTATCCTATGTTAAATTTATTTAGTTTCATTAGATTGTGAAGGCTTTATTTTATAAAAATGATGAAAAAAAAATTAAAATAATAAGTAAATATAAATAATAATTAAAAAATATGCCAAATTAAATATATATATATATATATATATATATATATAATTTTGTTAAATAATTTTTATATTGAATATAAAATACAATAGTAAAGAGTTGAGTAATATACTAATTTAATTATATATGATAATGATGACTAATCATATTAGTTGTGGTTGATTTTTAATTTATTTTTTAGTCATGATATTCAGTGTAAGGAATCAAATATACATATAGGAACCAAGGCACATTTTCTATGCAGTATGTGGCAAATATGACCACCAGTTTTGAGATATGCTCCTTTTGCAATATCTATAGCATGTAATTTTCAATATTTTATATAATGAAAATTATGATTTTTCTTTGGGGAAAAAATAACCAAGGCACATCCATAGGAAGGAAATTGTTGATGGTCCAATTGACAGATAATCATAATTGCATGATAAAAAACTGAAATGAAAGCTACTAAGAGAGCTCTCAAAAAATACTCATAGTGCATTCGAACATATAGACCATATGAGCTTCTAGCAAAACTAAAATTTGTCCAGACCAAAAAACCAGGGAACATACATGAATTTGTTGCTTTGATCGACATGAAAGCAATAGATGTTTTGCTCGAAAAATTGTAATCGGTTGAAGATACACAAAAAGAAAGAAAATGCTTAGCAAAACCAACCATAGGCTCCGAACAATTGATACAGTTCAGAGAAGAGGCATTCTCCTCTGATCCATTCCTCGAGATAGATTAGACCATTTTGAAGATGGAGACCTTTCTTTGAAAGATCATTTTCCTACTTGTTGAATTCTTTGTAAATGTGAAAAAAAATAAGAATTGAAATTCCAACAACTTTTTTATCTTTGATTTCCAATAGCACAAGTTTAAAACTTGTAGATTGGATTTCCTGCATAGCCATTCAATAATAACTTTAGAGTCTCCCTCGATTGTTGACTTTTTATTAGCTTGGGAGGTACTTCAAGCCCTAGGTTCAGGGTTTGGAGAGTGGAGCACCACAAGGGTTACTTGTGGGCTTGGAACCCAAGGCCGAGATTGTGCACCCACTGTTGTTTGGGCCAAAACCATGGAAATATTTCAACATGTGATCGATGAGGATGATAGTACTCGTCGAGACGAATCTAACACATCGAAATCATCTGATTCTGAGTTGTAGAAATGGAGTTATGAATTTTTAAAGTACATGCGTGGGTTTTCATGAGAAGAAGTCAAGTCGGCTTAGTGTTAAGAGGCCTAATGACAAGTTGGCAAGCCCTCTTGTTGCAATTCGTTGATGCCCCCATATTTGATATAAATATGAGGTGATTAGAGTGTCATTTCTCACATCCAAAGTGAGAAACACAACTCAATAAGAGCTCATTAAAGGACAAAGACCAATTATGTCTTGGATGCAGGTAGAGGAAAGAAACTAGCGAGGAAAAGGAGGGCATGTTAGGGTTTTTTTGGTGACCGAATTGCTATGTAGGGGGGCCGAGGAGCAAGTGACAAGGTGTGAAGTGTTTTGGGGCATGTTTATGGGTGGATTTTCCTCAACAGAGGTTGTTGCCAGCTTGTGGAGGAAGTTGGAAGGCTAACGCAGTGATTAAAGGAGGGGTCAAGGTCTTTTCTAGGGCTAGAACAACCCAAAATTGCAATGTATTAGCACGACCTCCCAAGGAAGGAAAACCATAGCTATTGTAGAAAATCCACATAGATTCAACCGATCTTCTAATATGCTAAAACAAAATACTTGATTCTATTCTACAAATTGTGGAAACCAATTACGATCGCACAATCACATGAACAAGAAAGAGAAATAATTTCAATCGCACAACACAAAGATGTATCTGGGGAGAGCCTCAACTAAAAACCCCGCTATTATATACTGCATTAAGTCAATAATATGAAATAATACAATGCTTCTGTTTAGGCAGTAAATCCCCTCTGCGGACAGAGGTTATCCCACTAGCCCTAGAGTGGGTCTAGCAACAATCAAGCCATGCAATGACGTTGGTTCCTAGTTACAAGAAAGACAAAGATTGCGATAAGTGACCTACCTCAAATTCCACGCTGTTGTTGTCGAAGAAGAAGCGATGATCTTCGTCCCTTTCCCAACAGATCATAGTCCTTCCGTTGACTCCGTCTGGACACCTGTACACATGTAGAGAAACAACAACATAAAACGTAATACTTAAAGCACGTAACTATATATCAGTAAGAGAGGATATAATTCATTGCATTTCATAAAAGAGTAAACACATGAATGGAACCAAAATTAGAGTCGCTTATATTAATGATGACAAAAAGGGAGATTACAACAAAATGCTCTGATGCTATGATCTTCCTTTGGCGGGGCTTGCAGCGGAGCACGTCTCAACGAAGCCTGTCAGGAATTTGGACAAAGCTCTCTCTTACGGGGATCTTCTCGGCTCTGCTTTCAATAGTTGCCCGGATATAGTTTTCCTCCTACAAGTTCAACTAGCTTTCTAATGGAGAGGGCAAGATTTTATAGATGGAGGAAGGGAAGTTGGGATCCCTATAATCATGGGATAGGCCCTATCTCTTAGGAAGGTTCCATGAGAGGTGGAAAACCACTTCCTATACATGGAGATCCGGAGCCAAACCACTCAACTTCTTCTGATGATTCATTCTAGAGTTTGTTAGAATCAAACTTATGTCATTTATTTTTTAAAAACATTCCTTAATGGGCTTGGCACGAGTGAAACACAGGGACAGGGTGCCAACTGGGGTGCCCTCTAGTGTGGATTTCCCCCATTGGTGTGAGGGATGAACTCACTAGTTGCGCTAAGGCTAAAACATCTGTTTTTAGGGTTTTCAGTGGAAATGTTCTTCAGGAGAATGTTTATCCTTAGGCAGGAGGATGTTATGAAGGTGTTTTCAGGACATTTTACTGCTCACAGGTCATGGGAATAGTCCTCCAATGTGCGGGACGAGGGATTGTAGGGATTGTGACAAAATATTATGTAACAGATGCCCCCTAAAGAATGAGGTCCGAGAGAGAGGGAGGGGTGAAATGCTTTATGAGAACGCGCCCAACCGAAAACACTATCGTTGGAATACCTGCGAAGAAAAATACAACTGATATCTCAGATACATGATATGTGGTATGGGCGCAACCATCCATAATAAAGTGTACAAAAAACCGGGATCCAATGTATGAACCCAGCCATCCAGTAAATAAGGATCAACAAGTAGACTCAGGTATGGTCGCCGCCATCCGACCGAATGAGTCATGTAATACATGATAATAATCCATAAATAATCCGCAGCCTGGATGTTTATCAAACAAAATCCAGGGTCTTGCGCTCCATCTCGACCCGAAAAGAGTACAAGTTCAAGCATGTGAATATGTGAGCTGAAGTCGAACATGCAAGAACATCTTCTGATTACCAGCCAATAATGAAAGCCATTAACAGACGTGAGAGAGACCACCAATAATGACGATGGCCCTCAAGGTACATGAGGTACAATCCACGGAATGTGAACAATGAGTTGGCGTCGAACACCCGCATAATCATCTGATCGAAGGCCAATAATGAAAACCTTGCGTCGAATGCGAAGAACCTGCCATTGAGGCATGCAGGCTTCAAGGTACCTGAAGGGAGTCTCTAGACCAACTTCCTGGATAATGAGTTAAAGTTGATAGGAAGCGACCTTGATCGAAGGTGGGACATAATGTTTCCCACATCATCGACACGAGACAGAGGAACATAATGTTTGTGAATCAAGATCAAAAAAGAATCAGAGGGAGGTTGAAAAATACAGAGACAAACTTCTCTTGACCATATCGGCGGCACGACGTTGGATTTGATAGTATTTGACATCAAAGGATCTGAGGTCATGGTGAAGTGGCAAAGAGCAGATGAGCGGTCAAAAGAGATTACCCAAACCCATGGAGGAAAGTAGATAACGAGATGAGATGTCCCCAACCTGACACGAATGCAGACAAGTGCCATGTTCAAGAGTGACCTACTGCCGACACGACTATAATAGTGGTTCCATTTCCCCCCACTATTTTTGGCGAGTACCCCAATTATTTTTGAAGACAAGCTTGAAGGGGATAGCATATGCTTGCGATATAAGTTTGTCCTTTGGACAAATCCATCCTAGTACATTTAACGAGCCCTAGGAAGGAGGAAATCGAGTAACGTCATTACAACGGAGTCTGATGTCATCAGGTTTTAACAAGTCTGACAAAGGAAGAACTCAGCGTCTTTTCATGTTTAGAGAGTTTGAAAAGCCAGCAGAAAAGAAAAATCCAACAGCCCCATTTCATAGATAGTCCCACAGATCTGAAAAGGTAGAAAACTATATCTGAGAGAACCTCCTAGTTGCGATAGGCTAGGGTATTCCTTTTTCATAAATAATCTATCCCAGCCCGAAAAAGGGGTAAACGTATACTAGGTAGATATTGCTTCGCAACCAATTTAAAGAGCTCAAAACGACAAGCGACTCGGCAATATTTTTAGTTTTAGAGAGTTAGAAAAGAGCTGAAAGATGACTCCAATAGTGAATTTTTTGTGTTTTTACCGAGTCCAAAAAAGTATACAATACAACTCCTGTCGTCGTCCTAGTCGCGCGAAAACCTGTTGATGCACAAAAAGCAAGTGTAAAACCCATTTTTCGACAAAACATAGTGAAGTATTGGAAAAACATGTCTCAAAACCTAAATTTGATTTCGAAAAGTTATAAATGTGACCAAATAGTAAAAACATATTTACTTTTTACTTTTTACCTCTTGTGTAGAGCGATAGTGAGTTATTTCCCTGCGATCTTGTGGTGACGATTGTGGACGATCCAGTGCATCATTCCGGATCCCGTCTTTTCCAGGTAAGAGCCGCTTCCATTAGCTATGTTTTAAGCCATATTTCATATCTTTCCATTGTGATTTGACATCCCTGAGGGGAGGATTTGAAAATTTAGGGCTCCCAGGGTTGGCACGGATATGAGGCATGGACCCGCGCCAAAATGAGCTCTTTTTGCAAAGGGGTCGCGCCAGCTGGCACGACTGTCATCAAAACAGTCGTGCCAACCACGCAACCTCATATTCCACTCGAATTTCACAAAAATTGAACCAATCAATTGAATTTTTGAATGCCCAAGGGATCTTATAATGTGCTTATGACCAATTTTATGCAGGTATAAAGCCACAATGGTGATTGAATGGAAAGAAAGGGAGCACAGTGAAGAAGAAGAAATGGCAATGGAGAATGAGCAATCTATGAATGCTCTCTGTAACTATGGCTTGAAGAAATTCTTCTTAACCCCATGTCTTAGAGCTCAGCCCGAATTGTTACAATATTTGATAAGTATATGGGATGAGAATGAAGAGAAGTTTAGGCTTCGAGATCAAGTGCTTGAAATCGAATTATCCGATGTATACTTCATCACTGGACTATCATGCTGAGGTCCAGTTCTGATTATGATAGGCACCAAGCCTTCTGGCGAGAAAATGTCGATGGTTATGGAAAGGGTGTCCCCGGGGGCACAAACAAGATCAGGTAGTGGCAAAGTTGACATTCACACTGTTCCCAATCTAGCACTCAGAGTGGTGCTACATAGGATTACACAGGCTGCGGGGTCACAGGCACCGCATGAGGCTACCAAAACACAGCTCCTCCTAGCATCAAAATGTATGAACCCAACAATATTCGATTGGGCCATAACCGTAACCATGAATATCAAATGACAATTGACTAAATGTAAAAAGGCCAAACTAAAACAGTTTGGGTACGGGTCAATCTTAGTATCGTTCTTCCTAGAACGATTGCCTATCTTCCAGGACCAGGGGGCGATAGTCCCAGATCCACCTTTGAGAGAGCCACGGATGGCTCGATGGGAAACATTGATGCCTATGCAAGGGGCAGCCAACAAATGTCATGGCAGCCCGAGTTCTTCGGATGGCTACAATGATAGTTGATCATTGTAGAGGACTGGCCCTATGCCAGTACTAATTTCATAGGAGACCCAGACCTTCCACTCCCAGAAGGAGAGGACTGGGATGAGGAGTTGGGTAAGAATCTTTTTTATTTTATGAATTTTATGATTTTTTGGTATACATGCATGTTCTAACAGCTGATCCTATATGTATGCAGATGTCGGCAAAAATAGGCCTGCTGGGATGTCACCGATAGGGAGGAGCACTCCGCTCGCTTATGACCCTCAAGGTGAGGGGGGCGAGGGAGATGCATTGGTACAGAACCTTGAGGGGATTTTTCATGGGGTTCTGGACTATGCTCGCCTAGCTGATGTCCCTATGTCTTACCAGAGGCACATCGTAGGGGTGCCGAGTCGCCGCCATTGCTTACTGAGGCAGCTGGTGCGAGCAATAACATGCTACCATGAGCACCATGTCGATTAGTCACTTAGGCTTTTCATATGCATATTTTTGAGAGACATGTTGTTTCCGGATGTAATTTAAAACAAACATGTATATTTTTTGGATTTTATATGATGCACACACTGCAAATATTCAGCATATATATATATATATATATATATATATATATATATATATATATGGATCTTTCTTACATATGATGATGTTTTTATACGTTATGAAAATGTCTAATACAATTTTATCTAATGCATCAGTTACATAATCTGCATAAAAAATGACCCAATGGAAAAGTTAAAAGTTCACAAAATGCATCACACCAACATATTTTATTTTTATACAAGCTTAAAAGCACAAATGCAAACTATGATTGAAGATGGGTTTCATTTTTTATGCAAGCTTAAAACAAAAATGTAAACGATGCTTGAAATGACAAGGAAAAACAGGCATGCCCCCAGCATGGTGTCTCAATTCGAGGTACATGCCCCCAAAGCTTTAGTGCATATGCAAGGCAAATGCAGTGAAGGTTCAAATCATGAGATTGAGATTAGATCAAGGAGTGGAACATGATCATGTTTCATTATTTTAACGAGGTTGACACACTTAAAAGAACTGTCCTCAAAGCAGCTTGTTTCATCATTTAGAGAGCTTGACACAAGAAGAGGAACTATGCTTCGACGAGCTCAAAGGAGCAGGTTCAGGAGGGGGATAACCAGATGAAAAATGCTAGAGACAATTAGCCATTGCCCCCAGGCCGGGAATGAACGAGGAACGATGATGTCCATCGCTCCACGACATATCTTCGAGAGACATCGTCTCCACGATAGCTTCGTCAGACGGAAAAATTTCTCTCAAAGGATCGGGCGAATCTACATCGCCGAGCCAGGGGGATTAAGAATAAATGTCAAGAGCCATGCTCGAAGGAGAATTTTCAGTAGGAGGAGGATCTGATGCAGCGAAGATTTCGCAATAATTGATTTCAAATGGAGTCAGAGGCATCGATTCTCCAAAAGAGGCAACCTGTTCAGGAGAAGGGATGATCCGTGGGTCATCTGACCTAGAGACCATATTGACCTGAATGGTGTTTGGTGGTGGAATGGGGAAAATACCCATAAGAACAGGGTCCTTAAAAAGACCTGGACCTATACTATCAGGGGGATTAGGGATTTGATCCACATACGACACGTTGTTCTCGGAGGACGAGGTAAAGAAATACAACTGGTCCACAGTAACAATCTTGCCCTCATGCGGAAATTTCAAAAGACGAAAGAGGGTGGACGGAACACATAGCATGGCGTGGGTCCAGCTGCAACCGAGTAGAATATTGTAGTTGATTTTGGCATCAACCACTTCCACTTCGACGTTGATTGTCTTACCTTGTAATGTAATCGGTAGACTCGCGAGAACACACAAGGGTTTTGATTCCCTTCCATCAAATGCCTCAAGGGCATTGGGAGATGAAGTGAGGGCTAGAGAGCCAATGGCCTTCCAGCAAGAAAATGACATAATGCAGGTAGAGGCACCTTCGTCCACAACGGCTCTGTGAATGTTGAGGTTGTTTATGCCGACTTGTATAACAAGGGTGATCTGGTGCGGGAGTCGGGGGACAAAATTCTCTAGATCGAAGGAGAGAAGGCTAGAATCGGCAGGATCAATTTCACTGATCGTATATAACAAATATTTTTGTTGATACAGACAACTCTGAAGAAATTCCAATGCAGACATCGTGGAAGGCGCCTATGCCAAATCCTCAAAAATGTTGTAATGCTGAGCAGCACGGGTGCTTGGATTATAGGAAGATTTTCGGACAACACCTTTGGAAGGTGGCCATACAATGGGTTCAGTGTTGGGAATTTCAATTTCAAGAGGACTAGAGGTAGGTGGGGGAGGAGGGCCATCAACAACTTCCTTTCCAGATGCCTGATGTGATCCGACATAATCCTCCGATCGAGTGGCAATAGAAACAGGTGCAACACCATTAATCATGAAAACTTGAGACCCAAACGGTGCAGATGGTGAAGGCTGCTCTACCATCTGGGTCTGATGAGATGGAAATGGTTCCTTAAGAACTTCCGGAGTCCCCTTAGAGCCCTTAAGAAGTTTACTAACCTCGGATCGTCGAGGACAATCTTTGGTGTAGTGGTATTCATCACATATTAGGCAAGGGTACTTCGGTTTATGTTGTGAACCATCCTCAACATGTTGTTTGGATGATTATGGTTTTGGGGCATCGGATTTTGATTTTCCTTTTCCCTTCTTCTTCCCTTTGGAAGTCTTGTCCGCAGGATTAGTCTGAACGGCGTTGACCTCTGCGGTCTTACCAGAATCTGGGGTAGCGGGAGGAGCATAATTATTGGAAGAATTCGCTTTCTGCTTCCCGTTGGAAGACTTACGAGAAGTATGAGAGACGGAACCAATAACATCGTCTACTGATGAAGTAGCCGATGCTTTAGAGGTCCCTGGTTGAGGGGCATCAGTCAAGATGTCATATAATGTGCCGGATTGAGAGTACACTAAATCGAGGTACTGGGCATGAGCAATGGCTTGTTCCTTGGTTACACATGCTCCCATAGCAATGTCCTGTGCAATATTGTTGACAAAGGAGGTAGTGAATAAGTGAGTTAGAAGCTGATCAGGAATATCAAACTTGATCATATGACGAAGACGTCTCCACTCATGAATTTGATCTGAAATAGGAGTGGCTTTGTCCTGTTTTAGAGATGTCAGGAGATGCGTCTCGGCTTCATAACAAACTGATAACTGGAAATGTGTCAGGAACACCATGGCTAGAGTATTAAAATCTTGAAAAATACCACGAGGTAGCTCTATATACCATTTAGCGGCAACACCGGTAAGAGTGCGCTGGAAAATACGTAGACGAATCAAGTCATATATCCAACAATTCGAAGAACACCATAAGTGGTATGTCATGACATGTGCTTGGGGGTCTTCACCAGATTTACCCTCAAAATTAGGACAGTCACCAGGCACCTTCATCGGAACGGGAGGCCAATATGGATTATGAAGAATCGGATCATTGGTCAACTTGGATACGTTCGGTAACTCTAACGTGGCGAGAAAAGGTAACTGAGGATTAAAAGGCATGTCAGGTCCTCAACAAGGACCTATACCTATAATCCATCCTAGTTGAGCATAACTCTACCCCCATTGGTTCTGTCCTGGAGGATTTTGACCATAAGGGGTATAAGCTGGATAATGAGATTGATATGGCGGTTGATAACCAGGATAGGGGGGTTGATAACCAGGGTACTGACTCTGATTATACGTGGGCCCTATTTGGGCAGTGTATGGATTCGACTACAGAATATAGGTAAAGCCTGGCTGTTGAGAGTAATAACCAGAACCTTAGGGCGGTTTGTAAACCGGTCGACACTGACCTTGAAGGTAATAGCTGCCTTGGGGTCGAACGGGCTGCTGATAAGTCAAGCACACAGGTGGATTCAGCTGTGGCATAGAATATATCGGCTTCTGAGTAGGGTTAATAGGTTGGGTAGGTTCTCTTGGTTGAACAGGTTGACCTGGCTGTGCAGGTTGACCTGGCCGAACATGTTCACTTGGCTGAACAGGTTGTCCTAGTTGAACAGGTTGACCTGGTTGATGAAGGACACCAGGTTGCCCTAGCTAAGTAGGTTGACCTGATGGCAGGAGAGGGCTAGGTTGTGCCTAATAACCAGGTTGACCCGTGACAGGACCATAAGATGGCCCTGGTTGCGCAAAATTTTGACCAATGGAAAAATGAGGTTCTGAGGTTGAACCAAAGGTTGAGAACGATGGGTTTTCCCTTCAGGACCGTACTTTGGTCCAGGTTGATACCCCAGTTTCCCTGTGGGTCCTTGAGGTTGCCCTGGTTGGACCACAAGGTGAGGCTGCAGAGGTTGACCTTGAGGGTTGTAAGACTGCCCTTGCGGATCGTAAAACAATCCTTGTTGGCTCGAAGGTTGTCCTTGTAAGGGTTGCCCTTGCAGGTCATATAGATAACCTGGATGGGCCGAAGGTTGTCCCTGAAAGGGTTGTCCTTATGGGCTAGAAGCATATCCTTGTTGAAAAAAAGGTTTTCCCTGTAAGGGTTGCCCTTGTTGATTAAAAGGTTTCCCACCCTGGGCAGATAGAAAACCGTTAATGTACTGATAAGCCTCATGAGAAGGAAAATAAAGAGGGTTGCCTTGCTCATCATATTGATATGGAAATACATAAATCGAGGCGCCATCTGGTCCATAATGGGAAAATTAAGGATGATTAAGGTCTTGAGAGGACTGAACAACCTCGGAGTTCGACGGCTGTAAAGACAGTTGATACTCCTCGGGAGAAATATTCTCCGGAATGGCAGAGGCTATATAAAAGTCTTCAAGAACTGACGAGGTCCTAGTTGACTGAGTAGTAACAACAGGCGTACATGCATCCATGCAGACAGTGGGTCTAACAGGTGCTGATGTAACGAAAGGAGATGCCGTGAGTGGTGTCGATGGCGACATCCCTAACGAGGGAATAGTCGGCCTCATGGATGGAGTCGATACTCCCATAGAGGCAACAACGACCATGACCTGACTTAAAGACCTATATCCAGCTGGGAGCGTAGGACCAGGTGAGGACATAACAGAAGGTTTGGGGATGTCTTCAGGAAAAAGCTGGTAATCTTCACCAGAAGTAGGAATTCCCTCACTAGGAGAAGGACTAGATGAGTCCATATTTGACCCTGCCGTGAGATCTTGTAAAAGACAATGGGGATTAGGAGGTATAATAGCAGCGAGAAAGGGTGATCCTGATGTAAGAGGAGGGAAGTGTTCCCCTACTTCAAATCCAAACCAAGCATTGGACAAGGTCCAATTGAAGTCAACTGGTCCTCCAAAGGGAAGTTCCAATATAACCGGTCCCTTGTCGGGAAACTTGGATACAATGGGCTGTTGATACTCAGCAGAGAACTGGGAGACCTCTGATGAATCGTCTGTATAAGGACTACCAGTAGACGAAACTAATGTTTCTGCCACTGTGACTATAGTAAAAAAGAGGAAGAGATCGCAAAACAAAAACGCACGAGCAAAAACCAAGGCAAAAAAAACATGCCAAAAAATCAATTTCTAAATGGGTGTGTGATCGTAGGTGATTAATTTTACCACATTGAAACTAGAAATTTTATTGTTTCATGTTTTAAGAGTCTAGAAACAAGTAAAAGATGATTCTATCACTTTCAGTTTGGAAACAAGAGTGAAAGGACAAGCGCTTGATGATCTTTTCAAATTTAATGAGTCAATAAAGATCAAAATGACTGCTCTGGTAACCTAGGTAAATGGGTGTACCAAATATCTGTGAACTGCCATATACACCTTGGTAAAAATGAAAGAGAAATAAACCAAGGACTTGACGTATGTGCAGTTAATCTCCCTGAATGTTGTGTCCAGTGTATCACGGGTAAAAGGCGGCATACTCGGCTTCCTACAGATAAAGGATTGAAACCTAATGGAGTCTCCCTTTATATACGCGAAGGTATAGGGAGCACAAGTCCGTACTAGCGCTGTCTGTAACCAGATGGTGAGCGACAACTGCTAGGCATAAAGACGCCGGAACATGTCTCTGCCTTAGACTACTAGATATTTCGTTAATGTTTCAATGTTGCCTTAGGTTAATTCAGTAAATTTTAAAGTTGATCTTCAATTTACGTTTCAATTTCAAGCCCTATCAAATTTTGGATCTCATAAAACCTCTAAATGCACACTACATGCCACAAAATATCACTTTGTTCAATGAAAAGCTATCTACGGGAGAGTTGAGAGCTTTTCAAATGACAACAAAATGAGCACAAAAAAACATCCACTACTGTTTCTAATGCAAGCTAATGAAACTAGAAAACTTCTCTCTAGAGTTATATAACACTAAAAATGCAAAAGAGCTTTCAATTTTCACGATGCCAAACCAAATGAAAAAGATCTTGTTTTTGTAGTTTTCAACATATAAGAGCAAATGCACTAAATGAATGAAAAAATTAATGAAAACATCAATTCAAGGAATGACAAGGAGAGAGCTAAAACAAACAAGTTCACTCAATCCAAACGCATACAAGAAAGACTCAAACTGATGACGAAATCCTTCAAAGCAAAGAAGAATCTCAAAAAAGACTCACGCAAACCATGTAATCTAGGCTTGTAGTGACAAAGTGAAACTGAATGAAAGAGAGAAAAATCACTCAACTGCACAATGATACAATGGAATCTAGCAAAACAAATGCAAAGAAGTGAAAATGAAGTCGACCGGGAAAACAAGGACCCAAAACTCCCATGGGAGGCTCAACACACTGAAGCACCTAGAAGCTCTAGGGCTAGAATGCAAAACTGATAGTAAAGGGCAAAAAACCGGAGGAAAAGGGCCAAACACAGTCAAAAATGACTTCAAGGCACTCAATCAATCAGAAAAATGACACCAGAACCAAAAATCAAGCTCAGAGATCGCAAAAGCAAGCAAACCCTAACACCAAATAGAGTTGGCATGCCTGTTTGGCTAAAATCTGCACCAAAAAAGCATTGGCACAGGGGCCTAACTAACAACAAGCACCAGTTGGCATGACTGTCAGGAGCTAAACCGCGCTAATTGAGTTTACTATGGAAAAAATATGAAAAAGGACAAAAAGAGACTGGATCTGGTCTTTTGGGGGCTGAACAGGGGTTTAACACCAAGGAGGCTGAACCAGAAGGGAAAATAAATCAATCAAAAGCCAAAAAAAACAACCCAAATGGAAGAAGGACTAACTCCCACTGATCCCCAGCGGAGTCGCCAAATTTTTGAGGCAGTAAATCCCCTCTATGGATAGAGGCAATCCCACTAGCCCTAGAGTGGGTCTAGAAACAATCAAATCACACAATGACGTTGGTTCCTTGTTACAAGAAAGACAAAGATCGCGATAAGTGACCTACCTCAAATTCCAAGCTATTTTTGTCGAAGAAGAAGAGGTGCTCTTTGTCCCTTGCCTGTTAGATCACAATCCTTCCGTTGACTCTGTCCAGACACCTGTACACATGTAGAGAAACGACAACATACAACGTAATAATTAAAGCACATAACTATATATCAGTCAGAGAGGATATAATTCATTGCATTTCATAAAAGAGTAAACACATGAATGGAACCAAAATCAGAGTCACTTATATTAATGATGACAAAAAGGGAGATTACAACCAAATGCTCTAACGCTATGATCTTCCTTCGGCAAGGCTTGTAGTGGAGCGCATCTCAACGAAGCCTGTTGGGAATTTGGACAAAGCTCTCTCTTACGGGGATCTTCTCGGCTCTTCTTTCAAAAGTTGCCTGGGTATAGTTTTCCTCCTACAAGTTTAGCTAGCTTGCTAATGGAGAGGGAAAGCTTTTATAGATGGAAGAAGGGAAGTTTGGATCCCTATAATCATGGGATAGGCCCTATCCCTTAGGAAGGCTCCATGAGAGGTGGAAAACTACTTCCTATACATGGATATCTGGAGCCAAACCACTCAACTTCTTCTGATGATTCATTTTGGAGTTTGTTAGAATCAAACTTCCGCCATTTATTTTTAAAAAACATTCATTAATGGGCTTTGCGTGAGTGAAACACAGGGACAGGGCACCAAATGGCACGCCCTCTAGTGTGGATTCCCCCCATTGGCGCGAGGGATGAACTCACTAGTCGCACCAAGGCTAAAACATCTGTTTCTAGGGTTTTCAGAGGAAATTTTCTTCAGGAGAATGTTTATCCTTAGGAAGGAGGATGTTATGAAGGTGTTTTTAGGACATTTTACTACTCACAGGTCACAGGAATAGTCCTCCAATGTGCGGGACGAGGGATTGTAGGGACAGTGACAAAATACTGTGTAATAGCTTCTCTTAGGCTTGAGAGTCCTCTACACTATATATGACTATCTCACTCTGATGCTGGCAAGTTTGGTCCAATACTTAACCAATTTCTTGCCTATGGGTTTCTCATCCTTGCTTATGCATTCCTGAGGGAATTGAGCCCCTATTAATTAGGAAATTCCCAATAATTGATTGTGCAATGCATCCAAGGCATCCTGCTGACCTCATGCATGACTTGTACAGTTTTCTAATTATACAACTGATAATGTACTTCCCTTTAACTCCAATCTCAACTGGGTCTTCCTCAGAGCTGGCATGAAACAACTATTTCTAGAGAATTATCAGTTATATTATTAACCATTTCATGTGAATTAAATCATATTTAATTCACTGGATCTCTCACTAATTCCTCCATCAATTAGAACTATTTAAACTGATTTGAACTCAAATAATTAAGTTAAACAATTACAACTCGAAATAAATTGTAATTGGACCCCCTAAAACTTAAAGTGAACTCTACACGTCTCCAGTTTGACCCTTGTTATCTAGGCAATCCTTTCTACGGATAGAAGTGATCCCTCTAGCCCAATAAGAGGGTATAGTAACAAATGAGACAAAAACAAGAAAACTTTCCTAGCTTAAATCAAAATTACGTGAGAAAGGAAGATGTCCTACCTCACTCCTATGTGGTCACTTGTCGATGTTAATCATCATCTCCTTACATCCAATCTCTCTCCTCTCTATTCCTTTACGTATGAATTCCTTCAAGAGAGATAAAACAACGACAAATAAAGAAAACATAGTATATTTCATTTTAATGTAAACCCTATGAAATATCAAGGAGCATCATACTAAGAAAGTAACCATTGAAAAGCTTATGGAAAGTAAAACATGCTTTTTATTATTGATGAATTAAAGAGGGAAGCATACAATTGGTGCCTTGATGTTCGAGGCATCCTTCGGGACGAGTTCCCTGGTCCAAGAAAAAGACTTCAAGAACTCCTTCTCCTTAGAATTTTGGAAGCATTTAGGAAAATTCTAGCACTAGAAAGGAAACCATCAATGACCAACCATTTCGGGAAGGCATGCCATTCATTTATAGGGAAGTTGGAGATGTTAAGGATCCACAAAAGGAGGAAGGTCCATATCTTAAGGGGAAATTCCTTAAAGGTAGGATCAAGGAATCAAAATGGGAGAACTCGACTCAATCTTCAGCCAAATGATACTAGACTTATGTTCTCCAGACTTCTAGAGGAAGAAGCTTCTGCTCCATCTTTGGAGAACCTGCCTGAAAACGACCAACACAACTTTTCACTTTAATTACCATGCTGCCAGTGATGTTTACAAGTTACACACAGGGTGACAAGCACTAGTCCGTGTAGGAGAGAACCGTGTTAGGGTTGCAAATGAGGGTTTTCACAAGTTTTCTCCAGAAATTCTTTAACACATTGATTCTCCATTTCTTCAGGTATATTTTGACCATGTTATTCATGGTGAACATGTTTTCACAGCTTTTGTCGCTATGCGATATTTGTGGCATGAGTGACATAGAGGACGAAACTTCGGGTATGGAATGGGGAGTGTGACAAATATTTTGTAATAGATGCCCCATGAAGCATGAAAGCAGAACAAGAAGTGATGGTTGAAGTAAATTTTATCAGTCAAGGCAAGGACTTGGAAAAACCTCTGTCAGGAGACCTGAAAATAAAACATGATACAATATGTGACATCTATGATATAAATATGCATGACAGGAAACTGTTGAATAGGAATCAAATAATACATGAATCCATGGCATGGGCACAACCATCCGATTAGGCATGATCATATTTATGGATCCATCACATGGTCGCATCCATCTGTATATAAGGGATCATGTGTACAATCATGAATACTCCACGCAACTTGGATTCGAACATATGTGATCTAGGTTATTCGACTCTATCTCGACCCATCCAACGTACAAATATAACCACATGAATAGATGTGTTGACGTATAACATGGTAGAAACCACTTGATTATTGATCAATGATGTAAACCGTTAATATACATGAGAGAAACCACTGATAATAAAGATGACCCTTCATGTATGACAACACAATCTACAAGTGTGAATAAGGGAATTGAAGTCGAACACTTGCAAAATCATTTGGTCAAAGGCCAATGAGGTGAAATTGTCATTGAATGCAAAGAAATTTCCTTTGAGGCATGCAATCGCCAAGGTATTGAAAGGGAGTTTTTAAATCAATTTCCTAGATAATGAGTTGATGTCGACAAGAAGTGATGCATCGAAGGAGGGCCATAATGTTTCCCACATCATCGACACAAAACATATAAATTCTCAAGATATATAGTAATGATTCAAGATCGTTGCAGAGAAAGTTTAGATAAGTATAAGGATTTTGACTCTTGTAGATAGGACTTCTCTTGAACATATTGACGACACGACTTCGGATGTTGGTAGCATTTGACTCAAAATGGGATCAATGGTCACGCTGATGATAGGATATGATTGAATGAGATAAAAATGGATTTCCTAAACTTGGGAAGGAAATTGATGAAGTGTTCATATCCAAAACCCGACACAAGATACAGATGAGTGTCATGTTCAAGAGCGACATGTAGCCTTTGATAAAGAATACAAGACATGTTTACTTCCATTTTTCCCACTATTTCTAGCGAGTACCTCTTTATTTTTACATAATCTTGAAGAGGATATCATATGCTTGTCATATAAGTTCACCCTTTGGATGAATCCATCCTTGTAAGTTTAACGAGCCGTAGGAAGGAGTAGCTTGGTCTCGTCATGTTTGACAAGCCCATCACTCTTTGATATTTTAACGAGTCTAGTGAAGGTAAAACTCAACATCTTTTTCATGTTTATAGAGTTTGAAAAAAATGAAGAAAAGAAAACTCCAAAGGGTAATTTTTCATAGATATTCCCTCGAATTCGAAAAGGTAGAAAAATATATTTTAGAGAACCTCTTAGTCATGTTTGACTAGGGTATTCATTTTTTGTAATTAGTAAACCTCAACCCGAAAAAGGGGTAAACATATATTGATATGACATCAATTCATTTATTTTAATGAGATTTAAAAGACAAGTGCTCGAACATATTTTCATATATTCGGAGTCTAGAAAGAGATGAAAGAGGACTCCTCTTGGAGGAATGAGTGGCATGAAGGGTAGAAATTGGTTCTGGTGACTATGGAACTACTCAAAGCATGAAAAGGTCAAGAGGTTGGCTAACAATACTACTCATCACAATGGTTCCTCAGGAAAGGGTAAAACAACCAAGTGAAAGTGTATGATCGGCCAAGAATATGGTGATGATGGAATGAGAAAAACAAGGCTCATCTGATAGAAGAAGATGATAAAAGGGAAAACAAGAGAGATTTATAAAATTGGTTTCATTTTTACAGAAGCTTGAAACATGGGAACTATGCTTGAAATCAGTTTCAATTTTTTACAAGCTTGAAACAGAGACAAATTATTCTTGAGATAATATTGTCTTCCCCCATCGTAATGACTCAATTAGAGGTACATTACCCCCCCACCCCTGAGCTTCATTTCATTCACCTAAGTATACTATCGGTTACTAACAAGTGGATGGAATGAAGGTTTGTTTACGAGATAAAGTGAAAGACTCGACTGGGAATTTACGAGATCTAATTAAAGACTTGAATTGAAAGGGGATTTGTTTCATTTTTTTAATGATCTTGACACAGTAAAATAACTATGCTAATAGGGACACATTTCATTTTTTAATGAGGTGGAAAAAGTAAAATAACTATCCTCATGACACCTTGTTTCATTTTATAAAGAACTTGACACAAGAAAAGGAAATTTTCTCTAGCACTGTGTTCCATTTTTTAAGGAGCTTGAAAAAATACAAGGAATTGTGCTCTAGATACCTTGTTTCATCTTTTAAGGAGCTTGACACAAGACAAAGAAATCTGCTCCAGAGAATATTTTTCATTTTTTAAGGAGCTTGACACAAGAAAAGGAAATCTGCTCCAAATATCTTATTTCATATTTTAAGGAGCTTGACACAAGAAAAGGAACTCTTCTATGGATACCTTGATTCATTTTTTAAGGAGCTTGATACAAGAAAAGGAACTTTGCTTTGGAGACCCTGTTTCATTTTTTAAGGATCTTGACACAAGAAAAGGAACTATGCTTCGAGAGACCTTGTTCATGTCCCATAAAAGGTCATGGTTTCCAAGTGGTTCTCATCAGACAGGAGAACAACATTTTGGAAATCAAGTTCCAATGCCCCCAGTACATGATGTATTATATCACTGACTAGATCATCAATATACAGGGGAATGGAACATGTTGCAACATAATTAACTTGTGGCGAGGGAGATGCCACTTGCATGTAAGGACCATTTAGGGATGATGGTTTATTGGGATCCAGATTAGGACCAATGAATGAAATTTGATCAATGGTCACAATTCTTCCTTCATGCGAGAAACACATCACACGAAAGAGAGAATAGACAAGAGCTCCCATGACATAAGTGTAGTCATGCCCAAGGAGTAAGCCAAAGTCCAAAGGGAATTGGACAGCCATCACATATATATAGAAAATATTTCCTCCCAAAGTAATAGGAAACTTAGGAAGGATACCTAACGGTTGTCTGGGTCATCTGTTAAAAGCCAATAGATTTTAGGTAAAAGGCACAAGCTGCGGAGAACCGAAATTTTGCCAAGTAGTTGAGGACAAAATACTAATAGATGTGCCTTCATCTATTATTGTGGTAAGTACGACCACATTATAGGCTTGTACTGTGATCTCAAAGGGAACATAAGAAGGAAAACGATATCCTGCCAGTCGACTCCAATCAAAAGAAGCGACTAGACCACTTGGAGGGGGTGTCGTGGGAATAGGATAATTTCCCACTTGTGTTATGGGAATGGGAGGATCACCCTCTTGTACCATGGGAATGGTAATATTTCCCTCCAATTCATGGGAATCTGAAGAAACAAAAAGAACCTGAGTGGTATGGGGTTCACTCTCTCTAGGAAAGGTACAATCTAGTGAAGGTGGAATCAACTCGAACGTTTTCTGAACCAATGGTTGGTCAGGAATGAACTCATGGGATTCACTTCTGGAGAGAGTGGGATTGACCACATATGAATTCTGAATACGGGGCTGAGAAGCTGTAAGGTTTTCCAATACTTTGGAGGCTTCATCCATATAAGGACAAAAGTGAATGGGATGATTCCATTCACATAAATTACAGGGAAATTTGACTTTAACCCTTTTCGCATGGGCCTTATTATCACTAGTTGAGAGTTTTTCGACAGCATGATCTCCATAGGCCGATGAAAAAGGTTGATGTGAGCCTGTGGAACACACTTCTAATACCTTGGAAATACTAGGAAAATCTCTAAGAAGGTGGCCAACCTTACATAACTTGCAAGAGAATTTGATTTTACTGGATTGATTGGAATATTTTTCAACATCAGTTTCATCAGTGGTGATGGTCACTTGCTTGCCCCCATGTTTATTTTCTTCTTCTTCTTCATCCTCTTCTTCTTCTTCTTAGCTACCTGGTTACTAGAATTTAGACTTTCACCAAGCGAAGAGGAAGAATAGGGTGAATAAATAGTGAAGAAGGCAAGGGGAAATTTAGGATCAACATGAGGTTGAGATTGTTCAGGTGGACGTGAAATTGGTTGAGAAGAAGCTTGGACATTCAGAACCATGGGGGTCAAAAATAACCAAACTGGAAACCCAATGGCAAATCTCGAAAGGGACAATGTTTCCATATAAGGAGCACCAATATTTCCAAAAGAAGGAAAAGGACCATGATTCCCATCATGAGGGTTTCCTTGATTGGTAAACTCAAGAACTGTTTCCATCAGTCTCAACCTAAGATCTACTAAGGGGTTGTGCACAGGTTAGATGTTATTCTGTGGGCGGTAAATTTTAGAAAATAACAACAAATAAATCAAAAGGGGTAAGTTAGGGAAAAGTATTACCAAGAAACCGTGAACTACAGAATACGTCATGGTGAATCAAGAAGTACGATAGCTAATCTCCCTAAATGCATTGTTTGGTTTATCGTGTTTAAAAGGTTTCAAACTTGGTTACCTATGGTAGGATAGCAACCTAGTGGGGACTCCCAAAATATACACGATGATACATGGGAGTGCAAGTCTGTAGTAGTGGTGTTTGATGTGTAACCATTCGATGAGAGCGTTCCTATATACTTTCATATGTGTAACACCTCTGATATACCTGAGAGTATTGGAGAAAGGTCCTATATACTTCCGTACATGTAACGGGGTATCACCCCCGGGATGCAATGCATGAAGTTAGCGAAACGGCTTACTTTTTACGACGCTGGAACACGTCTCTAGCATATAACTCTAAATGTTTGTGTTAAGTTCCAAATGATCCTTAGGTTGATTGAGGTCAATTTTAATGTTTATCTTGAATTAAGTTTCAATTTTGGGGCTCAAAAAGATGTCACCTGAATGCCTAACATGGATTTGTATGAGAAAAAGACACTTTTCATTTTATGTAAGCTAAATTAATAAGGGAAGAGATTTCAAGCAATGATTCATCAAATAATTAATGCATCAAGCAAAATTCCCTTAACTAGCTTTTCTCTTTTCACTTTTCAAAATGAAATCCTAAAAAGTAAAAATATGATTTGCACTTTCACTATCCCAAATGAAACTTTTCAAAAAAAACAAATCACTTTTACTAAGATGCACTTAAATGCACTTCTTTAGTTTTCAATTACTGAAAAATGTGATTTATCTTCAATAATGAGTTCCAAAAAAATAACTTTTCTATGGAAGTAATCTAACGCACTTAACGAGAAGCAAATTATTGAAATGAAAACTAACTAAATGCAAAATCAATTTCTCACTAACGCAAAACAGCCACTACTGTTCTATTGACAAAAATTCAGTAATTTTTGAATCAGACAAGTAGTAAACAAAACTTTCAATCAACTCAAAACCTGAGAGACTCAATAAAAAATATCAATTTACCACTTCAAATATGGGATATTTTCGCATTCCACCAAGAAACTAAAATCAATCAATTAAAACATGATGCAGACAAAGCATAGAAAAGAAATTAAGGATGAAAACACACTATATTTTTCAGCAAATAGCCTAAAAATATCCACATTCAAAGACCAATGTGGACTTCCAGTTGACACGAGAGCTTTGCAACGCGACTGTTTTTGATAAAATAAGTGTTGGTAGCGCGACTGACACTGACAAAAAACATGTTGATGGAGGTAAATAGCATTAAAAAAAAAGAAAAAATCAAGAGAAAACTATATATTTGATACCATAGGACACTTTCAAATCAGAGTAAAAATTGAAAATCACTCCAAATAAAGGGTTGTTCAAAGGTTGGCCAAACTAAACAAGAAATAAAAATACACAAGGAGGACTAAAAAGGCTATAGGCTCCCCATTGGAGTTGCCATTTTGTTATCCAGGAAATCCCTTCTACGGATAGAGGCAATCCCTCTAGCCCAATGAGTGGGTCTATAAAAAATGACACAAAAACAAGCCCCATGACGAGCTCTTCCTTTCGGATGGACACCCTTCCCAATCTGCATCTGTGAATGATTGAAGCTCCACTCCCTTTGTCCACTTGTACCATAGCCCAAAATTTGTAGTGCCTCTGAGGTATCTCAACACATGCTTGCTTGCCTTCCAAAAGAGCTTGTTAAGCTTGACTAAGTTGGTTAAGCGCATAGTATATGTCTTGTCATGTGTTCACCAATTACATGAGTGAACCTACAATATTCCTGTAGATGGTAGCATCTACTACTTCGTGTTACACACTATTTTATTGCATTCTCTGTTCCCTATCCAAAGTGTCGTCCTTTGTGTCACTTGTTAGACTCCTATACCAATAGGTGTCATTTTTCATGATTGACTTGATAGGCTATGTAATATGTTCATACCTTTTTTTTGTTGCAAAGGTTTCCATATTATAAAAAATCAAAAAATCTAAAAAATGTAAAGAGGGTATACCCTAAAAGAAAAATCAAAGGGTGAAAAAAAAAAAATGGTCAAAAAAGTGAAAGAAATGAACCCCAAAATAGACCAGGAAAGTGTGCAAGTCTAAATGCCACTACTATTTCATTTTCTGTAATAAGATATTATGTGCGGCTTGTCAAACTTTTGCCACAATTTATGAAGTGTCAAACTGTTTAAACTTGACTCATTCATTTTTCAATTTCATGTTGTAGAATAGAGACTAAATATCTGGCCAAACAGTTTAATCTTGGCAGATAAGTAGATAGGTAGAGTTAATAAAAGGTGCTCAACAGTTTAATCTAAGCCCTTGGATGTAATAAGGTTAGAATTAGATAGGTTTCCATATGTAAAGGAAAAGTGTGATAAGGGTTTGCCAGTCTAAATGCACCCTAATAGAGAAGAAAAAATGGTAGACTAAAGTAGGTAGGGTAGGTAGATGTTGTTGCAGAATTACATGTGATGAATGATGGTTCTAAATGTGTTCAATTTTACTTTCATCACAAGTGCAAAGGTAGATACTACATTGGAAAAAGTTCACAGCAGAGCAAAGTCAAGATTATTAACTTCCCCTTCATTTTTCCCTAAAGAATTCACTAATTTCCCTAGGCACTAAGGTATTTGAAGATTAAAGGGGCTCAAGGCATTTCCTTGACTTTTGGAGGGACCGGACCCTCGGCCCAATAATTGAAAAGACCTAAGTACTTGAAATTATCCATCATAACATTCATCCACCTCTCAAAAATATTTTTCTAAGTAAAATCCCATTTTACTTAGGAAAATCATGCAATATTTCAAAAAAAAACCCTCAAAATCACATTTTATCCTAAGTTTAAGTGATGAAGTGATTATAATACAATTTGCTTCCAAAAACTTCACTTTCTTAGCCTATATTAATGTATTTTGAAGTTTACCTTGTCCCCTTGTCATATTAACATTGATTTTATTTATTAACTCCTTATAGAAATGACCTTCTCCTATTATATATAATTCCTTTTATATAATATCCCAAAAACCCATGTATTATGATTTTAACCAAAGTATTTATTCCTCACTCGTTCAAATAAAAAACCCACTTTATACCCCCTTTGGTTAAAATATATCATTATATGTTAATCCCTCCCCCTATGGTAATTGGGTTAATCTAATTTAATTATCATATAATAGAAATACATTAAAATGATTTAAAACATGTTTTATTACGTGTTTTAAAACAAAAAATAAACCATCCCTTGCGTATTTTCCTCCCCAACCCTTCATCATACGCAAGAATTAATTAATCCCCACGATTAATTAAGAACCTAACACGCCAATCAAAATGCTCCCGATGCGATTAATCAATAATAAATTGTGTTGGGCCCTCCTATTAACTCCCCGTCAACTTCACTCCCCGACCACCGTTCGATCACCCGCTCCAAGATCAATGACTACTGATAATTCCGCTGGACATCCCCGATCCGAACAATAACATGCCAAATGACAGTGGTTTTCAAATAGTACCATAGCCACATGTCATTCGTTCTATGGAATCGCTGCCCATCCGCTCAATACCGCCTTCCCTCAAAAGCGGTGCGGAAAAAACTGCTTACCACCTCCCCCCCGTGACTCATTTGTCGTACATACTGACGTCATTTATTAAAATAATTAAAAATTCACCACCCTTTTGACTTTGTGAATAAAAAAATTCTCCCCATGTCTTTTTCACTATTTTGTACGCAGAAAATGACTTCACCATCCATGCAAAGAATTTAAAAAAATCGACTGTTAAGTGCCATTAACTGAAAATTGCTGAAGACCACTTCCAGACCAGTAATCCAGTGTTCTCCCGCCGTAGCCTGTACCTGTTTAAACATAGTTCATCTCCTAAAACAGGTATTTACCCCATTTCTAATTTAAACTCTGTGAAATCATGGCTTTCGTTTTAAATTCCACACCAAAGACTGCTACAGAGTTTATTTGAGTCTTCTATTCTCCCAAAACTGCAATTGAATCCCTAAAACCTGAGATTGTGCCCATTTCTTCAAAAACCCTGCAATTCATTTCTAAATCCACAAGAACCATAAATGGAGATTCCCTTGGCTTTAAATGTCACCCCATTGAACGCCCCTCACAGAGGCTTGGATTATTTATCATTAGTTGACAGAGATTTCCAAATTAAAGACCTAGTTTTTGGTGATAATCCTCTTCGAATTTTTTGTCACTGCAGAGACAATTATATGAATGTCTTGGATGTGATTTGGTCATGGGAATCTAATATTCCCAGGTACCTCTTTCCCTCTGTCCATATTTTCCCTGAGTTAATCCATTACTGTCATGCAAACTATGATCCCACCCAACGAGCAGTCTTATCTCCAAATCAAAATGTCCTTTTTCCCATTACTGCTCAGTCTATCAATGAGATGCTACATTTTCAACCTGATCAAGCCGTCACTCCCCTGTCCATGGGAGAATTACTTGAGAAATCCACCAAACTATCCCATGAAGAATTAAGCCACATCTGCCAGACCTTTATGTTGCCTGATCATCAGCCTAAAGGCCCTCCCCCTTATGGGTATGCTTTTTTCATTGAGGAGGGTAGACTTGTTTTGGATATGATATCCTTTATAATGGGCTTTAATACCAGTGAATATGTTGACCATTTAATTCTAGTATTATTGTCTATTTTTACCCCTGGACAGCCTCCTGTTGTCAAGTATGACTTTGCATCCTACATTGCAGACAAAATCCATGATCAATTCATGAGATTAGAGAATGAGAAAGTGTTCAAGTATTCTTCTATCATTTACCATCTCATGCTCTATTACCAGTCAGAAAATTTCCCTTTCTATACCAAAAAGCTTGATGCCGAAGGGAATCCTAGGTCTGTTATCTTTTGGTCAACCATCACTCATAGTTCTCGAGATTCTCCCTATTCCTATAATGAGTTCATTGATCTTTTTATACACCCTGCAACCACCTTGTTGACAGGAGTTTCTCCTCCAAGACTCAGCAATGAAATCAAGAAAACTTTACAGCTCTCAAAACAATACAAAGTTGGTGATTGGTATTTATACCAAAATCACACAGAAGTCAGAATATATGGATGTGAATTATGTCCATTCAAATTGCCAAAATATGTCCCCATGAGACTCTTTGCATTAGAGTATTTCAGGCAGATGAACAACTCTGATATAATTCATTTTTGTAATGCAAAGAAGAAGGCTCAACTCCGGATCAAAAGTCAATTAGGTCCCTTTATCTGTAACTCTAGGGATGCAAGGGAAGAAGCTGAAAAGATATTAGAAGACCGTTTCAGATTACAAAATGGTTTCTATTGGGTACCTTATGACCCATTCAACTTCATTTGTGATAAAAGAATGAAAAATAAATTAGCACCATACATGCATCAAATAATCCCAGAGATTGAAAAATATGCTAATACAGATGAATGGATGGAAGGAACATTGATAGAGCAGGATAGTGAGCAGGTCAATGTATACAATGTTATGAAAGATCTTGAAAATATGCTTGACCTAGACTCTTTTGCACAGGTACCAAGATCAGAGGTTGGTCCTTCCTCAGCTGGAATTTTTCAGCAGAAGTTACAAGAAAACATTGCAGTATCATCTAAGGGAAAAGAGAAAGAGGTTGATATACAAGTTAAAGAAACATTCACTATGACAGAACAACCTCAAACTTCCAAGGGACAGGATCAAGTATAGGTTTCTTCTGTTCAAACCAATCTAGTAGAAATGTCAATTTTGCAGACTCCTTTAAATGTAGAAAGGGGCAAAAAGAGAGATGCTGAAGCTGCTACCCCTCTCACTAGATCTTCACAACAGCCTTAGGCCAAGAGACAGAAATTGAATACTCCTCCAGAAGTAGAATATATTGATGAAATCCTTGATAGTCAAGGACAAGAACAATTGGGCAGTCAACAAACAGGTACAGTCAGTGGAGCATCCACTACCTCACAAAGGAAAGAGCTACAAAAGCAACAGAGTGTTGAAATATCTTCTTTCAAAACACCAGTTAAAGATGCAGGAGATATAAATAAGACATTTATCAATATAAAAGCCAGGAACGATCCTTTAAGAATCCAGGTTTATAATCAATATTTGAAGATGGCTCCTAAGAATCAAGAAAGATTGATGTCAGCTTATGAAATTCAGCAAGGCAAAATGATAATGAGTCACTTCAAACCCAAAGTGCAGCAACCTCAAACAGCTGCAGATTATATCAGAACAAATTTTGAAGTCTTAGCAAAGGATATTCATCCTTTAGATCAAATTAAGTTACATAAGCAGACTGGTGAAATGATCTATTCTACTTTGACTGATAAGGCAATGGCAGCTCACATGATACAGGATTCTTTGGAGAACACTAGTACACAATTGCAGCTTGAAAAGGCTTCTTCTCAAGCCAAAGACAACAGGATAAAAACATTGGAGGAATAATTATTGGATTAGGTCACAATCCAAAGGATGTCAAAGGTATAGAAGCTCTAATCAAGAAAAAATATGATGACATTGCAGCTTTGAGAAAACAGTTGAAATTGCCAGCTTCAAGACATCCTCAAACTGAAGAAGTAATAAAGAAGAATTCTGAAGAAGAAATGATGGACTTGCTTTTGAGGCTGAATGAGCAACTGACTGAAACATAAAAAGAGCTTGAACAAGCATTAAAGGACAAGTAGTCTAGTGTTCCAGTATCTACAGCAGAGGTTATCACAGGTACAACAAGTCAGCCAACAGGTCAACCAACAGAGCCATCACGGGTAAATACTTCAAATTTGAGTACAAAAGAACTAATAAAGTCAATGAATGACTTGAAACTTCAGCTAACAGAACTTCAGCATAAAAAGTTACAGCTTATTAATTTGGAACAGAGATATGATCTCTCAAAAATGACTGTTGTTGACAAAACAAGAGAAGTCACAAAGTTGGAAAAATTGGTTAAAACTTTGGAAAAGGATCTCACATTGGAGAAACCTTTAAGAGAAATAAATGACATTCTTTGGGATAATATTATCCAATCAATAAAATATATCTGGTCTTCAATTCAGATAATATACGAGCAGAATGATTTGGTCAAAGTAGCTCTAGATGAAGTTGAAAATACACGAGCAGAATTAGGAAATAGCCCTGAGGAAGCCAATCAGCTCATACAATTTCTAAACACCCAAACCAGACAAAAACTTGCAGATCAGGGTATTCAGGATAGAACTGGAACAATCTTAGAGATAAAAAGAGTTTTTACTAAAAGAACTCTTATGCAACATTTAGAACGAAGGTGCTTTGACATGCAAGGAGAAATCATTGCTTTCAGAGAAAGGTTTGATGTTTTATTGAATAAAGGGTTGCCCAACCCTATGGTTTCAGAGGATAAAATAATTGACCTGGAGATTTATGTTGAGAAATTGGACAAACATGCTCACAATCAAGCCAGTTCCTCAACCATTTCATCAGAAGCAACATTACCTACAGGAAGGAATCTTCATGACAGACTAGAGAATTTGTTTTATCTTGAACATGAAGTAAAACATTTGTTTCCAAATCAGCCTAATTTCTTCAGATATACCGAGGCTGATGAAACATTGAGGAAGCTTCAACGGACCAGAATAGCAGAAGATAAATGGTGGGAAGATCGATTGGAACTTTTGTAAAATTTATCCTTATATGAAATTTTGCCTATTTACTACAGTATAAAGGATAAAGGGATAAACAAAGGTCAAAGAGTATCAGTTCAGTTAAAAGTGTATCAGTAAGAACAAAGAGTATTAGTGAAGCAACGCAGTTAGAACAAAATTACTGAAGAGGACAACAATGAGCCAAAATATAGGTCCTGCCTCCAACACATTCTCAAAAGGAGGAAACAACACAACATCAGTTGCTTTTTGTCTTATCCACGAGACCATTTGTCTCTATTTTTATTGTAACTTATTTTTGAGTCATCTTAGATTATATCTCGTTTTGTTAAGAGATATTTTGTATCATTTTTTTTGTATAAATAAGCTCTCAATCGGATTATTGAAGGTGGATTCTTATACTTTGATGTAACATTGAATATTTTGGAATAAAGAGCTTTGGAGAAATTTTTCGTGGAAAAACTGGATAAGGGATTGAGGCAGAAGACTTTTCTCAAGATTCATGTGTCAAATGAAGGATCAATAAGTCATCTCTATCTCATGTTTTGAAGTTTCATTTTTGTTTACAATATCATCTGTGTTTCATTATCTTAATATTTAACAAAAAGGATTAAATCAGAAAGTACTTAGGTGTAATCTGATTTCAGTTGTTATTATTCTAAATGTTTTCTTCTAAACGGGTTTAAACAGTGAATTCTTGATTGCTCCTATTTGTCTAGTTCATATATCTTTGGTTATTTAGTAAAGAATACTTAACTGCTCTTTATTGATAATCAATCTATTTCTCTTCTCTTGAATGTGTTGAAAGATTCTCTATTTCCTTTCATCCGTTTGAATTCCATTCCATTCACTTTAGATCTATAATTGTTTCTAGTTTGATTATCTTGCCCTGATAAACCATCTTTTGTTAAAAGACTTAAGCCAGTGCAGCCAATCCTTTGACTCCATTAGCCCAATGGACTGAAACTATTTGATCTTAATCTCAGCTAAAGAATTCCACCAACCTAAATTCAAACAAAACCCCTGGACTTTATAACTAGCCTAATATTTTCGAAAACAAAGCTCAATTTTATAGAGAGTGCCCTCTCTGGGTACATATTGGCTAGATTCTATACCTGAAGGTTGGTTTGTGGTTACCTCGGACCCCTTTCCTCTTCCAACAACTTCAAGGAAAATCTGAGAGATAACATCACTCATGCCATAAATTTCAATAACGAACAAAAGATATGAAAATATATTCACTATGAATAACATGCTTAAAAAAACCCCGAAGAAATGGAGATTCAATGCATTACAACAATTCTAGAGAAAGCTTGTAAAAACCCTAATTTGCAGCACCAACGCGGTTATCCCATGCTTGCCTTCATTATTTTCACCCTTTTTGTAACTAGTAAACAACATTGGCAGTGTGGGAATTAAAGTTAAAAGTCACATTGGTCCTCTTTAGGCACTTTCTCCAAAAATGGAGCAAAATCTTCTTCCTCTGGAAGTCTCGAGAACAGAAGTCTGGTATCAGTTGGCTGGAGATTGAGTCGATTTCTCCCATTTTGAGTCCTTTATCCTACCTTTAAGGACATTCACCTTAAGATATGGACCTTCCTCCTTCTTTTGTGGATCCTTAACCTCTCTATCCTCCCTATAAATGAATTTCATGCCTTCCCCAAATGGTTGGTCATTGCTGGTTTCCTTTCTAGTGCCCGAATGCACCTAAACATTGTCAAAATTCTAAGGAGAAGGAGTGCTTGAAGTCTTTGGCTTGGAATTTAATTTATCAATAATACAAAACATGTTTTACCTTCCATAATCTTGTCAATGATTACTTCCTTAGTATGATGATCCTTGATTTGTCATATAGTTTACATTAGAATGCAATATAATAGGATTCCTTTGTTTTTCGTCATTAAATCTCTCTTGCACGTATTCACGTGTAAAGGAATAGCAAGGAGAGAGCTTGGAAGTGATGAGTTCAGGATTAAAATCGACAAGTAATTGCATAGGGGCAAGGTATGCCATCTTCCAGACTTCCTCTCTCCTGTCATTTTGATTTAATCTAGGAGAGTTTGCTTGCTTTTGTCTTGTTTGTTAGTAGATCGAGTCATTGGGCTAGAGGAATAGATTCTATCTGTAGAAGGGACTACCTAGATAGAAAAACGGTGACTCCACTAGCGAGCCTATATCCCTTTCAACCCTTCTTTCGAATTTGGTATTTATTTTTTAGTTTGATAAACCTTTCAATGATCCTCCATTTTGATTGCTTTTGGGTTTGTACTTTGAGTAGTCTATGTTTTAGGGTATCAAGTCTAGTTTTTTTCTCAAGCTTTACTTGTATTTCCTAAGCCTTTCTCACTCAACGAATTTTTTTCCAGAGACAGTCGTGTTGCTAGTGCAAATATTTATCAACATAGTCTAATGGAAGACCCTGCAGTCTTCCACTGTCTTCCCGTGTTGGTCCAGTTTCTCGTCCAACAAAGGTTTTGTTGTGTAAATTAGCACTCCTAACATGGGTTTTGGGGTCTAAAGTAGCGTTGATGACCCTGTCAATGTGTATTTAGCTATATAAAGTAGCATTTGTCCTTAAATTTGAGAATTTTTAGGGTTTCTGCTAAAAGGACTAATGTGTCCTAATCTCTGAAGTCATCCTCTTGCTCAATGTGCATCAAATTTTGTCTGTTTGGTGTTAGTTTATTTGTGGTGTGAAAAATTCCATCCCATACTTGAAGTGGTAAAAGTGAATTTTGGTTTATCTTTTTTTCTTTGAGTCAATTTAAATTTGTGTTCTCTCATTGTATTTTTGGAAGGAATATTGATTTGTTGTTGATTGAGAAATACTAGTTCTTTTAAGACCATAAAAGAAATCAATTTTGCATTGATTTAGTTTTCATCTCAAATTTTACTTTTCATACAGTGCATTAGATCACATTGCATTGAAAATTCATTTTGAGATTAATCATTGAACATATATTGCATTGTTTAGTGAATGTAATATCCCAAAATAGGGAAAATCAGCACTATTGGGAATATCTTAAGATATTCCAAAAGTGGAGCTACAAAAATTAGTGAACATAGAAGTGTAAATTAGCTCAGAAGATGTAAAGGAACATCTAACCAGCAAATTAATGATCAGCAGCAAGAATATGGCCTATACACTCCTTCCAAAGTGAGGAAATGCAACAATATAGGGCATAAAAAGGCTATCTTTAGAGAATAACGCTATAACTGCGATAAATGGGACTTATATCCCTTAGAATATGCAGTAGAAATCTCGCATTCAGAATTTGAGCAAAAAAAAATGCTTCTACCCAAGTTAAACAGGTCTCCCCAAACCAATACAGGTCAAATAAGCCCAAACCCCATGACTTTTTCTAAAATAAATTGCTGAAGCATGAGATAGTGTTATTTTTATGAGGGTTTATGCAAACAATATTGATAAATAATAGATCTAGATTTTACATTCATCAATGGATGAGAAAATGGAGATTTCTTCCCTTTTTATACCATATAAGAATCACCAGGCAAGGGCTGCATGAAAATAGAAGTACAAAAATGACAGATCTGCAGATTTAGATCTAGAAAACGCAGTTATACTACAGCTCTATATAAATGTAGCTGAAATGTACAGAAAATAGAAGAATATATGTTATACAATCTTCCTAGGAGAAGGGTTGGCCCTTTCCCCAAAGGACAAGCTCAAGATCAAGGGTCTTGACCCTGAAACTCCTATGCTCAGAGAAATGACATAGTTCCTGCAAGGAACTGTGTTGTAGAGGATGAAAAATACATTGGCCACATGCCAAGATCTAAAATGAAGCTCAGAGACTCCCTCACTGATCTCCCAGAGAAAGAAAGGTTTGATCCTCCTCTGAAATACAAGCTTCGGAAGTGGTGTTGTAGTGCTTCCACTGCAACACCCTGCAACACAACCCAGCTTTCAAAAAAAAATGCATTGTAGCTGAAGGAGGATGCTTGGCCTCAAGCCTGAATGTTGAAAAATGACATGCAATTTCCCTCAAGAGACCTCTCTTGAGTGGAGAAGTAATTCCTAAACATGAATGCCTTGCGCTAAACAACACAGCAACTCTGTTAAACAACAAGAGGATGCCAAATAGTCATGTAGACCAAAAATCAATAATCATCAAGATAACCTTAAATGGCTGCCATCCCCTTATAAGCTATGTGAGGCTCCTCACCTTGGGTCCTGCCCATTAGGGTTTCCACATGCTCATGATCAATCTCCCTCCAAAACTGTGTTGTGTCTCTATCAAGTATCTCCTCCAAAATCACGCTGTTTGATTTGGTCAAGGTTGACATCTTCAACCTGCTTCATTCCCTTTCACACTAAAGTGTCTCCAAGCTAGCTCTCATATGTTTGTTTAAGCTCATCCTTGTTCACATTGATCTATTCGCAATGATGATCCACTCCTCTTCATGCATGTTGTTGACTTGGTCAAACTTGACTTTGTCCACAAGAAAAAAGTTCCTTTTCATACATGAGGGTGTGAAATCCAGCTACTATAATAATCCCCTTTCACACCAAGATGGTTTTTATGCCGAATTTAGTTAAGTATGGATCTCCTCCCCCATTTATTCATCTACTAAGTGCAAAAATCAAAATTTAATATTCCCATTAGCTGCTTGCTAAAGTAGGAATATTACAATCCTCCCCTCCCAAATGTTGCTTTTCCTCAAGAAACTGCAAGGATAGGACTGGAAAGCTTCCCCCCAAGGCATGGAGTCTGAAATGTGTTTGGGGAATATCATTCCCATGTAAAAACTGCACCCCCAAGCTATCATCCATACAAGATGAGTCACCCTCAAATATGGAAACTCATAAAAGATCTCCTCCACCCTTAGATCCTGTAATATAGGTGGGCTGAATAACTGAACATAGTAGAAAAAATGGCCTACCCCACGTTGTCTTTCTCTCCACTCATGGTAAGTGTAGAGAAAATGCAGATTTGTGGCTGCAATAAAGTTGCCCTCGAGTGGCAAGAATAAGATTAGATCTCAAAAGATCTGTTCTCCCATGTCATGAATCATGTTGGCCCAAATCATCCCATTCAACATGAATGGAATATCATCACCATTTGGCATCCAAACCAGAAAAATTCCGAAGGTTACATGTAAGTTTGGATGATACCAATGGTTCGTCAAGTGGATACAATGCAGTGTTACCAACTGCTGCTTGAGAACATCATGTGGCAAGTTGTTTCTCAATGAATTACTAGCTGCACATGTTTTCTCATCTACTATGTGGTAGCAATCAGCAATATATATTAGTTGAGCACAATCAAAAAAATTGTATACTTTCCAAAATTAATGTAGAAATGGGTTCTTAACATTATAAATATTGGCCCTAAAGTGACCATGTAACCCAAGAATAATCTTGCTCTTATGTAGAGCAATGCACTGTCCACAAATGGTGAAATGATACAGATACTCAATGGAGCAATCAGTAAGTATAGAAATTTAGCTCTTACCATGCATAATGAGTAAACTGAAAGTGAGGTCCATGGATGAATCCTCCCATGAGAATCTCCTCATAAAAATCTGCAAAAAGGAAGGATGCATATTGCCCTTGGAACACTCCATCAATAGGAACATACTCTCTAGTGACAACATTGTTGGCCTTAGTGTTAAGGCTCTTGTCACTCCATGACTTCTTTCTTTGACATTCCACATGCCAAAGCCATCCACCCACATGCTACTATGTGAGAAGCTCTTCCCCCTATGTGGAAGCCTCTCCTTGTCCTCTAATGATGAAGGGTAGCCTCTTTGCACCTTGAATGTACCATACATTCCTCCTGAAATATCATGATGAGTATGGAGAAATTTCAGCCCATACTCTCCCAATAGTAACCAAAACAACAAGGACCCTTGTTGCCTTCTTGCATTATCAAAATGAAAATCATGGAGCAATAATACAATGATGGACATGTGAGATGTCTCATCAACATAGTACAAACCAACTCCCTTATTCATCATGTGGGAGTTATCCTCCCTCCCAACCCAAGGTACATACATGAGATACATCTCAAACATAAATACATGTGAGTACATGAGACACATCTCAAACAAGGGTAAATACATGGACATAATATTTGACATATAATGTCCAAACTCTCTTCTTAATAGCCACAACAACCATGTCTTCTTCTTATGCCTTCTATCATTGAGACTTTATAAGGCATGAGATAAGGAAATAGAAATTTTTGGGTAGTAACCATACTCACCCAAAAGCAACCAGCGCAGTCATGCTTCTTACTGGCCTGTGTCATAGATCTACAAGGGGTTTGGAAACCTCTTGCTCCATACTACCATCCATTCATCCCAATGTGGGTGACGGATTCCACTTTGAAAATACTTGGTATCCTCCCATGATAGGACACCAACCTCCTCAAGTCCTTGAAGAACTTTGCACCTTATGAAATGTTGAAGTGCACCTCCAATGGGATCTCCTGATGAGACCTCCTCATCATGCATGGCCTTCCAAAAACAGTGAGGTCTTGGATTTGCTGCAAGTATAAGTCTCTCTTTGAACTGTGGCAAGCTCATTGAGAAAGTGTCATCTAGAGAGGAGAAAGAGTTTCTCATCTCAAGATGTCCACCATTTGACATATCTTCCTCCATGGCTTCCTGAATGAATCTAACATCTAAATGTTTCCATGAGGAATGGGTCCTTCTTTCTTCACTGCTGCTCTTGGACAGCGCAGTGCAATCTTGCTGCTCTAAATCAACAGTAAGTGATGATCCTGGGTCATGCAACAACCAATTCCCACAATCTCTTAAAATATTTGTTGCATTATTGGAATGTGGAAATTCAATCATACCTTGGTGGGCTTTGGGAACACCTTGCATGGTTGCAAGAGTTATTTCTTCCACTGTGTTGGCTCCCCCAACTGCTAATGTTGAAAGCTACTCCTCCAATGTTTTCACAATGCTGATACAAATCTCCTCAAGAGATGATGAGGGCTCCTCCCTCTCCAATTGTTCTTCATCAAATCTCTTGATCACCCTATGAGTGAAATATACAAGAGTGGATACTCTTGCATGACTTATGTGATTGAACCACCAAGTGCTTGCTTTGCCCTTCATGTACAACGCTGCAATCTCTACTGCTTCTCTTTCTACCACTGGATGTAGTAGGAAGAATGCTTCAAGTCTTCTTGTCCAAGCCTTTTTTGTAGATTTCCCATCAAAATTGGACAATAGAAACCTATTTCCCTTGATTTCTCCCTTGTTGCAGGGTCTCCTCTCTTCCTCCAGTTAAATGAACATTGGGAAGGCTAGAGTCTCCTTGAAGGCTCTAGGTTGAGACTTATACTAAACAAGGTATTAACTTAGAATTTGATGATATAAGTGCCTTCCATGCTTCTGGTATTCCTCTTCATGAGAATAGGAAGTGCATGGTTCTTCCTCTTCTTGAAACCCTCTAGGAGTTTCTTGGCATCACTTCTCCTTCATCAACGTAACCTCCTAGGAGAGGTTATTTCTATATCTGAAAAGTGATGAGAGTAAACTCATCCTCTCCATAATTCTGATAGCTGGAACTCACAGGCTGAGCTAAAGATCATGCTCTGATACCACTGTAATATCCTAAAATAGGGGAAATCAGCACTATTGGGAATCTCTTAAGATATTCCAAAAGTGGAGCTAAAAAAATTTGTGAACATAGCAGTGTAAATCAAATCATAATATGTAAAACAAAATCTAACCAGTAAATGAATGATCAGCAAAAATAATATGGCCTATACACTCCTTCCAAAGTGAGGAAATGCAACAATATAGGGCATAAAAAGGTTTTCTTCAGAGAATAAGACTATAACTATGAGAAATGGGACTTAGATCCCTTAGAATATGCATTATACATCTCACATCTAGAATTGGAGCAAAAAAAAAATGCTTCTAACCAAGTTAAACAGGTCTCCCCAAACCAATACAACTCAAATAAGCCCAAACCCCATGACTTTTGCTAATAGAAATTGTTGAAGCATGAGACAACATTATTTTTATGAGGGTTTATGAAGAAAATATTGAGAAATAATAGGTCTGTAGTTTACATTCATCAATGGCTAAGAAAATGGAGATTTCTTCCCTTTTTATACCATATAAGAATCACTCGGCAAGGGCTACATGAAAGTACAAGTAAAAAAATGGAATATCTGCAGATTTAGATCTGGAAAACACAGTTACACTGTAGATCTATATACATGTAGCTGAAATGTACATAAAATAAAAGAAAATGTGTTATAAAATATTCCTAGGAGAAGGGTTGGCCCTTTCCCTAAAGGACAAGCTTAAGATCAAGGGTCTTGACCCTGAAGCTACTATGCTCAGAGAAATGACACAATTCCTGCAAAGGACTACACTGTAGAGGATGAAAAATACATTGGCCACATGCCAAGATCTGAAATGAAGCTCAGAGACTCCCTCACTGATCTCCCAGAGAAAGAAAGGCTTGCTCCTCTGAAATACAAGCTCCAGAAGTGGTGTTATGGTGCTTCCACTGCAACACCCTACAACACAACCCATCTCTCAACAGAAACTGCGCTGTAGCTAAAGGAGGATGCTTGGCCTCAAGCCTGAATGTGGAAAAATGAAGTGAAATCTCCCTCAAGAGGCCTCTCTTGAGTGGAGAAGTAATTCATAGACAGGAATGCCTTGTGCTAAACAACACTGCAACTCTGCTAAACAGCAAGAGGATGCCAAATAGTCATGAAGACCAAAAATCAATAATCATCAGGCTAACCTCAAATGGCTTCCATCCCCTTCCTTATAATCTATATGAAGCTCCTCACCTTGGGTCCCAACCATTAGGGTTTCCACATGCTCATCATCAATCTCCCTCCAAAACTGTGTTGTGTCTCTATGAAGGCTCTCTTCCAAAATCGCGTTGTTTGATTTGGTCAAGGTTGACCTCTTCAACCTGCTTCATCCCATTTCACACTCAAGTGTCTCCAAGCTAGCTCTCATATGTTTTTTTAAGCTCATCCTTGTTCCCATTGAGCTATTTGCAATGTTGATCCACTCCTCTTCATGCATGTTGTTGACTTGGTCAAACTTGACTTTATCCATAAGAAAAAAGTCCCTTTTCACACATGAGGGTGTGAAATCCAGCTATTATAATGATCCCCTTTCACACCAAGAGGGTTTTTATGCTGAAATTAGTTAAGTATGGGTCTCCTCCCCTATTTATTCATCTACTAAGTGCAAAAATCAAATTTTAATATTCCCATTAGCTGCTTGCTAAAGTAGGAATATTACAGTCCTCCCCTCCCAAATGTTGATTGTCCTCAAGCAACTGCAAGGATAGGACTGGAAAGCTTCCCCCTAAGGCATGGAATCTAAAATGTGTTTGGGAACTATCATTCCCATGTAAAACCTCCACCCCCAAGCTATCATCCATACAAGATGAGTCACCCTCCAATATGGCAACTCATAAAATATCTCCTCCACCCTTAGCTCCTGCAATGTAGGTGGGTTGCATAACTGAACATAGTAAAAAAAATGGCCTACCCCATGTTGTCTTTCTCTCCACTCATGGTAAGTGTAGAGAACATGCTAATTTGTGGCTACATTAAGGTTTCCCTCAAGTGGCAAGAAGAAGATTATATCTCCAAAGATCCTTTCTCCCATGTCATGAATCATGTTGGCCCAAATCATCCCATTCAACATGAATGGCACATCATCACCATTTGGCATCCAAAACAAAAAAAATTTGAAGGTTACATGTAATTTTGGATGATACCAATGGTTCTTCAAGTGGATACAATGCAGTCGTACCAACTTCTTCTTGAGAACATCATGTGGCAAGTTGTTTCTCAATGAATTACTAGCTGCACATGTTTTCTCATCTACTATGTGGTAGCAATCAACAATATATATCAGTTGAGCACAATAAAAACAATTGTATACTTGCCCAAAGTTATGTAGAGATGGGTTCTTAACATTATTAAGATTGGCCCTAAAGAGACCATGTAACCCAAGAATAATCTTGCTCTTATGTAGAGCAATGCACTGTCCATAAATGGTGAAAAGATATAGATACTCAATGGAACAATCAGTAAGTATTGAAATGTATCTCTTACCATGCATAATGAGTAAACTGAAAGTGAGGTCCATGGATGAATCCTCCCATGAGAATATCCTCATAAAAATATAAAAAAAGGAAGGATGCACACTCCCCTTGGAACACTCCATCAATAGGAACATACTCTCTAGTGACAGCGCTGTTGGCCTTAGTGTTAAGGCTCTTCTCACTCCATGACTTCTTTCTTTGACATTCCACATGCCAAATCCATCCACCCACATACTGCTATGTGAGAAGCTCTTCCACCTATATGGAAGCCTCTCCTTGTCCTCGAATGCTGAAGGGTAGCCTCTTTGCACCTTGAATGTGCCATACATTCCTCCTGAAATATCATTATGAGTATGGAGAAATTTCAGCCCATACTCTCCCAATAGTAACCACAACAACAAGGACTCTTGCTGCCTTCTTGGATTATCAAAATGAAAATCATGGAGCAATAATACAATGATGGACATGTGAGATGTCTCATCAACATAGTACAAACCAGCTCCCTTATACATCATGTGGGAGTTATCCTCCCTCCCAACCCAAGGTACATACATGAGATACATCTCAAACATAAATACATGTGAGTACATGAGACACGTCTCAAACAAGGGTAAATACATGGACATATGATTTGACATATGATGTCCAAACTCTCTTCTTAACAGCCACAACAGCCATGCCTTCTTCTTATGCATGCTATCATTGAGACTTAAGGCATGAGATAAGGAAATAGAAATTTTTGGGTAGTAACCATACTCACCCAGAAGCAACTAGTGCAATCATGCTTCTTGTTGGCCTATGTCATATATCTTCAAGGGGTTTGGAAACCTTTTGCTCCATACTGCCATCCATTCATCCCAATGTGGGTGATGGATTCCACTCTGAAAATACTTGGTATCCTCCCATGGTAGGACACCAACCTCCTCAAGTCCTTGAATAAATTTTCACCTCAAGAAATGTTGAAGTGCACCTCCAATGGGATCTCCTAATGAGACCTCCTCCTCATGCATGGCCTTCCAAAACCAGTGAGGTCTTGGATCTACTGCAAGTAGAAGTCTCTCTTTGAACTATGCCAAGCTCATTGAGAAAGTGTCATCTAGAGAGGAGAAAGAGTTTCTTATCTCAAGATGTCTACCCTTTGACATCTCTTCCTCCATGGCTTCCTGAATGAATCTAAAATCTAAATGTTCCCATGAGGGATGGGTCCTTCTTTCTTCACTACTACTCTTGGACAATGCAGTGCAATATTGCTACTCTAAATTAGCAGTAAGTGATGATCCTGGGTCATGCAACAGCCAATTCCCACAATCTCTTAAAATATTTGCTGCAATATTGGAATGTGGAAATTCAATCATACCTTGATGGGCTTTGGGAAGACCTTTCATGGCTGCAAGAGTTCTTTATTCCACTGTGTTGGCTCCCCTAACCGTTGATGTTGAAGACTGCTCCTCCAAGGTTTTGACAACCTTGATACAAATCTCCTCAAGAGGTGATGAGGGTTCCTCCCTCTCCGATTTTTCTTCATAAAATCTCTTGATCACCCTCTGAGTGAAATCTACAAGAATAAATACTCTTGCATGACTTATGTGACTGAACCACCAAGTGCTTGCTTTGCCCTTCATGTGCAGCGCTGCAATCTCTACTTCTTCTCTTTTTACCACTAGATGCAGTAGGAAGAATGCTTCAAGTATTCTTGTCCAAGCCTTTTTTGTAGTTGTGCCATCAAAATTGGACAATAGAAACCTATTTCCCTTGATTTCTCCCTTGCAGCAGGGTCTCCTCTCTTCCTCCAGTTGAATGAACTGTGGGAAGGCTAGAGTCTCCTTGAAGGCTCTAGGTTGAGACTTGTACTCAAGAAGGTATTCACTTATAATCTGATGATCTAAGTGCCTTCCATGCTTTTGGTCTTCTTCTTCATGAGAATAGGAAGTGCATGGTTCTTCCTCTTCTTGAAACCCTCTAGGAGTTTCTTGGCATCACTTCTCCTTCATCTTCTTAACCTCCTGGGAGAGGTTATTTCTAGATCTGGAAAGTGATGAGAGTAAACTAATCCTCTCCATCATTCTAATAGATGGAACTCAAAGGCTGAGCCAAAGATCATGCTCTGTTACCACTTTAATATCCCAAAATTGGGAAAATCAACGCTATTGGGAATATCTTAAGATATTCCAAAAGTGGAGCTATAGCACTTTATGAACATAGCAATGTAAATCAGCTCATAATATGTAAAGGAACATCTAACTAGAAAATTAATGATCAACAACAATAATATGACCTATACACTCCTTCCAAAGTGAGGAAATGCAGCAATATAGGGCATAAAAAGGTTGTATTTAGAGAATAACGCCATAAATATGAGAAATGGGACTTAGATCCCTTAGAATATGCAATATAAATCTCCCATCCAGAATTGGAGCAAAAAAAAATTCTTCTAGCCAAGTTAAACAGGTCTCCCCAAACCAATACAGCTCAAATAAGCCTAAACCCCATGACTTTTGCTAACATAAATTAATGAAGCATGAGACAACATTATTTTTATGAGGTTTTATGAATAAAATATTGAGAAATAATATATCTACAGTTTACATTCATCAATGGCTGAGAAAATGGAGATTTCTTCCCTTTTTATACCATATAAGAATCACTCGACAAGGGCTACATGAAAGTACAAGTACAAAAATGGTAGATCTGCAGATTTAGATCTAGAAAATGCAGTTATACTGTAGCTCTGTATACATGCAGCTGAAATGTACAGAAAATAGAAGAAGAGGTGTTATACAATCTTCCTAGGAGAAGGGTTGGCCCTTTCCCTAAAGGACAAGCTCAAGATCAAGGGTCTTGACCCTGAAACTACTATGCTCAGAGAAATGACGTAGTTCCTGCAAGGGATTGCACTATAGAGGATGAAAAATACATGGGCCAGATGCCAAGATCTGAAATGAAGCTCAGAGACACCCTCACTGATCTCCCAGAGAAAAAAGGCTTCCTGCTCTAAAATACAAGCTCCGAAAGTGGTGTTGTGGTGCTTCCACTACAACACCCTGCAACATAACCTAGCTCTGAATAGAAACTATGTTGTAGCTAAAGGAGGATGCTTGGTCTCAAGCCTGAATGTCGAAAAATGAAGTGCAAGCTCCCTCAAGAGGCCTCTCTTGAGTGGAGAAAGAATTCATAAACATGAATGCCTTGTGCTAAACAACACTGCAACTCTACTAAACAGCAAGAGGATGCCAAATAGTCATGAAGACCAAAAATAAATAATCATAAAGATAACCTCAAATGGTTGCCATCCCCTTCCTTATAAGCTATGTGAGGCTCCTCACCTTGGGTCCCACCCATTAGTGTTTCCACATGCTCATGATCAATCTCCCTCCAAAACTGCATTGTGTCTCTATGAAGGGTCTCCCAAAAAATAACGTTGTTTGATTTGGTCAAGGTTGACCTCTTCAACCTGCTTCATCCCCTTTCACACTCAAGTGTCTCCAAGCTAGCTCTCATATGTTTTTTTAAGCTCATCCTTGTTCACATTGATCTATTTTCAATGATGATCCACTCCTCTTCATGCATGTTGTTGACTTGGTCAAACTTGACTTTGTCCACAAGAAAAAATTCCCTTTTCACACATGAGGGTGTGAAATCTAGGTACTATAATGATCCCCTTTCACACCAAGAGGGTTTTTATGCTGAATTTAGTTAAGTATGGGTCTCCTCCCCCATATATTCATCTACTAAGTGCAAAAATCAAAATACAATATTCCCATTAACTGCTTGCTAAAGTAGGAATATTACAGTGAATGAAAATATAAAATTTCATTTAGTACATTCTCATTCATCAAAAGAAAAAAATAATTTGTGCATAGATTACATTTTCATAGTTTTCAAGGGAATCGTGCCTATATTACATTGTGTGGTTTGGCATCTTTTAATTCTTTGAATTGAATTGGGATAGTGAAAGCAGAAGATCTAGTTAGGAAATATTTTTTTGTTTCATTCTTGGTTGATGCATCATTGTTTGAATCTCTTCCCTATACTAGATAACATTCATCGAATTGGAAATAATCATTTTCTCATTCTACTTGCATCATAGGTGTTCAGGTGAAATCATTTTGAGCCTTGAAATTGAAACTTAATTCAAGATAAACTCTAAAATTTACCTCAATTAACCTAAGGAGAATTTGGAACCTAACACAAACATTTATAGGTCTAGGCTAGATACGTGTTTTGGTGTTGTAAAATGTAGGAGTTTTCACTAAATTTCTGCGTTTCATCCCATGGGTGATATCTCCTTCCACGCACGAAAGTATATAGGACTATTCTCCAGTGATCTTGGGTATATTGAAGAAGCTCCACATATGAAAGAATATCAGAATGCTCTCATCTAATGGTTACTCATCAGACAACACTACTACGGACTTGCACTCCAACGTACCATTTCTTTGGGAGGCCCCACTAGGTTGTTATCCTGCCATATGTAATTGAGTCAGCTGCTATGTAAAAATGATACACTGAACACAACATTCGGGGAGATTAGTTGTTGTACTTATTTGTTCACCAGCAAGTATTTTGCAGTTCACAGTTGCTTGGTAAACCCTTTTTCCAAGATTACCCCTTTTTGATTTATTTTTTTGTTAATTTCTAAAATTGATTTCCCATGGAATAACATCTTACCCATGCATGACTCTTTGGTAGATCTTAGGTTGAGACTAATGGAAACATTTCCTTAGTCTACCAATCAAGGAATCCCCTCAGATGGAAATACGGGTCCTTTTCCTTCTTTTGGAAATGTTGGCACACCCTATATGGAAATTTTTACTCTCTTGGGATTAACCATTGGTTTGTTAGATTGGTTATTTTCAACCCCCATGGTTCCAAATGTCCAAGTTGCCTCTCAACCAAGTTCGCCTCTGCCTAAACAGTGTCGACATCATGTTAATCCTAAAGTTGACCCTCACCTTCTTCGCTTGTTTCTTCACCTTGTTCTTCCTCTTCTCTTGGTGAAATTCTGGATTATAGTATCTGGGAAGCTAAGAAGAATAAGAAGAGGATGATGAAGAAGAAGAAAAATACTACAAGGAAAAGACCCTCTAGCGGAGGTTATAAAGGAGGCTTTTAGTGTTATAAAATTTTCCAAAATTGTCAAAAAAACATTTTCTACAAAATATATTTTTGGTAACGGAGTTTTTGAGAGAGCTGCTAATCGAATTTCAACACAATTAAAAAAAACTGGGTGGCTCGAGGTTTTTACGGATGTTTTTCTTATCGGTGCACGCTTCATGTGTGAATGCACTGGTGCATTTTAAAAGGTATGCATCGATGCGGTAAACATACCAAGCACTGGGAAGGAAAACAAATTTCTGAAGCCCTAGGGCATTTACATATGCAACGTTGTGGTGTGTGTCACTAACAAATACACACCAAACCAAAAGAAGGTGCATGCACCGGTTTTATTCGAATTATAGTTTTAAAGCACCAAGGAATTTAATGCAAACAGTATTGATGCATCACAAATACGAATGGATCAGTACGTTGAGAAAAAATAAGACCAGTGCATGCACCGTCTATCCTCCTGGTGCACATTGGTTGTGTACACACCCTGAGGGATTAAGGTGTAAAAACACACCAATGCATTAAAGGAAAACCATACCAATGCATGCAACACATATCCTCCTGGGTCGTAGTCGTCGATAAAGCACACCGACCGTTCTAATTGGTATTTGCATTTGGTACGGTTCTTATAGGTTGTAGAAACACACCGATGCGTAGTATCATACACAAGCACCGATGTTCATTTTCTATTTTTAGAAACATTGACCTGTGACGATGCAATTATTGTGATTTTTTAAAATTAATTATTCATCAAAAGTTGACACATATCTTATAACAATATTCATATCAATTAAAATTTTATTAGTGCATTTGAGTGTGATGTTTGGATGAATTTGTTATATCATAAGGTTTCGCATCTCTTCATTATAATATTTAATCAGTGGTGTAACATTTCACGGCGACAATGGAGAACACAATAGAATAAATTAAAATGCATTTTATTACATATGAATAGGAGACTCTTTTTCATACAAACTGGGATAGTTATTGGTAACCCTTTGTCTTTCAATTGGGACATTATATCCATTACATTAAACAAAATGTCTGATTTCACAGACAGATATTTCAAAAAATACAACCCCTTGCTTTGATATCCAAACGTATTGATCATCATTCTTCGATCGAACTGTTGTCACTGCTTGAGCTACTTCCATGACTTAGGTTATTTGAAGGAATGCTTTTTTCATTGTGTTTATTGTTTTCTTCTTCCTCTTCAAGTTACACCTATAAACATAAAAATAAAGTCTAATGAGTGCATCTACATTGTTGAGAATAATGAAAATTGCAATATTAAATAATATACATCAATGTAAATCGAAAATAAATGTACCATAGAAAGAATTGACTTGTGAACTATACACATTCTTTCAAAACCAAATTTCATGCCTTCTTTTAATAATTCTTTTGTTGGCGCAGTTCCATACTTTTTTTCTTGCAAGTCTTATACCCCATAACAAATCATAGATTTAATATAAAATATATTTTGTTCTAACAATTATAGACAGAGCTAAGTAAAACAAGATAAATACTTACAAATTCCACAATTGATTTCTAATATGCCAACATATACTGACAACCCATATTTAACCTAATGTTAATCAATTCTTCTGATCGTTCTTCTTTGTATGTTAGCACCTGTTTGAAGAAATTCAATGATGATTGCTATAAAACAACTTAAAATATACAAAAATGAAATCTATTTAAGTTGTTATAAGGAAGTAACAATTACTTACAAAATTAGATATCAACCCTTTTCTTCCTTTTCGTCCTGTTTTATGTGTTGAATGGGTTCCATTTTATTTTCTATTCTGCAAGAAAATACTTGAAAATTAATATTTAATGCTAAATTATTTATTTATTGTATCTAATGGAAAAATTCAATGATTACATATTACATTTCAAGCACGTTGTTGTTGTGATGGCTCGTGTGATGCAATTATGTCCATTTCTTTGACCATATCCTTATACACTTTTTGGACATTTCTACTAGCATATTTCTAATATCAACTCGTTCATCCTTTGAGATTTTCATAATCTTCCTGAAAAAGTAGCATGAAATAAACTATTTAACTTTTATATTGATATATGAAAACTAAATATAACAAAAGTGATATTTATAAATGATTTCTTTGTAGTAATATATACATATAATTCTAGAAAAACATTTAAAGGAATATTAAATTTTCAATGCTTCTTTTTTTGTTTTTGTACGTTTTTGCTATTAAAATTGTGACATGTCTCATTGACCAATTCTCTAGAAACTCTTCCTGTAGTTTAAATAAAATTTCGTTCTTGGAATAATTGGATTTATTTTTGTATTGTAAGTGGAAAGAAAGTCTATACATTCATTCCACTAGATCCCTCAAAGCTTTGTAAAAGTTTCCCCCCCTGTCGTTAACCTCCAACACCACTCTAAATGAGCTAAGGAGAAATTCATTTTCATTTGCATGTTCTATTTTTTTTCTTTTCTTAAAACAACATTCCTTTCCTTTTTTGTTGGTCCCTGTAGAACATTAAACATATCTGAATTAATGGATTGTTTGAAACATGTTATCTAATATTTTTAAGTATATTATTAATGAAAATTAAAAAAAAAACTCATATTGGATCGATAGTATATTTTCATTCACCTAATTCATCCTTCTGCAATTTTTCCATCAAGATTTTTTTCTCTTCTAGTCTTAGATCAAAAATAATCTTATCGATCTTCATCATTTTTTGGCTCTGCGTGACACACACTAAATAATACATATTAGTTAAACTTACGTATAGTTCAAATATAATAATTTTTGTAAAGAATTTATCAAGAACCTGCCTTTTTTTTATTTTCTGGATGTGTTATCATAATTTTTGTTACTTGAACTCTTGTCTACCATTTTTTATCAATATAAAATGTGTACCATTCATTAATATATTTTATAAATAAATCACATACTTTTCGGGTTTTAAAAAAATCAAGAAAACGGTGTGTCTATCTAAATTAAACGTCTAGTGTATTTATCATTTTAACCACACCGGTGTGGTTCAAATTTTAGCACCGACAATGAGAAAAAAAAAATTATAATGGTGTGATATGTTATTATAAATGCACTACCACTATAGTAGAAAAAATGTGTGGTTCTCTTTATCAATAGGAGACCCGGTGCGTTATATTTATACGAGAGCACCGATTAACAGAATCCATTATTTTGAAAAATAAACATAAATGAATGGAATTTTTTTTTATCAAACAATGCTCTTTCTCAATATGCACCCAATGTGTTATACTAAAAGAGTGCACTAGTCCGCTATATTAAATAGGGTGCACCGATTAACAAAAGTCGTTTTTTAAAAAATCGTGAAAGGGCCGATAGGTTTTGGGATCTGACTCTGCAAGTGGTCCCCTAAGTTAGATGTCAAATGACTATATATATATATATATATATATATATATATATATATATATATTAATACAAACCCTATAGATCTAAAATGAAAATCCCTAATTGTGAATTTTTGTAGTCACATAAACAAGAAGCAAGAGTTTAACGTAAGAATGGGTTTTTTTTTTTTACTGAATTTTAATTAAATCTAAATAGGAATAGAGACTGTAAATGATTTAATTAGTAAAATTCACAATAAAATTTAAATTTTTACTATGAATGTATTAAATCCAACATAAACTGAAAAAAGAAAAATAAAAAAATTACATTTTTACTATACTACAGGATTTTTGTGTGAATCACAAGATGTTTCAAATTATGATTCTCTGAATAGTGTTTTTGTTCGAAAGTATTTTTTTGCTCCACAGTAAAATTAACATTTTTACTATACTACAGGTTTTTTGTGTGAATCACAAGATGTTTCAAATTATGATTCTCTGAATAGTGTTGTTATTCGAAAGTATTTTTCTGCTCCATAGTGCTCTATTGCTCTAGGTATTTCTCTCCTGCAAATCCCTCCCTAAAAATTTTATCAAAAATAATGAAATAATGAATAGCTTTTACTATTTAAAGAAATTTTATGAAATTATATTTCCAAAAATCATTTGTCACTCATTTTTCAGTTTACCGCTTTTTTTTTCACTTCAAAAAATAAAGTCTCATTCTTTTTTCCCGATATTCAGTGTGTTTTTTAACTAATCGCATCGGTGCGTCCGGTAATAAAACCACACCAGTATGTTAAATAGTACATTAGAAACGATAACAATAACACCTTTTTTAACGCACTGAAATTACTTTTAGGTATGTACACCAATATTTATTGTTGATTTTTCTCAAATGCAGAGAGAAAAGCTCATAATTATATCAAATGGACAATTCTTCAAAATCCATTTGGTCCATAATATTTCTCAAAGTCCATCATAGCATTCTCCCTATCCATATCCAGACATAATCACATAATATTTTATTTATATTTTCATTATCTAATTAAATTTATTTTTTTATCCATGTCAATCTGAGTAAAATTAATGTATACAAATTTGTAGGTTCATGCAGATTCAGAATCAAGTTCGAATGGAAAAAATATTCAGATAGATTCAAAACATCGGAAGCTGTTATCAGGAGCAGCATAATGCAAGGTGTGGTTGGTAGATGAAAATGGACAGTTGCTTCACCCTACCAATTGTAACATGCCATCTTCTAACCATAATCCTGGGACAATGATGGGAATAATTGTTTGGTATAATGTAATTATTTCAACATCAATCCAATTAATCATGCATTGACGTGCTTACTAATTGATATCATCGATATTGTACTAATCATGTTAAAATATATTTTTTGAAATTATTAGGATTCTAGTGATGATGAGAAACCTACCTACCATCTTCTGTTGCACCCCACGACAATGTCAAATCGAGAGAAGGTTGAATTAAGAGAAAAAATAGGAGAGGAACGATACCAATAATGGTTGAATCAACCACCTATTCAATTCTCACTACGTCTGGATTCACCAATTAGGAATGAATACAGAAATAGTAGTTCTTCAAAAGATGGAAATGGAGGAAATAAAATTGAGGTTGGTATGGATGATTACTTAAGGGATACGACTGCTATGGAGACAACGTTATTAGATGCATTCCAAGACGATGATCAACTAGGGGATGATGTTCATAATGTAGATACCTTTTTCAAAAGCCTTAAATTTTCTTCCACCAACCCTCTCTTTGGACCTGGAGGTTAGTCAAATTCTACCCAGTTGGGGACAATGATGTTATTGTACAATTTGAAAGAAAATTTTGGCTTGTCGAATGCATGTTTCTTGGAAATTTGGAGGTAATTGACCATCAAATCCCTTATATTTTGAAAAATCTTGTCACACAATCAACATTACAAATGGTAAATTTTATGAATGTTAATAATTATTGGCGTTGTACATTTAATATTGTCCACCAACTACAGGTTATTTGTAGAAATTATAAAAACATATGTATATCAATGGATTCAATCTGATCTAAAAATGTTCTAAAGCTAGATACTAAATCATTCTATAAATAAATTGTGGAAATTAAACGCAATCTCCAATCACAATAAGCAAATAAAGAATCAAATCAAAACACAACACAGAGAATTTCCCGGGGAAAGATTGCTACTCAAAACCCCTCTATCTTCTATTGTATGTTAACCATGGAATCATAAAACAATTACAATGCAGTCTTCTCACAAGAGTCTCATGCACTCTCACAACTGTCTCAAAGTGTCCTGGACAAAACTAGCTAACAATTAGAGGGCTCCCCTACATGGCTGCAGCAGATGGACAAGGTCATGGAGGAATACGAGGACATTTTCTCCTCACTCACAGAGGTTCCTCAACACTGTCAGGACACGCACTCCATTGATCTGACCCTCGACGCACTGCCCCCTGATGTTGTCATACCTCCTGCAACTACACATACAGAATCCACACATGTACTATTTGAGGCTGATAAAGAAACCAAAATTACTAAACACATCCAACATGTCCACCCACAGGTCCATGACATATTCGACAAATCTAATACCCATTTCAACAGACTTTGCCTCATCTCATGGAGGATCTCAATAAAATGGGCACCATTGCTTCCTAAGGAGGGAGGAATGATCTAGGTGGATAACGGTGGCCACCCACCTATTCCATTTGAACCCACACCATCAATTCTTACAACTTTTCACATTCAGCACAACTTACTATTTTTAGGAGGTTTTTGGGTCCTGCACTCCCAGAGCCGTTTTGGGGCCTTAATGATCCAAGTGGATATTGGTGGCCACCCAACTATTCCATTTGAACCCCCACCATCATTTCGTCCAGTTTTTAAGTTGCAGCACAACTTAGTATTTTTAGCAGCTTTTTGGGTCCTTAACTTCTGGAGCTGTTTTGAGGCCCTAAACGACGTTTTTTAGGAAAACCGAGTGCAAAATGGGTACATGGATCAATAATTCTCACATAGAAAGTTGTAATCCTCGGATATATCTTTCTAATGAGGTATGATATGCGTCAAACAGAGATCATATGCCAAAGTTACGTCCTCGGGAAGTTGAAACACCAATTTAGCCAAACGGGGCCCACAGTTTTGGTGCTTCATCTACTAGGGTTAGGTTTTGGACGTTTCAATTTTTCCATTGTTTCTCAATAATAAATAGGCCCTCGAGCCTCATTGCAACACATTTTAGAGGTTTGTAGCCACCATATCTCTTCTCAGAGATACGCTACCATCACCCTAGCTATTTTTATTTCCATTATGTTGTATGCATATTTCAGTCGTTCTTTTATTAATAAAATGAAGCATTATTTCTGCTGCATCTCTGTGTTTATGGTTATATCTGTATTATGTTGTGTTTCTGCATAAATCTGGATCAGTGGTATCAGAGCAGTCTGCTCTTTCTCTATTTTTCTTTGCATGTCCCCAATGCGGTCGAGGTATAAGGAGTTAGGGCTCGATTTGGTTGAACCCTTGCAAGATCAGCCTTGCAAACCCCGACAACCTCCCATGGTAGAAGAAAATAAAGACGAGGGAGCAGGAGATCCTATCAAAATATTGCTCGAGGAGGCCCTTGAGAAACAAAGGAACGCGATGATGGATAACTTTTCTCAGATCCTTCAATGACTACCCACCTACGATGCATCTGCATCTAACAGCCACTCTGGAGGTGCCACTCCCTCAAGGTATAGGTAAAATTTGACATTCCTATATTTGAAGGTCAGATAGATGTAGACGTCGTAGATAAATGGTTGAATTTTCTGGAAGGGTATTTCTCAGTCCATGATTTCTCTGACTGAGAAAAGATTATTTTTTCACTCCTCAAAGCTACTCCCCATGTCAAAGACAGGTGGAAAACCTACTGTGAGCAAGAGGATGAAGGGGAACCCTCTATGTTCTCAGCCACACCCACTTTGAATTCATTCTGAGACGGCATCAAGGAAAAATATTACCCCATGGGGAGCTATGAGGACAAATACATCTAATGGACCACCCTACGGCAGCAAAGGGATCAAGATGTGCATGAACTGACAAATTTGTTCCATACCTTGTGCACAAATTTAGGTATTAAAGATTCAGAGAGACATTTGGTTCTCAAGTACTGCAGTTGTCTGCACAAATAGATTCAAGAGGAAATGGATTTCCTCGACATTACATCACTTGGCACGGAATATCGCTATGCTACCAAGATCGAGCAGAAACTTAAGCAGAAGAAGCGAGACTTTGGATCTTTGAATCCAAAGCCAAGGAAAGGTGCCCTCGAACTGCAAAACAAGGGGAAAGGCCAAAGTGGGGCAACTCAGAACAACACCACAAATCCAAAGAAGGACATGGGGAAGTGGTGTGAATTTCATAACAGCCCCACTCATAGCACAAACGAGTGTCGGGCCAAACAGTTGTTGGTGGCTAAACTAAAGGCACCCAAATCAAATGCATTTTCTGATCCTGAGTCAGAACTGGACAAAGGAAATGATAGAGGGAAGAAAATAATTGATGTGGATCCCAGTGCCATTGTTGCCACCACCAAGATCTAGAGGGAGGATCCCGAGGATCCAGAGGAGGGGGAGCGCCTCTTCCATTCACACATGTGGGTGAAGGGTTCTCCACTACAATTCCTTGTCGATAATGGAAGCCAAAAGAACCTCATTTCAGCAGAGGTTGTGAAGCGGCTCGACCTATTGACCATAGCACACCTATAGTCATATACCATCGGGTGGCTTCACCCAGGGAGAGATATCTGTATCCACCAACAGTGTCGCCTTCCGTACAACATCAAGCCATTCACGGATGAGGTATTATGTGATGTTTCTCCTCTTGATGTAGCTGATGTATTATTGGGCCAACCATACTTGTGGAGGCAACATGATGTGTATGATTCTAGGCCTCATGCTGTTATTATTACTTTGGGAAATAACTTGTACAGGATACCGGAGGTAGTACTGCCTCCTGTCATCTCTTTGACTACTGCAAAAAAACGCAGTAAGATTGTTTCCCAAACCAGAAAATTTATTTTTATTACAAATCGCTCACAGGGAAAGAAGAATATTGTGGCCAGAACCTCGAAACAAGGCTCCCCTGCACGGCTGCAGTAGATGGACAAAGTCATGGAGGAATACGAGGACATTTTCTCCTCGCTCACAGAGGTTCCTCAACACTATCAGGACAATAACTCCATTGATCTGACCCCCGACACACCGCCGCCTGATGTTGCCATACCTCCTACAACTACACATACATAATCCACAGATGTACTATCTGAGGCTGATAAAGAAACCAAAATTACTAAATGCATCCAGCATGTCCACCCACAGTTCCATGACATCTTCGACAAATCTAATACCCAGTTCAACAAAATTTGCCTCATTTCATGGAGGATCTAACCACAATGGGGACCATTTATTCCTAAGGAGGGAGGAATGATCTAGGTGGATATCATTGGCCACCCACCTATTCCATTTGAACCCGCACCATCAATTCTTCCAGCTTTTCACATTCAGCACAACTTACTATTTTTAGCAGGTTTTCGTTTCCTGCAGTCCCGGAGCCATTTTGGGGCCTTAATGATCCATGTGGATATTCGTGGCCACCCAACAATTCCATTTGAACCGCCAACATCAGTTCTTTTAGTTTTCAAGTTGCAACACAACTTACTGTTTTTAGCATTTTTTCAGGTCCTGAACTTCCGGAGCCATTTTGAGGCCCTAAACGGCAGTTTTTGGGAAAAGCGGAAGCAACATGGGTCCATGGACCAATCCTTCTCACATTGAAAGTTGTAATCCTTGGATAGATATTTATAGTGAGGTATGATATGCATCAAACGAAGATCATATGCCGAAGTTACGTCCCCGGGAAGTTGAAACACTAATTTACCCAAACGGGCCCACAATTTTGGCACTTCATCTCCGAGGGTTAGGCTTTTGGACGTTTTAGTTTTTCCATTGTTTCTCAATAATAAATAGGCCCTAGAGCCTCATTGTAACATAGTACAGAGGTTTGTAGCCGCTACATATATTCTTAGAGATACGCTACCAACAGCCTAACTATTTTTATTTCCATTATGTCTGTAAGCATATTTCAGACGTTCTTTTATTAATAAAATGAAGCATTATTTCTGCTACATCTATGTGTTTATGGTTATATCCATATTCTATTGCGTTCCTGCATAAATCTGGATCATCTGATGGTGTCTGCTTAGGAGGTGCCTACTCAGATGGTTCCTACTTAGGAGGTGGTTGCTTAGATGGTGTTTTCTCAGGAGGTGCCTACTCATATGGTGCCTGCTCAGGAGGTTCTTGCACTAGAGGTGTTTCCTGATCATCTCTGCGAGGTGAAGGAGGAGGAGGTGGAGTACTATAATGATCACTTCCCTCGTGATCATCATCTGAGTTATTGTGTGGTGCAACTCCATGGCGCCTATCCCTCATCGCTGTCATTAGCCTGGAAGCTCTGATGATATGACGCATGAGGCTCATCATATCTCGCGACATGTCCCTACATTGATCTGTGAGCATATGATCTACCTGGATGTCTTTCATCATTGCAGGGTGAACTCCCTCCTCAACCAAGAGTCTACATAGTCAATCTCCCAACTCCATCCTAAATCGAATGTCAGCCCTAGGTCGCATGCCCACGGGTATCTGCACCTGAGGAGGTCTCTCACCCTTTGTGGCCTCCGCCATCTCCTCATCATCTACATGATCATATGGTGGGGGTGGAGGCATGTTCTCAACGAACGTGCAAATATCTACAAAATATGTAGTACACAACAATAATTAGACAATCTCATTAAACAATTTAATAAAACAAGTTAAAGAACGTGTTAGAATAAATTTTATTCTAATTAATTAAGAGAATAAAATGAAACTATATTATTTTAAAGAAAATACTAATATTACCTCTATCATATGATGTCTCATCATGTGTGAAGAGGATGTTGGTACAGCCTCACCAATCCAACCTCGTGTAAGGACACGACACCATCACGAACATGTGGTCATCCTCACTGGCTAGTAGCTACAGTGCATCACTAGAAATCCTAGGTGGATACTCTGAATGGCCCCTCTTAGGCATCATCTCGCCCCACATGTGCATCCATACCTCTATCATCGGCCTATAAGGCTGACAGAAAAAATTAGGTCTCGTCTCCGGAAACCTCTCAAAAAATAAACAAAACAACTCTGAAGAAAAAGGGAAGGTCAACCTCCCACGTGCCTAAGAACGACATCTATCTAAGGCTATACAAAACTACCAAAAAATAATGGCATACCATCTAATAAGTCAGGGCCTCTGGAATAGAGAATCAACATAAAATAAAATAGGGCAACTAATGCACAGCCCATCATTGGTATAATGTGCAATGGTGGTCAGTAATAGTGAGAGGCACCTAACCTCTACTGGATCAAAAGAAGAAATCCATAGTTGTCCACCAGACACCTGAATCTACTAGAGAAAGTATGTAATCCCTAATTTATCTCTGAGAGTACACCAATTGACTCCTTGCTGCATAACCGAAGGGGACATCAGGAAACTGGGGAAAATCCTCCCCTCTCTTAGATAGGCCACTGATAAAATATATGTCCTCCTCAGTGGGTCGATACCACTAGTCAGGACCGACACGGAAAGCCTGTTGGTGGGAATCCCACCTGTAGGTCAACTATACTAATAATTCGATGTGCCCCTTCAAGGTTGTAGCCTCCTCATAGAACTTAAGGAGGCCTACATCCCTTAAGAGCAACTGGGTGGGTGGCGTAATAGGGCGAGGGTACAAAATTCTCTCCCTCTCCCTTGCCTCCCACTATTGTATCATGTTGTAATTGTCATCCCTATGCTCTTGTTTTTGTCTCTTCTCTTTCCGTTGACATCACTCAGTGATTCACATATTAAATGCCTCAGCCTCCCTCATACATAAAACATAATTTTTTTATTAAATGACAAATGTATTTACAAATATATAAATATGAATTTTATTAAAAAAACAAAAAAAAACAGTGACACACTACCAACGATGCATATATCTATATCATGCACCGTCCACGGTGCGCATAAAAAATAGTCATGCACCACGACAACAACAAAAATTAAACAAATAAATATTATAAGCAGTGCGTTGACAAACCATATCCGCCTCGAGACATTTTTTATAGCTCAATGCATAACCCATTTGCAATATTTTACCACTAGTGGTGTGGTATCCAAACACAAAATTCCCCAACGCAGTAGGTCTGGCTGATGCACCACACATTAGGTGTGTTCTCGTAATATAGATGCACCAAGCCGTTACCTTTATTTTTACATAAGGCCCCGGTGCATTCCGGTAAACCAACGCACCGCCGAATATAAAATAAATTGTTATTTTTAAAATATTATAAATTATGAGAGTGGCTGGAAACTAACACATATCGCGAAAAAATTATTGTTATTGCAGTGCGCTTTTGTCGATATCCCACCGAGCTATCACATTAACCGCCCAGTGCGATTTCCATTAACGTCGTTCGAGGCACAACATGTAAATTTACAGGGAGCATCAGGAACAATGCGAAGTGAACGGCTTGAAAACATCACACAAGAAAAAAAGATTTTCAAAAAAACAATGAATTCTAAGTCAATTTTCAAAATTAATCTGGTAAAATCTTATGTTGGTGAGAAACAAATACATTACATGCACATTTTCGTGTCGAGGAGGCATGTTTCCAATGGAGTACTAAAAACCAAAATTTCCCACCGTTTCGCAAAATTCGAAGTCCATGCACTAAGAAACAGACGAAAGTAATGTGGGCAATGGGAGCACATATGGTAGGGTGCCTCAGAGAAGCAAAGGTCACACCGGTGCTTGAGAGCTCTATAGGACTGTAACTAGTAAAAATGAATTTTTACGGTCAATAATGTTTTTTTAAATCAACCCTTTTTCAGTGCACTCCAGTATGAGATGCACCGGGCGGTTGTATCAATGGCGCACTGCATTTCTTTAAATTAGAAAAGATATGAGTCGATGTGTTAGGGAAAATTAACTTCCCAAGGGCTTCGTCATTAGAGAATAGCACCAAAATTGGTGGAAATAATGTTTTTAACTTCACCCTTTTACGGTGTGTTGGATTACTAAGATGCATTGGGTTTGTTTGTATGGAGCGCACCATGCTTCCTTTGAATAAAAACCCTATGTCGATGGGTCGTTGTACCTAAAATGCACCGAGCTGTCATCATTATTGTATAGCATTGAAATGGTGAAAATATTTTTTTAAATAAAACCCTCGTGTGGTGCTCTTAATTAATGAAACACATCAGGTTGGTGATATACGACCAACATCAAGCATGTTATATAAAAAGCACCATATATTTTCATTAAATAAATACCCTATGCTGGGTTGTTGTATCACCATAAACGCATCGAGGCATCGTTGTTAGAGTATACCACAACAATGGTGAAAATATTTTTTTTATTAACCAATTAGGAAATGCGCTCGATTAATTCGAGGCACCGTGAAGGTTATATAGTGAGTGTCTCGGTGTGCCATTTGATCGTACCCACTGGTGCGCTTTATATAAAGCACACCATCATTTTTTGAAAACCCTGTCACGATGACCATAAACTTGTATGCATCGGCACGTTGTAAGGTAGGAACTACTTATTAAACACCCCGGTGTGCCGTATGTATGAAGTGCACCATTGTTTTCGTAGTGCTTAAAAATAACTCTGCAATGATTCTTTAGCCTCAACTATGCACCGAGGCATCACATATATATTAAGCGCACCGGTACATGTTATGATTATAAACGCACCGCAAAAAAAATCTGCAAAAAAAATCTGCTCGCTAACCTCCTCCAGTGACCTCCACTACAAACATATATCTAGGCTATTTTTATAAGGGCTTCCTTAAAAACATCCGCTAGAGGGTCTTTTCCTTGTATTGAAATAAGTAAGGGGGAAACCAAGAAAACATTTCTTCCAATGCAAATAATCTTGAAAAACCTTCCAATCAGTCCTGTAAATTCAAATTCCCTTGCAAGTTATGCAAGGGTGCCCACCTTCTTATGGATTGTCCTATCATTCGTAGGGTATTAGAAGTGTGGTCCAACAACTCAAATCATCCTTTATCGTCGGCCTCTGGAGATCATGTTGGTTATAAAACCTCAACTAGTGCTAGTAAGGATCATGTGAAAAAGGGTAAAGTCAATTTTCCTTATAAGTTATGTGAATGGAATCATCTCGTGCACCTTTTTCATTATACGGATGAAGCCTCCAAAGTATTGGAAAACCTTGCAGCTTCTCAGCCCCGTCTCCCTATTGGCTATCAGAAGCTTTCCTTTGATCCTCCACTATTTGATCAATTTATTGATCAGAAATAATATCTAGTCAATCCTACTCTCTCTGAAATTGAATCCCATGAGTTCATACCCGACCAACCATTGGTTGAAAAAATGGTTGACCTGATTCCACCTTCAATTTATTAGGCCTCTTCTGTAGAGAGTGAACTTCATATCAGTCATGATGTTTTTGTTTATCTAGATTCCCATGAATTGGAGGGAAATCCTCATGTTCTCGTGGTATAGGAGGGCGATCCTCCCATTCCCGTAACACAAGGGGGGAATTCTCCCATTCCCACGGCACCCCCTCCAAGTAATCTAGTTGCTTCCTTTAATTGGAGTCGACTGACAAAATATCGTCTTCCTTCTTACATTCCCTTTGAGATCATAGTACATGCCTATAATTTGGTTGTACCTAGCACCATAATAGATGAAGTCACTTCTGTTAGTATTATATCCTCAACTTCTTGGCAAGCTTTAGGTTCTCCATAGCTTGTGCCTGTTACTCAGAATATGTTGCCTTTTGACAGAGGAACTAGGAAACCATTAGGGGTCCTTCCTAAGTTTCCTATTAATTTGGAAGGAAATATCATCTACATTGGTGTGATGGTTGTCCAAGGCCCTTTGGATTTTAACTTACTCATTGGGCGTGACTATACTTATGTCATGAGATCTCTTGTCTCTTGTCTCTTCCGTGTGATGTGTTTCCCACATGAAGGAAGAATTGTGACCATTAATCAACTTTAATTCATTGGTACTGATCTCATTCCCAAGAAACCATCATCCCTAAATGGTACTTACATGCAAGTGGTATCATCCCCTCCCCAGGTTAATTATGTGTCAACCTGTTCCATGCCTGCGTCTACTGATGATCTGGTTAGTGATATAGTGCATCATGTACTAGGGGCATTGGACCCTGATTACCAGAGTGTTGTTCTCCCATGTGATGAGAGCCTCTTGGAAGCCATGACCTCTTATGGGCCATGAACATGTGTTGGATAAAGTTCCTTGTCTTGTGTCAAGCTCGTTAAAATATGAAACAAGGTGTTGGAGCAAATTTCCTTGTCTAGTGTCAAGCTTGTTAAAAAATGAAACAAGGTGTTGGAGAAAAGTTCCTTGTCTTGTGTCAAGATCATTAAAAAATTAAACAAGGTGTCAGAGAAAAGTTCCTTTTCTTGTTTCAAACTCCTTTGAAAATGAGACAAGGTCTCTGGAGCATAGTTCCTTGTCTTGTTCCAAGCTCCTTAAAAAATGAAACAAGGTGTTATGAGGATAATTCTTTTTTTGTGTCAACCTCGTTAAACAATGAAACATGTTCATACAAGGATATTTATTTTACTATGTCAACCTCGTTTGAAAAATAAAATAGATCCCTATGAGAATATTTATTTTACTCTGTCAAGCTCATTAAAAAATGAAACAAATCCTCTTTAGATCTCCTAAATTCCGGGTCAATTCTTTCACTTGATCTCATAAATGAACCTTTATTCCATCCCCCTGTTATTAACCAGTAGTCTAATTAGGTGAATGAGATGAATATTAGGGGGCATGTACCTTGAATTGATTCATTATGTTGGGGTCATGCAAACTTATTCCAAGCATAGTTTATCTCTGTTTCAAGCTTTTGTAAAAATGAAACCACTCTCAGGCATAATTTTTTCTCTGTTTCAAGCTTGTATAAAAATGAAACCATCTTCAAGGGTTCTCAAGCATAGTTTCTCATGTTTCAATATTGTTTAAAAAAGGAAACCATTCTTATACACCTATCTTGATTGCCTTTTTTATCTTCCCCTTCTCCTAGATGAGCCTTGGTTTCCTCATTCCATTGTCACCATTTGCTTGGCCGATCATATGCTCTCACTTGGTTGTTTGACCCTTTCCTAGGGAATGGTTGCGATGAGTGGTATTGTTAGCTAGTCTCTTGACCTTTGCATGTTCTGAGCTGTTCCATCGTGACCCGAACTAGTCACTACCCTTTATACCACTCATTCCTCCAAGAAGAGTCCTCTTTTAGCTCTGTTCAAACTCTCAAAATATGAAAATATTGTCGAGCACTTGTCCTTCCGAGACCATAAAATTAAATTAAAAGACGTCTACTCAGTATAAGTTTAACCCTTTTCTATGTTGAGATAGACTAAGTTATGAAAAAGGACTACATCAGTCGAACATGACTAGGAGATTCTCTCGAATGTTGTTTTCTACCTTTTTGAATTCAAGGGACTATCTACGAAAAGGGACCTTTTGGAGTTTTCTTTTCCATATATTTTTCATATTTCTTTTTCAAACTCCCTAAATATGAAAAATATACCGAGTTACCCCTTCGTCAGACTCATAAAACTTAAATGATGCAAGACTTGTCACCATGACGAGACCAAGTTAATCCTTCCTTGGGCTCGTTAAACTTACTAGGATGGATTCATCTGAAGGGTGAACTTATACGCTAAGAATATTGTTACATAGTATTTTTTCACCATCCCTGAAATCCCTATCCCATACATAGGAAGGCCATTTCAGTGACTTTTGTGTAATTTCATACTTTGCCATAAGTGTCGTTGCATCCCTTGGCATGTCAAGACCATAGTTTTTGTTGATCATTCCTCAATAAGACCTTCAAAAACATATGATTTTGGGTTGGTGCTGGTAGGTAGTTATGGCCTCGTGCCCATGGAGAAATTAACACTACACCCCATGCTCTTTGGAGCTCTCTGTTAAAAGGGCACCCATGCTGAGCTATTTTTGGAATTTTTTTTAAAATAGAAATGGATTTTCCATGCTTATCAACTTCGTGAGAGGAGTCATCATGTTTTGTTTGACTGAATCACATCGAGTTTCTCCCTTTGGCTCGTTGGTTCATACAATTGTGCAACTCCAAAAAGGGATAGACCTCTCTTCCACCTTGTGAGGGATCCTAAACCTCCTCCTCCTCTGCTATAAATCCTTCCTCCTCACATTGGTTCAGCTAGCTGAACATTCATTACTACAGCTGGTGTGTAGAAGAAGGTAGATAATAATCCATTGTTGAGAGAGAGTTTAGGCCCATTGCCTCATCGAGTCCAATCCCAAACGAATGCTTGAGATGCTCCTGACTGAACCCATTGAAGGAGATCTGCAACATCAAGGCATAAGGTTGTAAACTTCTTTTTCTCTATCAGACTGGTTTCTTGTTCCAAATTTGTTTCCATTTACATGCAACCTGTTTAGCTCTCCTTGACTAGCTGAATAGTTGTAGATGAATGTATACACTTATATGATGTTATTGTTTGTTTGATATTTTTGCAGACACGTGAACATCGTCACCAACACGGATAGAAAGGCGTGAAGAGAAAGATCGAAGGATCATTTCCACGTGCCACGAGAAAAGCATTAGACCAAGGTAGGTTATTTGTTCTGGTTCATATTTCATTTATAAGATAGGAATTCAGGAGTCCAGCATGTTCCCTTTTTCCTAGACCCACCCTAGGGCTAGAGGGATCACCTCTGTCTGCGGAGGGGATTTTCTTGCTAAACAAGTTGGCAGCCATACTGGGGATTAGTTTGTCTGTCGTCTCTCGTGATTCGTTTAGAGTTTTGCTTGTCTGTCTGACTTTGGTCGTATTTCCATTTCTCTTTTTTTTTCTTATCTGACTATTTCAAGCCATCTTACCTATTCTAATAGTGTTAAGCTTGGCTTTTCCTCAGCTAATTTTTCTCCTTTCCTTGGTTTTCTAGCTCGGCGTTGTTGTTTCCTTAACATTCACGCAAATTTGCGCAGGTTTCTTGTTTTATAGGTGTGATTTCCCCTGTTCATCGTGGATTACAGCTGAACAGTCACTTTAATTGGCATGGGTTTCTTGTTTTTCAGGTGCGATTTCCCCTGTTCAACGCGGATTACAGCTAAATAGTCGCGCCAAATCCTATAGGTTTGGATTTGGGCCTCTTCCCTGAGTTTTCTAGTGCATCTTTCCCTTTGGATTGGTTTTTCTTGTTAAGATTCAACAAGAATATCCTTATGAAAATTAAGCACCTACACTAGGATAGAGCCTCAGACTATTTTTAGGTGTATTTCTATTTATAGACGCATGAGAAAATTATATTTATAGATGACGTCTATTTATATATGCATGAGAAAATTCTACTTATAGATGAAGTCTATTTATATATGTATCTGCGAGTTCTATTTATAGATCGCATGCATATTTATAGATGCATGTCGGCTATTATTATCCCTTAATATTAGTTGGACAATAAACAATAATGTATTCTCATTGAGCACTTGTAAATAGTTAAGTGAAGTGGAAAATCAGTTAGTTATAGGAAATTTGAGTTTAGAGGTTGGTTTTTGGGACATGCAAGTGGAATTAGTTGTAACTAAGTGATTTGAAGTTGTAACAAAATTGGATGTGTAGTTATGTGAGTTGTAAAGTAGTTTAACTCAGTTAAGTGAGTTAAACTTAGTTGTGCTAGATGTAACTAAAGATACACTAGTGAGAGATCAGTTAATTAATTATTAATTAATTCACATACACTGGTCTCACATGCAACTAAAGATTTACTACTGTTAACTACATGCATGTCAGATCTAATGGAGACCCAGTTGAGATGTAGGTGAAAGGGATAGTTTGACTATCAGTTGTGACATTAGTGGGTGCCCTCATGCAACCACACACACATTTGATGTGCCCATGAGGATTGCGCAGTCAAGGCAAGTAGGATTCCATTCATTCAGGGATTTCTATCAGCTGGGATTGTGCAGTGGAGGCAGGCTATCTGGAGGCAGTAAATTGGCACATGAATTTGCCAATTTTTGTACGATAGTGTGAGACGATTGTATATTGTACTGAGAGCTCTTGGATTAGAGTTTTGTATGAGATTGTTTCAAGATCCATGATATATACATAATATATGATAGTGGGGTTTTTATATTTATGCTTTCCCGGTAAAAACATCTGTGTTATGTGTGATTGATCTTTCTTCATGATATTGCAATTAGCGAACGTGTTTTAAATTCCACAAAGATTTTTTGTAGAAGCGATTGTGTATTTAACAGTGGCATAAAATTTTTAGATCAAGAGAATCCAAGAAATACATAATTTGTATTAAAAATTTCTACATAGTATCAGAGCACAAAATATTTCAATTTGAAGCAGGTGCTAAGTTTGTTGGTGGAAATCATTCAAATTTGCAGAAAGATTTTCTTGGTGCTACACTTGAGTTAACATCGAAATGGATTTCAATGGCTTATGGCTAGAGTATGCACTCTAGGGCAGCTAGAACTACATTTCCTGGAAGGACAGGATGGAGGCGGTACTTGAAGATAATGGATTGAAGGAATTCATCGACAGTGATGTTCCTAAGCCCACTTCGATAAATGTTGCATTACTTGATGCATGGAAAAAGAAAGTGGCAAAGGCGAGGAGGATTATGATGGAACCTTATCTCAAGCCTTCATGGGAAATCCACACCATATGGTATGTGGAAGGCTTTGATGGATATTTTCCAAAGTAGCAGCGACCATAGGAAACTGGCAGTCAAAGATAAACTCAGGAAGATCAAGATGGAAAGGGGCGACAACATTCCAAAGTATCTCACGAAGTTTGTCCAATGTCGGGATGAACTAGGGAGTGTGGGAATAATGGTTGCTGATGATTGTTTGGTGAGATTGGCTCTCTTGGGACTTCCTAAGAGTTGGCATAGTTATGAAGACTCTGTCAATGGACAGGAAAAACTGTCAGATTGGGAACGAATGTGGTCAGATCTAGTGCAGGAGGAGTTCAAGCAGAACACTAGAGATGGCTCTTCATCAAAGCATGATGATGAAGAGTATTTTGCATTAGCTGGCAAGGCAAGGAAGGGGAAGGGGAAAAAATGCCATTCTAAATCTGAGTCTAAAGGCAAGAAGCTGGATTTTTCCAAGGTGAAGTGTTTTCACTGTCACGAACATGGGAATCTCGCTACTAACTGTCCGCAAAAGAAGAAGAACAAGAAGGTTGTTGGAGCTGAAGACGGTGAGGCCCTTTCCTGACAATTTGAACTTCAATTCTCATTGATCACATGCATGGTGTCAAGTGAATTGGGATCAGTGTGGTATTTGGATAGTGGCACTTCCTTCCACATGACAGGAGATAAGGAGCTTTTTAGTGACTTGGAGGAGAAATATCTCCAAATGCATATAGAGATGGGTGACGATGGACGATACAGTGCAACTAGAATTGGTACCATTACCTTTCAAAGGGGGTCAGGTAAACCACTTCAATTGAAATATGTTATCCATGTTCCAGGTCTAAAGAAAAACTTGGTCTCAGACGCAATGTTGGAGGATAGAGGCTATGACGTTTTTTTCAACAATGGAAAAGCTTTCCTGTGACATAAAACAATGGTTCAAGCCAAGAGGATAAGGATTTGAGTTAAGAATATCTAAAAGCTAGAGGTATATGGTTGCGCTACCATATGGGAAAGGCATAAAAAGTGGTGAGCTGGAATGAGGGAAAATTATGGCACAGGCGATCGGGCCATCTTCATCATGGAGCCTTGAAATTCATGCATCAAATATCTATTGGAATTCCAATGGGAACACTTGCTCAGTTAGATCAGTGCAAGGGTTGCACCATGGGGAAGTAGGTAAATTCCAACTTTCATGAAAAGGAGAACCGTGTTTTGGTGATCCTGGAGAGAGTTCACACAGATGTGTGTGGACCATTCTCGGTTGTTCCAACATAAAAACATTAATATTATGTTATTTTTTTTTACGAATTTTCTCGTAGATGTTGGATCTTCTTCATGCAGAAGAAGGATCAAACATTCTCAAAGTTTTGTGAGTTTAAGGCATTGGTGGAGAAAGATTCGGGGAAGCAAGTGAAGGCTCTGAGGAGAGATAATGGTGGAGAATACATCTCTAACGAATTCAAAGACTTCTGCAGCAAAGAAGGAATTAGAAGGGAGCTCATAGCACCTCATAACCCATAGAAAAATGGGGTCGCGAAGAGGAAGAAGAGAATGATCATGGGTGCAACATGAGCGATGTTGCATGATCATGCCCTACCAATGCATTTGTGGGTGGAAGCATGCAACATTGCGGTTTATGTGCAAAATCGTTGTCCTTATAGAGTAATTGGCATGAGTACACCTGAATAAGCTTTCAATGGTAAGAAACAGAATGTTTCACACTTTAAGATTTTTGGCTCATTTGTTGATGTGCATGTGACCAAGAACACAGGAAGAAGCTAGAGTTGACTGCTGAAGTTGGTATATTTTTGGGGTACATAGAAACACCCCATAATTATCGTGTGAATTTTCCTAACAGTAAGATGAATTTTATGCAACGGGATATAAAATTCAACGAGGGGAAAACCATACGGTTGTCGCGTGAGAGGGAGCTGGAGTTGCATGCGGAGGAGGAACTATTGGTTCCCAAAGATGAGTCTCTAGATGTGGATCAACCACAGGAGGAGGTTCATGGAGTGGAGGAGTGTGCTCACACAGAGCCAAACATCAGAACAAGAAGAAGGCGTACCACAGAAGCTGATAGGCTGAGACTTGATGTTGCGTATAATGTAGGAGCCCCTACTTCACAATGCAAACAAATACAGTCTCATGACCGATTTAATAGATACATTGCTCTCATGAGAAAATTTATTGTGACTAAGCCTTCTTCCTTTCAGGAAGTAGTACAAGAGCCCATATGGGTAGATGCAATGGTGGAGGAGTATGACTCAATTGTCAAAACAGTGCTTGGGAAATTGTTCCAAGGCTAGTTGATAAATCAGTGGTAGGTTAGAGATGTATCTACAAGGTAAATCAAGTTGTTGATGGGAGTATTGAGAAATAAAGGGCTAGATTTGTGGCCCGGGGCTTCTCACAGATCGAGGGGATCGATTATGAAGAAACCTTTACACATGTCACAAGGTATTCTTCCATAAGGACAATCCTTTCTCTCTCAGCAAAGATGGGTTGGCGCATTAATCAAATGGATGTGAATACTGTGTTTCTCAATGGGATCATTGAGGAAGATGTGTACATAGAGCATCCTGAAGGATTTGACATCTTCAGCAGCAAGTCACATGTGTGTCAACTCAAAAGAGCATTATATGGGCTGAAGCAAGCACCCCGTGCTTGGTACACTCAGATAGACATATATTTCACTGGACTGGGCTTCACCAAAAGTGAGGCGGATGAAAACCTATACCAAATTGTGGTGGAGGGTAAGATTTTAATCATTTTTCTTTATGTTGATGACTTAATACTGACTGGTGATGAGCAGCTGAGACACCCATGTAATGAGGACCTTGCAAAGGATTTTGAGATGAAGGATATGGGCCTCTTTCATTATTTCCTTGGATTGGAAATATGGCAGTGAGATGGTGAACTTTTGGTGTCTCAAGGCAAGTATGTAAGGGAGTGTTAATAAACATTTTGTCACCGTCTGTGCAATCCCTCACTCCATGTATTGGAGGGTCATTCCTGTGACTTGTGAATAGTGTCATACTCTGCAAACACCTTCTTTGCATCCTTCTGCATAAGGACATCATTTCTCCTGTTGAACATTTCCTCAAAAAGCACACAAAAACATATGTTTTGGCCTTGGCGCGAGTAGCCAGTTCACCCCTTGCGCCAATGTGGTAAATTTGCACTAGAACCTGTGTCACCTGGCACTCTGTCTCTGTGTAGTGCCAACACTAGTTGTTCTAGGAATGTTTTTTAACAAATAGAGGCAGAATTTTCCTTTTAACCACCTTAGGGATGAGTCACATGAAGTGGTTAAGTTGATTAGCCACAGATCTCCCTATTTAGGTAGTGGTTTCCAACCCCCATGGGACACTCCTTGAAGATAGGTCTCCCTTCCATGATTATAGGGATCCTAACCTCTCCCTCTCCCTCTATATAAATAGGAATTCTCCCTTTATGAAAGCTAGCTGAACATATAGCCAAGAAGCTAAACTTGGAGAAGAGATATTATAGTTGAGTAACTCCTACTGACAAGGTAGAACCAAGGAGAATTCTATAGAGAAAGCCCTGTCCAAATTCCTGATGAGACTTTGTGAGACGCGCTCGATTGGAACCCTATTGGAGGAGACCGAAACGTCAAAGCTTGGTTGTACTCTAACTTTCTTTCATTAATATACTCGACTATGGTGTTGGTTCCATCATTGTGTTATGTTGATTATCTGATGCAATTGATTTAGTCTTCTTCGACTGAATGATAGTTATGAATTTGAAATAGTATGTTGTATATTGTCATTGTTTCTTGTGTGTGTGCAAGTATCCGAGCGTGAAAGTGAGAGGATCGTGATCTGTCAAACCAGGAACGAGGAGGCAGCCACTCTTTTCGACGAAAACAACAGTGTAGGACCTCCGGTAAGTCATTTATCGAATCTTCTTCCATTCATTAACTAGAAATCAATATTATAGCTTGTATCATTTGTGGCTAGACCCACTCTCGGGCTCCTGGGATCGCCTCTGTCCGCAGAGGGGATTTACCTCACCAACAAATTGGCGACTCCGCTGGGGATCAGTGCAAGTTTGTCTTTCATCCATTAGGTCTTATTCTTGGTATTTTATTGCTTAGCTTGCCTTTCCCAATTATTTTTTCTAAGTCTAAGACCCTTGTTCAGCCCCAGAGGATCAGATCTGACCTCTGTCTTTCAAAAAATTTCCTTTTACCAGGGTTAACTGGATTGGTGCATTTTCTAGCTTGATAGTCACACCCACTGGCTCTTGTTGCTAGTTCAAAACCTGCACCATCCCCTGTTTGGCGTTGATTACAGCCAAACAGTCGTGCCAATTCCTGTAGGTTTTAGGTTTTGGTAATTTTTGAAGTTTTGGGTTAGTGGTTGTACCCTTGGGTGATTTCTTGACATGTTTTGAGTGCCTTGGGATTTTTTGTGATTGTGAACAGCCTCCCTCCTTCAGTTTCTTGTCTGTTTCCTGTCAGCATCATAGCCTTAGGGTTTTTAAGTGCTTTCGTATGTTGAGCCTCCTGTAGGAGTTTGGGTTTTTTTGTCGCAGTCACCTTCATTCCTTGCTTGATTGCATTCGGCTCCCTTGATCCATGTGAGTGATTGCATTAGGTGAAATGAGTCTTGTCTCTTTCATTCAATTTTGCTTCTTGTCACTCCAAGCATAGATTACACTGCTTGTATGGGTCTGTTTTGACATCTTTCTTCGATTTGAGAGATTGCAACATTGGTTTGAGTTTTGTTTTGTTTGCTTTTGGGTTGATTGAAATTGTTTCACTTCAACTCTTGCATTAACTTCCTCGAACTAGTGCGTTGGTTTGTTTTTCATGTCATTTAGTGCACTATTTGCTCTATTACATTGAAAAAAAAAAACAAAAAAAAAATTGTGTTGGCATTCTTGTTTGCATTGTGAAATTCAAAGTCTTTTGAATATCTAGCATTGGACAATTCTAGGAAAGATCTCTCATTTTCATTAGCTTGCATTAGATACTATAGTGGATTCTTCTGTTAGACTCAGTCTCGTCAGCCCTTCGTCAGCAATTAAAATTTCTCTTTTACATTTCATTATTAGGGGTCTCATTTGTCCAGTCTGGTTGCATTCCGTTAAAAAAACATAAATTATCTGTCGAAAGGCTCTTTCCCTTATCTGCTAGCATGTGTCTGACTGCTAAAAATTCATCAAAAATTATCCAAAACAATGTCTTCAGTCATTTATCATCAAAAAGACTTGAGAATGTTTCTTCTTCAAAACCTTGTTTTGAAGAAGAAAGCATTAAACTCGTAATTATTCAAGTTTTCCAGTTAAGGATGTTTCATGTGCAGCTTTCCTGAGCCACCAAACCTGCAAAGAGTGACAAAATACATCATCAGCAATCAGAGACAAAGCAAAATAAAGTTGAAAAGAAATGTCAAAGTTTCAAATATTGCAAAGAGGGTTCCAGATCGAAGATCAAAATCTATCATACATAATATATTTCCACAATTGTCAATTCATTTGCATCCAGAAAATTCAAGTGAAAGAAAGAATTGGTGAGTTGGAGAAACATTTCTTGTGATGGCTTCAGCTGTTGGGAGTGAGCAACAGCAAAGCGATTTAACTTGGTTACTTGAACCATTAAAGGAACAGTGGATTTAAAAAGAGTTGCAAGATATCTTGGGTTTGGTGAATCTTTTAATTAGAGGCCCAAATACATGAGAGAATGAACTAATGTGGCATATTTTCCACAGAGTCACCATTTTTGAGAGAGCCCGTAAAAGGAGTGGTAGTAAAAAGGCTTTAGTCTCCACCTCTCAAAATGGTTCTACATTCACTTTTGATGTTGGTTCTTCTCATCCTATGGCTTCTCGCTTATCATGGATGCTGCCTCCTCTCTTCAAGTTGCTTCGCTGTATACATTCACTTTGGTTGCAGCCAATAGCTCAAGAATTGCCAAAGGAGGTGCGCGCTACCCATACAGGGTGCACGCTACCCATATAAGGTGCCCTACCCACATAACACCAACAGCCAGTGTTAATTAACACGGGCGCTACCCATATAGGGCGCGCTACCCATATAGTGACAGAGCCAAAAAACTTCGTCTTTGCGTCCGATTTCGAGCCAAAACGCCACGATCAGCTTGCAAAGAAGATGGAAGGTAATTTTTGGTTGAAAGATACAATTGGTGTTGTACCAAAGAATTCTTGGGCAATAAACCCCTTCAGTCACTCACTTACAATGGCATATTTTCTTCGTCGAATGGGTTTCAAGAATATGCTTATTCAGAGAACTCATGATGAAGTAAAGAAGGAATTAGCGCAGGAAACACATGAAAAGGAGCATATTTTACCCAATCGTGAAATAGTTACTTTGGATGATGTGGCAGGAGGAAGTCGACGCACCAAACTTTCACACAATATTATTTTTGTAGCAGCTGAAGTTGCTCCATACTAAAAAACAAGAGGTCTTGGAGATGTCTGTGGTTCTTTACTTATTTCCCTTGCTGCTCGAGGCCATCGTGTGACGGTAATATCTCCGAGATATATGAATGGTGTGACAGATAAGAAATACAGTGGGGTTTTGATGTTCAGTGTCGCATCAAAATCACGTGCTTTGGTGGGGAACATCAAATCGCATTTTTTCATGAGTACAGGGCAGGCGTTGATTGGGTATTTGTTGACCATCCTTCGTATCATCGGCTTGGCAATCCATATGGTGATAATTTTGGTGCTTTTGGCGATAGTTCCGCTTCACTTTTCTGTGCCATGCTGCTTGTGAGGCTCCTTTAGTATGTGGACCAGAGCCTGCTATATGCTCTCAATTCGACTTTGGTAGGATGCTTGGTTTTTGCTATGGAGTTTTCCCATGTGGTTACAATTCAGTTGAGACTTTCTCTGTGAATGTGCAGTACTTATTGAAGATAGGTTTGATAAAGGAAGGATACCAGTTGACTCCCTTTAGACGTGTAGAGGAGCGCTATGGTTCTATATTGCTGGACATGTTTTGAATTGTTATATATTGTTCGCGGTGTCGTTGAACAGCTAAAAGACAAGCAACGCTATTCATATATTTTTGTTTGGAAAAGTTCGTTGCATATGTTTGAAATACATAGATGTATTTATCTCAGGTCATTTTAAACTCTGAGGTGCAACATTATAACATGAAATGCTATGACGATTCTGTCTGCTTAACTTATATGTAGACACATTGGAGGAGGCTTTCATTTGTTTTCTTCTATGATAGGATTGATAATAAGGAGAGTCAGAGTCAATGTTCTGTTTCTTCCAACAAATAAATCGAAATGAAAGTGGCATTATGTTGTATATCCTAGGTGGCAGTCATTGCGCTATTTGGGCAGTCGATTCATCTTTAGGTCTAAAGAGCATATGTGGCGGTTTGACCCATATTTTAGCATTAAAATATTGGGGACCTCTCCCAATTTCTGTAAAGTGGCAAACGTATCTCCAGAAATTTGAGGGAAGTTGCGTAGGAATGTGCAAAGTGGCATTCAAAGGTTCGATTACCTATTTTTGTCTTTAGCTAGTCTACGCTCCAGGATTAGTTTTCATGGGCCATTAGAAATCCTCAAGCTGGAATAATGGGAGGCTTTTCTATCTTTAGAGCAGATGGAGGGTTCTTTTCTATCTTCATGGCTTCAGTTGAAACAACGCCCTTGTTCCTGGGTTGATCTGTTTTCTTCTAGCATAATTTATTTAATGTATTAAAAATCACTAGTGGGGAGAGATTTCTAAAAGCTGGTGTAGGAGAAAAACAGCTCTTTTATTGTACAGTTGTGACAGAGATTTTAATGAAAAGATACAGCTCTGGTTCCTGAGATTCCTGTGGTATGACATTTGACATATGTTTCTTCTTTGTCTCATACGTTCCTTGTTATATTTACTGTTTCATTTCATAAATATTTCTATATGAATGCTTTTAAGTAGAAGGCCAGAATCCAGTTTACTGCTCTGCCCTGGAGGAGCATTCAGTATTTGTGTATCTTCTTCTGTCTGAGAAGGATACATTATATATGCCCTTTTCGGCCTCTTGGCTGTCTTTCACTCCATATAATTCCAATTTGATTGTTAGACTTCATGCTTATCTTGCCTCAGGAGATAATCTGCGTTTTTCATTTAATCTCTGCTCTTGCTGTCTTTGCCCCACGCGCAGAAACCCATCATTTATCAAATACCCCTTTTCATATCTATTTACTAGCCTAAAATCAATATTAGTGTTTCATTTAGGTCATCTCAGATCCTATTGGACATCTTTCACTGAGTTTGACCCGGAGAGAGCCCTCTCCTGTCCTCGTAGGGCTAGCTACGAGGCTAAGCTTGGTTTGATGTTTCCTCGAGTTTTGCCTTCTTCAGCCTGAGGCAGATTTGAGCGCTAACATAGTGGCGACCATACTGGGGAAGTCTTCCCCGGTAAAGGATAACAAAGTTCAGATCCGATTGTTGATGGTGGACAGCAGTCAGAGACCTGAGGGCTGAAATCATCCACTTGGCGACTTCATTCACTGAAGAAATCCAGAAATCAATGCTTCATGGTGACTTCACTGTAGGGAGATCAGTAGCTGTGAGATTTTCAAGATGGACCGAATCACAAGAAGATACGCTCCCATGAGCCGAGATCACATTCCAGGTTTTCCGAATAAGATTCCCAAGGTAGATTGGTCAAGGAATCTGCCTACGTTTAATGATGATGGTAAGAAAGATGCTGCTTTACATTTGGTTAGATTTCACATGCATATTCGCAAGTTGAAGGTGGCTTTTCCTGAAGATTGTTTGATGAAGATATTCCTAGCCACTCTGGAAGGTGAAGCCCAATCTTGGTATGAAAATTTGCCGCTGGCCTGTATTTATTGTTTAAAGGATTTTCATGCCTTGTTCATTGAAAGATATCAAGCATCTTATCCATCATTAAATTTAGTTCATGACTGTTGCAAACATGCTTCTACTTTTATTGAAAGCCTTGAGAAATATTATGAAGATGATAATTTCATGGATGATGAGATCATGGAAGCCCTGTATGAGAATCCATTTCAGCAAAATGAAGAGAACCTGGAGGATACCCACTAAGATGCTCAGGAAATTTTGCAGCAGAATCAAGATCAGCAGGTTGAAGATGGCCATATGGCTGAAAATGATGAAAGGGAGAATGTCATTTCAGATCTGCCCATAGAAGACAGCAGCATGCAAGTAAGTCCAGTGCTAATTTCAGAATGTGATAATGTCAGGACAACTATTTTAGTTCCAGATTCAGTTGTGCTGAATCTTGAAGAGGAGAGCTCTGCTGTTGAAATCATCTGGAATGCAGAAGACACAGTAATGGATCCAAATGTTCTCAGTCATACTGTCAGTCCATCATTAGAACACAGCCTTCATGAAGAAGCAATCCAGTCAGTTCATGAAAATCAGAATGAGATCTTTGTGCAAGTAAGTGATAAATCTCCTTTCAATAACTCAATAATAAATGATAGTTTGAATGCCCTGTCATATGAAGATAATTACTGTTTAAGCAGAAGAAAACAAAAAGCATTGTCTCCTTTGTCTGAAGATGAGATAGATCTACTTTTGAGAGGTCTTGTTACAGCCCAAGCTACAGCAGATTTGCAGTGCACACATAGTCAGGAAAGTGTTGGTGAAACTTCTTCTTCTTTTGAAAAAGATGATTGTCTTGTAATCAGTTGTGTAGATCAGCAAACAGATAATTTTTTCTTTCACAAAGATGATAAGACTGTCATGTTTGATAATCTTGAAGATTGTTTTTTGTTTAAGAATGACCTAGATCATGAAGTTGAGGAATATATGCCAGAATTTCTCATGGTCAAGGAACTTACAGCTAACACTCAGATGGCAGATACCTCTCTGTGCATTTCTATCCCTCAGAAATCAATTGTTTTTTCAGATCAGAATGGAGTGAATACTTGTATTTTTTCAGCTGGATCTCCAGATAAGCCAGTGCTTCAGGATTTTCAAGACCCCTTCAGCATTCTTCTGCAAACATTAGAAAGGATAAATATTTCTTGGTTCATTATCATAAGCTTTGTTTTCAGTGTTTATGTTGAGTTGCCTACAGGTTCATCATTCCGCCTGCTCAAGGAGAGTAAGAGCAGAAATTTGGGGTGTAGCCATCTGCTGGATTGGTTACATTGGAAGGCCCACTACACATGATTGTACATATCACATCAGTATGCAGGTGGTTGCCATCATGATTTGAAATCTTGATGGACTGCTGCCCTTTTTCGAAAAGCTTTTATTTTAATTCAGTCATTTCAGTTTGCATCAAGTCAGTTTGAGTCGATTTTCTAGTTAATAAGTTGAGTCATCAGTCTTTTGTCGTTTCTTCGAAATAGTGATTCCATAGCCCAATGGATGGAGGCACTGTCTGCTCTCCCAAAGCTCTGCAGTTCTTAGCACCTCCAAGAAGCGGCAGCTGCCATCCCCATTGGAGCCAATGTTAGACTCAGTCTCGTCAGCCCTTCGTCAGCAATTAAAATTTCTCTTTTACATTTCATTATTAGGGGTCTCATTTGTCCAGTCTGGTTGCATTCCGTTAAAAAAGCATAAATTATCTGTCGGAAGGCTCTTTCCCTTATCAGCTAGCATGTGTCTGACCGCTAAAAGTTCATAAAAAATTATCCAAAACAATGTCTTCAGTCATTTATCATCAAAAAGACTTAAGAATGTTTCTTCTTCAAAACCTTGTTTTGAAGAAGAAAGCATTAAACTCGTAATTATTCAAGTTTTCCAGTTAAGGATATTTCATGTGCAGCTTTCCTGAGCCACCAAACCTGCAAAAGAGTGACAAAATACATCATCAGCAATCAGAGACAAAGCAAAATAAAGTTGAAAAGAAATGTCAAGGTTTCAAATATTGCAAAGAGGGTTCCAGATCGAAGATCAAAATCTATCATACAGAATATATTTCCACAATTTTCAATTCATTTGCATCCAGAAAATTCAAGTGAAAGAACGAATTGGTGAGTTGGAGAAACATTTATTTTGATGGCTTCAGCTGCTGGGAGTGAGCAACAGCAAAGCGTTTTAACTTGGTTACTTGAACCTTTAAAGGAACATTGGATTTAAAAAGAGTTGCAAGATATCTTGGGTTTGTTGAATCTTTTAATTGGAGGCCCAAATACACCATAGAATGAACTAATGTGGCATATTTTCCACAGAGTCACCATTTTTTAGAGAGCCCGTAAAAGGAGTGGTAGTAAAAATGCTTCAGTCTCCACCTCTCAAAATGGTTCTGCATTCACTTTTGATGTTGGTTCTTCTCATCCTATGTCTTCTCGCTTATCATGGATGCTGCCTCCTCTCTTCAAGTTTCTTCGTTGTATACATTCACTTTGGTTGCAACCAATAGCTCAAGAATTGCCAAAGGAGGTGCGCGCTACCCATACAGGGTACGCGCTACCCATATAAGGTGCGCTACCCACATAACACCAACAGCCAATGTTAATTAACACAGGCGCTACCCATACAGTGACAGAGCCAAAAAACTTCGTCTTTGCGTCCGATTTCGAGCCAAAACGCCACGATCAGCTTGCAAAGAAGATGGAAGGTAATTTGTGGTTGAAAGATACAATTGGTGTTGTACCAAAGAATTCTTGGGCAATAAACCCCTTCAGTCACTCACTTACAATGGCATATTTTCTTCATCGAATGGGTTTCAAGAATATGCTTATTCAGAGAACTCATGATGAAGTAAAGAAGGAATTAGCGCAGGAAACACATGAAAAGGAGCATATTTTACCCAATCATGAAATAGTTACTTTGGATGATGTGGCAGGAGGAAGTCGACGCACCAAACTTTCACACAATATTATTTTTGTAGCAGCTGAAGTTGCTCCATACTCAAAAACAAGAGGTCTTGGAGATGTTTGTGGTTCTTTACTTATTGCCCTTGCTGCTCGAGGCCATCGTGTGACGGTAATATCTCCGAGATATATGAATGGTGTGACAGATAAGAAATACAGTGGGGCTTTTGATGTTCAGTGTCGCATCAAAATCACGTGCTTTGGTGGGGAACATCAAATCGCATTTTTTCATGAGTACAGGGTAGGCGTTGATTGGGTATTTGTTGACCATCCTTCATATCACCGGCTTGGAAATCCATATGGTGATAATTTTGGTGCTTTTGGCGATAGTTACGCTTCACTTTTCTGTGCCATGCTGCTTGTGAGGCTCCTTTAGTATGTGGACCAGAGCCTGCTATATGCTGTCAATTCGACTTTGGTAGGATGCTTGGTTTTTGCTATGGAGTTTGCCCATGGGGTTACAATTTAGTTGAGACTTTCTCTGTGAATGTGCAGTACTTATTGAATATAGGTTTGATAAAGGAAGGATACTTGTTGACTCCCTTTAGACGTGTAGAGGAGCGCTATGGTTCTATATTGCTGGACATGTTTTGAATTGTTATATATTGTTCGCGGTGTCGTTGAACAGCTGAAAGACAAGCAACGATATTCATATATTGTTGTTTGGAAAAGTTCGTTGCATATGTTTGAAATACATAGATGTATTTATCTCAGGTCATTTTAAACTCTGAGGTGCAACATTATAACATGAAATGCTATGACGATTCTGTCTGCTTAACTTATATGTAGACACGTTGGAGGAGGCTTTCATTTGTTTTCTTCTATGACAGGATTGATAATAAGGAGAGTCAAAGTCAATGTTCTGTTTCTTCCAACAAATAAATCGAAATGAAAGTGGAATTATGTTGTATATCCTAGGTGGCAGTCATTGCGCTATTTGGGCAGTCGATTAATCTTCAGTTCTAAAGAGCATATGTGGTGGTTTGACCCATATTTTAGCATTAAAATATTGGGGACCTCTCCCAATTTCTGTAAAGTGGAAAACGTATCTCCAGAAATTTGAGGGCAGTTGCGTAGGAATGTGCAAAGTGGCATTCAAAGGTTCGATTACCTATTTTTTTCTTTAGCTAGTCTACGCTCCAGGATTAGTTTTCATGGGCCATTAGAAATCCTCAAGCTGGAATAATGGGAGGCTTTTCTATATTTAGAGCAGATGGAGGATTCTTTTCTATCTTCATGGCTTCAGTTGAAACAGCACCCTTATTCCTGGGTTGATCTGTTTTCTTCTAGCATAATTTATTTAATGTATTAAAAATCACTAGTGGGGAGAGATTTCTAAAAGCTGGTGTAGGAGAAAAATAGAGCTTTTATTGTACAGTTGTGACAGAGATTTTAATGAAAAGATACAGCTCTGGTTCCTGATATTCCTGTGGTATGACATTTGACATATGTTTCTTCTTTGTCTCATACGTTCCTTGTTATATTTACTGTTTCATTTCATAAATATTTCTATATGAATAAGCAAGGAAGGTCAGAATCCAAATGCATCGCTCTACCCCTGAGGAGCGGCTTCGCATTTGTGTATCTTCTTCTGCCCGAGAAGGATACATTATATATGCCCTTTTCTGCCTCTACAGCCTTTTCACTCCATATAATTCAATTTGATTGTTAGACTTGTGGCTTATCTTGCCTCAGAGATAACTGCGTGCTTTTAATTTAATCTCCCGCTCTCGTTGTCTTAGCCCTACAATAAACTCTTAAACCCAATCATTTATTAAAAACCTCATCCATATCTATTTACTAGCCTAAGATCAGTATTCACTATAGGTCATCTCAGCCCCTCTGAAGACCTTTTGCCGAGATAGACCCGGAGAAAGCCCTCTCCTGTCCTCGTAGGGCTAGCTACGAGGCTGAGCGTGGTTTGATGTAGCCTTGAGTTTTACCTTATTTCAGCCTAAGGTAGATTTGAGCGCTAACATAGTGGCGACCATACTAGGGAAAGTCCTCCCTGGTAAAGGATAAAAAAGTTCAGATCCGATTGCTGATGGTGAACAGCAGTCAGACACCATAAGGCTGAAATCATTCACCGGCGACTTCATTCACTAAACAATCCAGAAATCAATGCTTCATGGTGATTTCACTGCAGGCAGATCAGTAGCAGTCATTGCGCTATTTGGGCAGTCGATTCATCTTTAGGTCTAAAGAGCATATGTGGCGGTTTGACCCATATTTTAGCATTAAAATATTGGGGACCTCTCCCAATTTCTGTAAAGTGGCAAACGTATCTCCAGAAATTTGAGGGAAGTTGCGTAGGAATGTGCAAAGTGGCATTCAAAGGTTCGATTACCTATTTTTGTCTTTAGCTAGTCTACGCTCCAGGATTAGTTTTCATGGGCCATTAGAAATCCTCAAGCTGGAATAATGGGAGGCTTTTCTATCTTTAGAGCAGATGGAGGGTTCTTTTCTATCTTCATGGCTTCAGTTGAAACAACGCCCTTGTTCCTGGGTTGATCTGTTTTCTTCTAGCATAATTTATTTAATGTATTAAAAATCACTAGTGGGGAGAGATTTCTAAAAGCTGGTGTAGGAGAAAAACAGCTCTTTTATTGTACAGTTGTGACAGAGATTTTAATGAAAAGATACAGCTCTGGTTCCTGAGATTCCTGTGGTATGACATTTGACATATGTTTCTTCTTTGTCTCATACGTTCCTTGTTATATTTACTGTTTCATTTCATAAATATTTCTATATGAATGCTTTTGGGCAGAAGGTCAGGATCCAGCTTTTTATCGCTTCCGCCCGGAGGAGATATCTCTCCGCATTCAGGTATCTTCTTCCGTCCGAGAAGGATACATTATATATGCCCTTTTCGGCCTCTTGGCTGTCTTTCACTCTATATAATTCCAATTTGATTGTTAGACTTCATGCTTATCTCGCTCGTAGATAATCTCGCGCTTTTCATTTAATCTCTCGCTTCTTGCTGCCTTAGCCCCACACGTACCCCGAAACCCAATCATTTATCAAAAAACCCTTTTATATCAATTTACTAGCCTAATATCAGCATTCACTATAGGTCATCTTAGCCCCTTTGAAGACCTTTTGCCGAGATAGACCTGGAGAGAGCCCTCTCCTGTCCTCGTAGGGCTAGCTACGAGGCTAAGCTTGGTTTGATGTTGCCTCGAGTTTTTCTTTCTTCAGCCTGTGGCAGATTCAAGCGCTAACATAGTGGTGACCATACTGGGGAAGTCCTCCCTGGTAAAGGATAACAAAGTTCAGATCCGATTTCTGATGGTAAACAACAGTCAGACACCACAAGGCTGAAATCATTCACCGGCGACTTCATTCACTGAACAATCCAGAAATCAATGCTTCATGGTGATTTCACTGCAGGCAGATCAGTAGCTTCAGAAGTGTCAAGATGGACCGGATCACGAGAAGATATGCTCCCATGAGCCGAGATCACATTCCAGGTTTTCCGAATAATATGCCCAAGGTAGATTGGTCAAGGAATCTGCCTACGTTTAACGATGATGGTAAGAAAGATGCTGCTTTACATCTGATTAGATTTCACATGCATATTCGCAAGTTGAAGGTAGCTTTTCCTGAAGATTGTTTGATGAAGATATTCCTAGCCACTCTGGAGGGTGAAGCCCAATCTTGGTATGAAAACTTGCCACTGGCCTGTATTTATTGTTTAAAGGATTTTCATGCCCTATTCATTGAAAGATATCAAGCATCTTATCCATCATTAGATTTAGTTCATGACTGTTGCAAACATGCTTCCATTTTTATTGAAAGCCTTGAGAAATATTATGAAGATGATAATTTTATGGATGATGAGATCATGGAGGCTCTGTACGAGAATCCATTTCAGCAAAATGAAGAGAACCTAGAGGATACCCATCAAAATGCTCAGGAAATTTTGCAGCAGAATCAAGATCAACAGGTTGAAGAGTGCCATATGGCTGAAAATGATGAAAGGGAGAATGACATTTCAGATCTGCCCACAGAAGAAGACAACATGCAGATTGCAGATTGTGATAATGTCCAGTCAGCTACTTCAGATTCAAATTCAGATCATGATGACCAAGCATATCTTGTGCTGAAGCCCATCAAAGAGAACTCTGCTGTTGAAATCATCTGGAATGCAGAAGACACAGTAACGGATCCAAATGTTCTCAGTCATACTGTCAGTCCATCATTAGAACATAGCCTTCATGAAGAAGCAATCCCGTCAGTTCATGAAAAATAGAATGAGATCTTTGTGCAAGTAAGTGATAAATCTCCTTTCAATAACTCAGTAATAAATGGTAGTTTGAATGCCCTGTCATATGAAGATAATTACTGTTTAAGCAGAAGAAAACAAAAGGCATTGTCTCCCTTGTCTGAAGATGAGATAGATCTACTTTTGAGAGGTCTTGTTACAGCCCAAGCTACAGCAGATTTGCAGTGCACACATAGTCAGGAAAGTGTTGGTGAAACTTCTTCTTCTTTTGAAAAAGATGATTGTCTTGCAATCAGTTGTGTAGATCAGCAAACAGATAATTTTTTCTTTCACAAAGATGAAAAGGCTGTCATGTTTGATAATCTTGAAGATTGTTTTTTGTTTAAAAATGATCTAGATCATGAATTTGAGGAATATATGCCAGAATTTCTCATAGTCAAGGAACCTACAGCTAACACTCAGATGGCAGATACCTCTCTGTGCATTTCTATCCCTCAGAAATCAATTGTCCTTTCAGATCAGAATGGAGTGAATACTTGTATTTTTGCAGCTGGATCTCCAGATAAGCCAGTGCTTCAGGATTTTCAATACCCCTTCAGCATTCTTCTGCAAGCATTTGAAAAGATAAATATTTCCTGGTTCATTATCATAAGCTTTGGTTTCAATGGTTATTTTGAGTTGCCTACAGGTTCATCATTCTGCCTGCTCAAGGAGAGTAAGAGCAGAAATTTGGGTTGTATCCATCTACTGGATTGGTTACATTGGAAGGCCCACTACACATGATTGTACATATCACATCAGTATGTAGGTGGTTGCCATCATGATTTGAAATCTTGATGGACTGCTGCCCTTTTTCGAAAAGCTTTTATTTTAATTCAGTCATTTCAGTTTGCATCAAGTCAGTTTGAGTTGATTTTCCAGTTAATAAGTTGAGTCATCAGTCTTTTGTCGTTTCTTCGAAATAGTGATTCCATAGCCCAATGGATGGAGGCACTGTCTGCTCTCCCAAAGCTCTACAGTTCTTGGCACCTCCAAGAAGCGGCAGCTGCCATCCCCATTGGAGCCAATGTTAGACTCAGTCTCGTCAGCCCTTCGTCAGCAATTAAAATTTCTCTTTTACATTTCATTATTAGGGGTCTCATTTGTCCAGTCTGGTTGCATTCCGTTAAAAAAGCATAAATTATCTGTCGGAAGGCTCTTTCCCTTATCTGCTAGCATGTGTCTGACCACTAAAAGTTCATCAAAAATTATCCAAAACAATGTCTTCAGTCATTTATCATCAAAAAGACTTGAGAATGTTTCTTCTTCAAAACCTTGTTTTGAAGAAGAAAGCATTAAACTCGTAATTATTCAAGTTTTCCAGTTAAGGATATTTCATGTGCAGCTTTCCTGAGCCACCAAACCTGCAAAAGAGTGACAAAATACATCATCAGCAATCAGAGACAAAGAAAAATAAAGTTGAAAATAAATGTCAAAGTTTCAAATATTGCAAAGAGGGTTCCAGATCGAAGATCAAAATCTATCATACATAATATATTTCCACAATTGTCAATTCATTTGCATCCAGAAAATTCAAGTGAAAGAACGAATTGGTGAGTTGGAGAAACATTTCTTTTGATGGCTTCAGCTGCTGGGAGTGAGCAACAGCAAAGCGTTTTAACTTGGTTACTTGAACCTTTAAAGGTACAGTGGATTTAAAAAGAGTTGCAAGATATCTTGGGTTTGGTGAATCTTTTAATTAGAGGCCCAAATACACTAGAGAATGAACTAATGTGGCATATTTTCCACAGAGTCACCATTTTTGAGAGAGCCCGTAAAAGCAGTGGTAGTAAAAAGGCTTCAGTCTCCACCTCTCAAAATGGTTCTGCATTCACTTTTGATGTTGGTTCTTCTCATCCTATGGCTTCTCGCTTATCATGGATGCTGCCTCCTCTCTTCAAGTTGCTTCTCTATATACATTCACTTTGGTTGCAGCCAATAGCTCAAGAATTGCCAAAGGAGGTGCGCGCTACCCATACAGGGTGCGCGCTACCCATATAAGGTGCGCTACCCACATAACACCAACAGCCAGTGTTAATTAACATGGGCGCTACCCATATAGGGCGCGCTACCCATACAGTGACAGAGCCAAAAAACTTCGTCTTTGCATCCGATTTCGAGCCAAAACACCACGATCAGCTTGCAAAGAAGATGGAAGGTAATTTGTGGTTGAAATATACAATTGGTGTTGTACCAAAGAATGCTTGGGCAATAAACCCCTTCAGTCACTCACTTACAATGGCATATTTGCTTCGTCGAATGGGTTTCAAGAATATGCTTATTCAGAGAACTCATGATGAAGTAAAGAAGGAATTAGCGCAGGAAACACATGAAAAGGAGCATATTTTACCCAATCGTGAAATAGTTACTTTGGATGATGTGGCAGGAGGAAGTCGACACACCAAACTTTCACACAATATTATTTTTGTAGCAGCTGAAGTTGCTCCATACTAAAAAACAAGAGGTCTTGGAGATGTCTGTGGTTCTTTACTTATTTCCCTTGCTGCTCGAGGCCATCGTGTGACGGTAATATCTCCGAGATATATGAATGGTGTGACAAATAAGAAATACAGTGGGGCTTTTGATGTTCAGTGTCGCATCAAAATCACGTGCTTTGGTGGGGAACATCAAATCGCATTTTTTCATGAGTATAGGGAAAGCGTTGATTGGGTATTTGTTGACCATCCTTCGTATCACCGGCTTGGAAATCCATATGGTGATAATTTTGGTGCTTTTGGCGATAGTTCCGCTTCACTTTTCTGTGCCATGCTACTTGTGAGGCTCCTTTAGTATGTGCACCAGAGCCTGCTATATGCTGTCAATTCGACTTTGGTAGGATGCTTTGTTTTGGCTATGGAGTTTGCCCATGGGGTTACAATTCAGTTGAGACTTTATTTGTGAATGTGCAGTACTTATTGAAGATAGGTTTGATAAAGGAAGGATACCAGTTGACTCCCTTTAGACGTGTAGAGGAGCGCTATGGTTCTATATTGCTGGACATGTTTTGAATTGTTATATATTGTTCGCGGTGTCGTTGAACAGCTGAAAGACAATCAACGATATTCATATATTGTTGTTTGGAAAAGTTCGTTGCATATGTTTGAAATACACAGATGTATTTATCTCAGGTCATTTTAAACTCTGAGGTGCAACATTATAACATGAAATGCTATGACGATTATGTCTGCTTAAATTATATGTAGACACGTTGGAGGAGGCTTTCATTTGTTTTCTTCTATGACAGGATTGATAATAAGGAGAGTCAGAGTCAATGTTCTGTTTCTTCCAACAAATAAATCGAAATGAAAGTGGCATTATGTTGTATATCCTAGGTGGCATTCATTGCGCTATTTGGGCAGTCGATTCATCTTCAGGTCTAAAGAGCATATGTGGCGGTTTGACCCATATTTTAGCATTAAAATATTGGGGACCTCTCCCAATTTCTGTAAAGTGGCAAACGTATCTCCAGAAATTTGAGGGCAGTTGCGTAGGAATGTGTAAAGTGGCATTCAAAGGTTCGATTACCTATTTTTTTCTTTAGCTAGTCTACGCTCCAGGATTAGTTTTCATGGGCCATTAGAAATCCTCAAGCTGGAATAATGGGAGGCTTTTCTATCTTTAGAGCAGATGGAGGATTCTTTTCTATCTTCATGGCTTCAGTTGAAACAGCGCCCTTGTTCCTGGGTTGATCTGTTTTCTTCTAGCATAATTTATTTAATGTATTAAAAATCACTAGTGGGGAGAGATTTCTAAAAGCTGGTGTAGGAGAAAAACAGAGCTTTTATTGTAGAGTTGTGACAGAGATTTTAATGAAAAGATACAGCTCTGGTTCCTGAGATTCCTGTGGTATGACATTTGACATATGTTTCTTCTTTGTCTCATGCGTTCCTTGTTATATTTACTGTTTCATTTCATAAATATTTCTATATGAATGCTTTTAAGTAGAAGGCGAGAATCCAGTTTACTGCTCTGCCCTGGAGGAGCGTTCATTATTTGTGTATCTTCTTCTGTCTGAGAAGGATACATTATATATGCCCTTTTCGGCCTCTCGGCTGTCTTTCACTCCATATAATTCCAATTTTATTGTTAGACTTCATGCTTATCTTGCCTCAGGAGATAATCTGCATTTTTCATTTAATCTCTGCTCTTGCTGTCTTAGCCCCACACAGCCCAGAAACCCAATCATTTATTAAAAACCTCATCCATATCTATTTACTAGCCTAAGATCAGTATTCACTATAGGTCATCTCAGCCCCTCTGAAGACCTTTTGCCGAGATAGACCCGGAGAGAGCCCTCTCCTGTCCTCGTAGGGCTAGCTACGAGGCTGAGCGTGGTTTGATGTAGCCTTGAGTTTTACCTTATTTCAGCCTAAGGTAGATTTGAGCGCTAATAGCTTCTATGTGTTCTCATTATTTTCTATCACTTGAAAGCTCCTAAAATTTCTTGTAGATAGCTTTTCATCGAACTAAATGGTATCTTTTGGCATGTATCTTGCATTTAGGAATTTTTGAGATCCAACATTTGGTAGGACCTTGGAATTGAAACGTAAATACAAGATCAACTTAAAATTTACTCAATTAACCTAAGGTAGCATTGAAACCTAACGAAACATTTAGTGATATAAGTTAGAGACATGTTCCAGCGTCTTTAAACCTAGCAGTTGTCGCTCGCCATCTAGCTTTAGACAGTGCTAGTACAGACTTGTTCTCCTCGTACCATCAAGTATATAAAGGGAGACCCCTCTAGGTTGCAATCCTTTTATCCGTAGGAAGCCAAGTCTGCTGCCTTGTAACTGTCATACACCGAACACAGCATTCAGGGAGACTACCTGCATGTACATCGAGTCCTTGGTAGATTTTTCTTTCATTTGATTACCAAGGTGTATATGGAAGTTCATGGAAACATGGTACGCCATTTTACCTAGACTACCTGAGCAGTCATTTTCGATCTTTACTGACTCCATAAATTTGAAAATATCATCTAGCACTTTTCCTTTCATGCTCGTTTCAACTTGAAAGTGATAGAGTCACCTTCTTCCTGTTTCTTGACTCTTAAAAGATGAAACAATAGAGTTTGGTTTCAGTGTCTTAAAATTAACTTCCCATGAGATATTCCTAGTTAAAGTTAGTTTCCTTAGTGTTGTTTTACCATTGTTTCTAATGAAAACCTTCCCGGAGTTTACCAACCAAGGAATCCCCTCCGAAGATCCTGGCCCTTCTCCTGCTTTTGGGAATGTTGGTGCTACTTATATGGCAACGTTGTCTCTTCCAGGGTTAACTGTTGGTTTTCCCATGTGGTTGTTTTCAACCTCGGTGGTCCTGAATGCCTCGATCTCTATTCGACCATCACCTCCACCTGAATAGCATCATGTTGATTCCAAGGTGGACCTCTCCCCTTCTTCACCTATTTCTTCATCCTCCTCTTCTACTTCGCCTGATGAAAGTTTAGATTCTAGTAACCAGGTGGCTAAGAAGAAGAAGAATAATATGAAGAAGAAGAAGTAAAATAAAGGAGAGGCTAGCTCTGCAGCTATTGCGCCTAAGAAACCATCCAACCTTCCATGGAAATTCAAATTCCCTTGCATGTTGTGCAAAGGTAACCACCTTCTTCGAGACTGCCCTGGCATTTCCAAGGTACTTGAAGTATGGTCTGATGGTCGTTCGTCGTTGTCTTTGGCTTCTGGAAGTCATGTTGCTGACACATCCTCAACTAGTGCTGATAAGACCCGTAAGAAACATGGTAAGATTACCAATCCCTGTAGATTGTGTGAAGGGTATCATCCCATTCACCTTTGTCCGTACATGGATGAAGCCAAGAGAGTGTTGGACAACCCTAATATTTCTGCACCCTTCCTTCCAGTTGGTTACCAGAAGCTTTCTTCAAGTCCTCTGCTAGTTGATTCAATGATTGGTCAAGATTCATCCTTGGTCACTCCCGCTTCCTCGTAAATTAAAATTCATGAATCCATTCTCGAACAACCATTGGTCGTGGAAATGGTTGATCTAATCTCGCCTATAGCTCATCAGGTATTTTTCGTCGAGAGTGGATCTCATCCCCCTCATGTTCTTCTTGTTTCATCAGATTCTTCGGACTTGGAGAAATATTCTTCCATCCCTGTAGTTCAAGAAGCTGCTCCTCCTACTCCCATGATGGAAGTCTCAGAGGATGCTCCTCTTGCTCCGGTAACACCATCTCAGTTCGATGGTTCCTCCTCCAAGTGGTTTGGTCGCTTCTTTTGATTGGAGTCATTTTGTAGGATATCGCCTTCCATCTTATGTGCCTTTTGAGATAACAGTACAGACCTTTGATCTGGTTGTACCCAGCACCATTATAGTTGAAGGTGCATCTGTTTGTATTCTGTCTTCCACTACTTGGAAAGCTTTTGGTTCTCCACCGCTTATGCATGTTACTCATAATTTGTTGGCTTTTAACAGAGGAACCAGTAAACTATTAGGGATCCTTCCGAAGTTGCCTGTTACTTTGGGAAGGAAAATCATCTATATAGACGTGATGGATGTTCCAGGCCCCTTGGATTTTAATTTACTCCTAGGGTGCGATTATACTTATGTCATGGGGGAAGTTGTCTCTTCCCTCTTTCATGTGATTTATTTTCCAAACAAAGGTCGAATCGTGACCATTGATCAGCTTTCACTATTTGGTCCTAACGTGACATCTAGTCCACCATCATCCCTTCCAGGTCTTTATCCACCGATTGTATCTTCCTCGCTGCAGGTTAATTATGTGGCTACCTGTCCCGTGCCCGCATTCAGTGATAGTTTCGTTGTGCGTCATGTGCTGGGGGCATTGGGTCATGATTTCCAAGATGTTTTCCTTCCATCATATGAGAACCACTTGGAATCTATGACTTCTTATTCATCATGATAAGTTGTCTTCGGAGCACAGTTCGTTTTCTTGTGTCAATCTCTTTAAAAATGAAACAAGGTTGTCGGAGCACAGTTTGTTTTCTTGTGTCAAGATCCTTAAAAATGAAACATGATCTTCCGAGGATAGTTCGTCTTCTATGTCAACCTCGTTAAAAATGAATTAGGTCTTGAGGATGGTTCGTCTTCTATGTCAACCTCGTTAAAAAATTAATTAGCTCACGAGGATAGTTCTTTTAATGTGTCAACCTTGTTAAAACAATGAAACACTTTCATGTTCAATTCGAGTCTTTGATCAGATCTCGTAAAATCCCAGTCGAGTCTTTCTCTTAATCTCGTAACTGAACCTTCACTCCCTCCATCAGTTTACTCAGGTGTATGGACTGAAGCTTGGGGGGCATGTACCTCGAATTGAGTCACCATGTTGGGGGCATGCAAATCATTTCAAGCATAGTTTGTTTCTGTTTCAATATTGTATAAAAATGAAAATGGTTTCAAGCAGAGTTTCTAGATTTCAAGCTTGTGTAACAATGAAACCATTCTTGTTCTACCTCTCATGATTGCCATTTTAGCAGCCTGTTTTTCCATATGAGCCTTGGTTTTCTCATTCCATCGTCACCATCTACTTGGTTGATCATATGCCTTGACTTGGTTTTTTTACCCATTCCTGAGGAACCGCTGCAATGAGTGGTCTTATTAGCCAGCCTCTTGACCTTTACTTTTTCTGAGCAGTTCCACCATTACTGAAACCAGTAGCTACCCTTAATACCACTTGTTCCTCTAGGAGTAGTCAAATTTCAGCTCTTTTCTGACTCTCTAAAACTAAAAATATTTTCGAGATGCTTGTCGTTTTGAACTCATTAAATGGCTACGAAATGATATCTACCCGCTATACGTTTACCCCTTTTTTGGGCTGGGATAGATTATTTACGAAAAAGGAATACCTTAGCCTATCACGACTAAGAGGTTCTCTTGGATATTGTTTTCTACCTTTTCGGATCCTAGAGACTATTTACAAAAAGGGCCTTTGCTAGAGTTTTCTTTTCCACTTTCTTTTAAAACTCTCTAAACATGAAAAGATGTCGATTTCTCCCTTTTTCAGACTCGTTAAAAACTGATGACATTAGACTCCGTCATTATGACATTACTCGAGTTCCTCCTTCCTAGGGCTCATAAAATGTACTAGGTTGGATTTTTCCGAAGGACAAACTTACATCGCAAGCATATACTATCCCCTTAAAGCTTGTTTTCAAAAATAATTGGGGTACTCACCAGAAATGGTGGGGGAAAATGGAGCCATATTGTAGTCATTTTGGCAGTATGTCTCTCTTGAACATGGCACTTGTTTGCATTTGTGTCGGGTTGGGGAATTCTCACTTCATCATTTGTTTTCCTCCATGGGTTTGGGTAATCTCTTTTGACCACTCATCTGCTCTTTTCCACGTCACCATGACCTTAGATCCCTTGATGTCAAATACTGCCAAAGCCAGTGTCGTGCCGCCGATATGTTCAAGAGAAGTTTGCCTCTGAATTTTTCAACCTCCCTTTGATTCTCTGTTGGTCCTGATTCACAAACATCATATTATTATGTCTTGTGTCGATGATGTGGGAAACATTATGCCCCACCTTTGATTATGTCACTTCCTATTGACTCCAGCTCGTTATCCAGGAATTTGATCTAGAGAGTCCCTTCAGGTACCTTGGAGCCTGCATGCCTCAGTGGCAGGTTCTTCACATTCGATGCAAGCTCCACATCATTGGCCTTCAATAGAATGACTTTGTGGGTGTTCGACGTCAGATCACTGTTCACATTCTGTGGATTGTACCTTTCGTACCTTGAGAACCATTTTCATTATTGGTGGTTTCTCTCGCATCTGTTAATGGCTTTCATCATTGGTTAGTAATCAGACGATCTTCTTTCATGTTTGACTTCAGCTCACATATTCGCATGCTCAAATCTATACTTTGTTTGGATCGAGATGGAGCACAAGACCCTGGGTTTTCTCTGATGAAATCTAGGCTGTGGGTTCTCTGTGGATTACTATGACTTATTACATGACTCTTCTGATTGGATGGTTGTGACCATGCCTGAGTCTATTTGATGATCCTTATTTAGGGATGGTTGTTTCCATACCTCGGATCTCACTTTTTATGTACTCTATTATGGATGGTTGCACCCATACCACATGTCATGTATCAGATATATCAGTTGTATTTGTACTTGCAGGTCTTTCGATAGCAGTGTTTGGGTGGAACGCTTTCTCATAAATCATTTCACCCCTCCCTCTCTCTCGGACCTCATGCTTTAGGGGGCATCTATTACACAACATTTTGTCACTGTCCCTGCAATCCCTCACCCCGTGTATTGGAGGGTCATTCTTGTGACCTATGAGAAGTGTCATACTCTGCAAACACCTTCTTTGCATCCTTCTGCATAAGGACATCATTTCTCCTGTTGAACATTTCCTCAAAAATCACACAAAAACCAATGTTTTGGCCTTAGCATGGGTAGCCAGTTCACCCCTCGCACCAATGTGGTAAATTTTCACTAGAGCCCATGCCACTTGGCACTTTGTATCTGTGTAGTGCCTGCACCAACTGTTTTAGGAATGTTTTTTAACAAATAGAGACAGAATTTTCCTTCTAACCACCTCAGGGATGAGTCACAAGAAGTGGTTAAGTTGATCAGCCATGGATCTCCCTCTTTAGGTAGTGGTTTCCAACCCCCATGGGACACTCCTTGAAGATAGGTCTCCCTTCCATGATTAAAGGGATCCTAACCTCTCCCTCTCCCTCTATATAAACATGCCTTCTCCCTTTATGAAAGCTAGCTATAAATATAGCCAAGAAGCTAAACTTGGAGAAGAGATACTATAGCTGAGTAACTGCTATTGAGAAGGTAGAACCAGGGGGAATTCTGTAGAGAGAACCCCGTCCGAATTCCCGACGAGCCTTTGTGAGATGCGCTCTGTTGGAAACCTGTTGGAGGAGACCACAACATCGAAGCTTGGTTGTACTTTTTCTTTCTTTCATTAATATACTTGACTATGGTGTTGGTTCCATCATTATGTTATGTTGATTATCTGATGCAATTGATTTGGTCTTCTTCGACTGACTGATAGTTACGAATGTGAAATAGCATGTTGTATATCATCATTGTTTCTTGTGTGTGTGCAGGTATTCGAGCGTGAAAGCGAGCTGATCGTGATCGTCAAACCAAGAGCGAGGAGGCAACCACTCTTTCTGACGACAACAACAACGTAGGACCTCTGGTAAGTCATCTATCGAATCTCCATCCATTCATTAACTAGGAATCAATATTATATCTTGTCTCATTTGTGGCTAGACCCACTCTAGGGCTAGTGGGATCACCTCTGTCCGCAGAGGGGATTTACCTCACCAATAGGGAGATACTGGGTAAGTTTCACATGGAGGGCTGCAAACCCATGGATACTCCTCTTCCAAAAAAATGGAGGAAAGAGATGCTACATCGAGAGAGGTAGTGGATGCAACTGTCTATCGACACTTAGTGGGTTCGCTAATGTATCTATTGAACACGAGACTCAACATTTGTTATGTGGTTAACCAGCTAAGTCAAGCGATGGTTAAGCCTACCAAGCTCTTTTGGAAGGCGAGAAAGCATGTCTTGAGATAACTGAGGGGCAAATCTGAGTATGGCTTATGGTACAGATAGAAGAATGAGGTGAAGTTGCATGGCTTCACGAATGTAGATTGGGCAGGCAGCCCAACGGGCAAAAAGAGCACATCAGGGGGGATCTTTAGTATCGAATCTAAAGTTTTTTCTTCATACAGCAGGAAGTAGAGATCCATGACAGTCAGTTTAGCAGAAGCAGAATACATGTCAGCGAGTCAGGTTTCATGTGAGGCTATCTGTATGAGAAAGATATTGGTTGGTTTGTTTGGTTCTCGTTTAGATCTGATAATGATTCATTGCGATAATCAAAGTTGCATTAAACTCTCGATTAATCTTGTGTTTCATGATAGATCTAAGCATATAGATATTCGGTATCATCATATTAGAGTTTTTGTGCAACGGAAGATCATGTTGCTTCATTACATTCATACGGAATATGAGGATGCATATATTGTGATGAAGGTGGTCACCAAGATAAAATTCGAATACCATAGAGACAGGATCAGGGTGAAGGATAATCCATTTCTTTGGAGAGATGGAGTATTGAGATTCAACAAGAATATCCTAGTGAAAATCAAGCACCTACACTAGGATGGAGCCTCAGGATATTTTTAGGTGGAGTTCTATTTATAGATGCATGAGAAAATTCTACTTATAGATGTATGCGCGATTTCTATTTATAGATGCATGTTGGCTATTATTATCCCTTAATATTAGTTGGGCAATAAGAAATAATATATTTTCAATGAGAATTTGGAAATAGTTAACTGAAGTGGAAAATCAGTTAGCTATAGGAAATTCGAGTTCAAAGGTTGGTTGGTGGGACATGCAAGTGGACTTAGTTGTAATTGAGTGATTCGAAGTTGTAACAAAGTTGGATGTGTAGTTATGTGAGTTGTAAAGTATTTTAACTCAGTTAAGTGAGTTAAAATTAGTTGTGCTAGTTGTAACTGAAGATACACTAGTGAGAGATCAGTGAATTAATTATTAATTAATTCACAATCAATGGTATCACATGCAACTGAAGATTTACTACTCTTAACTACATGCATGGATCCAGTGGAGATCCAGTTGATATGTAGGTGAAAGGGACAGTTTGACTATCAATTGTGACATTAGTGGGTGCACTCATGCAACCACACACACATTGGATGTTCCCATAGGATTGCATAGTCAAGGCAAGCAGGATTCCATTCATTTAGGGATTGATATCATATGGGATTGCACAGTGGAGGCAGACTATCTAGAGGCAGTAAATGGCACATGAATTTGGTAATTTTTGTATGACACTGTGAGACGATTGTATACTGTACTAAGAGCTCTTGGATTACCATTTTGTATGAGATTATTTCTTGATCCATGATATATACATAATATATGATAGTGGGGTTTTTAGCTTTATGTTTTCCTGGTAAAAACATCTGTGTTATGTGTGATTGATCTTTCTTCATGATATTGCAATTGGTGATCGTGTTTTAAATTCCACAAAGATTTTTTGTAGAAGTGGTTCTGTATTTAACAATGGCATATAATTGTTAGATCAGGAGAATCCAGGAAATGTATAATTTGTATTAAAATTTCTACATTTCTCTCCTGAATTAGTCCACTTGGATTGTTTTTGACTTCCCTATCTCATTCTCTTCAGTCGATTTTATCTCATTCGATCAGTGTGGCTTTTTATCCTAGGTTTTCTAGGTTTTTTTTATTGCTTGTTTGGCCGCATGTTCACTGAGCTTCTGAGTGGTGTATGATTTAGTCTAGTCTTTCATGTTTTTAGATTTTTGAATGATTTTTTGATACTTTCTTTCAATTATACGTGTTTTTAGGTCATCGAACTGTCATCCTGGTGCCCGTTTGACCTTCCATCTATCACCTTGAGCATAGATCACATTGCTCATTGAGTCGATTTGAAAGTACTCTTTCTACGTGAAGGAATGTGTGTCTATTTTGAGTATTTTTTACATTCACATTGGATTGGTCACTTCGTGTTTGATCATTTCATTTGAGTTGCTCAAAACTAGTGTTCATTTTGTCCTTTTAGTGTAATAGTGCATTATTTTTTCTCATTCATATAAAAGAACAAAATTTGCATTCTTCCTCTCTATTTAAAAATGAAAAGCATTCTTTTGCATTAGTATCTTTCTCATTAAAAATTGAACAACAAGATAAAATCCTTTCATTTTCCACTTTGGTTGTGTTAGTAGCATTCGGAACAGTTCTTCTTGCATTCGATTGAGTATTTCTTCGTTGTGAACTTCTATCCCTCTCTTAGCTAGTCGTTCATCGAATCAGAATGATATTCTTTCTCATGTAGTTGTGCATTAGAGATTTGAGATTATGTTCAGTAAGGCCTTGAAACCGAAACATAATTTCAAGATTAACTTTAAAATGAACTCAATCAACCTAAGGAATAATTGAAACTTAATGCTCATATTTAGAGGTCTAAGCTAGTGACGTGTTCTAGCATCATTAAACCTAATAGCTGTCATTCGCCATCTAGCATTAGACAGCGCTAGCATGGACTTGTGCTCCCCATACCATCGAGTATATAAAGGGAGACCCTCATAGGTCGCAATCCTTTATCCATAGGAAGCCAATTCTGTCGCCCTATAACCGTGATACACTGAACATAGCATTCATGGAGACTTCCTACACGTACGTTAAGTCCTTGGTCATTTCTATTTCATTTGATCACCAAGGTGTATATTGCAGTTCATGAGAGCTTGGTACACTCTCTTGCTTAGAGTTCTTGATTATTCATTTTGATATTCTTGTGACTCTCTAGAATTGGAAAAGATCATAGAGAACTTGTCCTTTCAAGCTCGTCCAAACTGAAAGTGACTAGAGTCACCTTTTTCCCTTTTCTTGACTCTTAAAATATGAAAAGGCAGAGTTTTGTTTCAGTGTCATAAAATTAATTACCTACGATCACACACCCAATAAAGTTATTTTCTTGGATTTTTCATAAGTAATTCCTTAGTGATTGGTCTTGAAGCCTAAAATTGATTATCACTTTTCTCTCTTGTTTTTTAGACAAAGTCACGGTAGCAGAACCACCAGTTTCGTCATCCCCTTCATTACCTCATAGAGAAGAACCTTCTCCTGAAGTTTCTTCAGAGACATCTCAGTCTGCTAGGACTCTAGGTTACTGTCGTTCTATTATTCCGAGTGTTCAAACTCTTGCCACTTGATCTCCTCCTAAGGAACCATTTGATATCAATTGGAAACCTCCGAACACTTGGGCCTTTTTGAGGGAAGATCCCTCACAACCACCTGAATCACCATTAACCTGTGCTTTACTTGCCACTGCTCATTGCCTTTTTTCCGAAATCATGTCTTCATCTGACATGGATGCCACAAGTCCTATTAGTAGTGAAGAGAATTATGTTTCTATAGGAGAATATCAGTTCGCTTCGGAGAATTTTTCTTATGTCTCGGTTCAACCGTCCTCACAAATTTCCACTCTCCCAACTGGTTATCGTTCATTGAGTCAGATGATTTATGGTGCTACATATTTGTATCAGAATCCGATATGATCAGGCACGTTGGCTCCTTCGGAGGGGTCATTTTTATAAGGTCCATTCCTTTCGACTCCTATCACATCAACGTTCGTTACATCTATCCCAACCCAACCCATTGTTTGTGTGGCTTCATCCACACCTTCTGTTATTGTGATTCTGTCATTACCTCCATATTCTGGTGTTTGTGGGACACTTCCTATTTCTTCCATGATACCTATTGGACCCTCCATGAGTGGATCACAGCCTCACGTATTGAGAGTCCATCAACCTACTGGTAGTGCACCTATCTGCTCTAATCCTATTCCTGGAGGTTTTATGTACAACTAGTAAATGATGGCCATTCAACTGCATAATTACTTCCCCTAGGGTTCTCAGTAGGTTCAAGCTCCCATTGATCAACCACACTACTATGATGAGCATGGAACTCATGTCTATTACCATGGGCCTCTCCCATAGGGTCCATTGTATTTTAAAACTCCTTAAACTAATTTACATACCTACAGGGACAACCCTATGGTCCACAAGGACTACCCTTTTAGGGACAGCCTTTGATCCAACAGGGACAACCCTATGGTCCTGCTAGTCGACCTCATGTTCAATAGAGAGCGTATTATGTTTCCCAGGGGAAAACCTATCCATCTCAGGGACAACCTTTTATGCAACAGAACCCGCCTTACGTTCAATGAGGCCAAAATTTTGTACAGCAAGGTCAACCCTCTACTGCTTAGTCAGGCCAACTTGGTCTTCAGGAGCAACCTGGATCATCTCAATCATTAGGCTAACCTATACCCTAGCGGCCACTTGGTGGATCTCAACATCCAGGCCAACCTGTACCCCAGGGAAAGCCCGTCCAATCTTAACATCTAGGCCAACCTGTACCCCAGGGACAACCTATTCAGCCTCAATATCTGGGTCAAACAACACCCCAGGGAAACCCCGTGTAGCCTTAGGGCCCACCTTTTATTCCTCAAGGTCAATCTTCGATGGTAAAAGGTCCACCCCAAGGCACTTCTTACATTCTGCAACAAAATCCATATGTTTCTTAGACAAGACCACGGTGGTTTTCCCAGAATAAATATCCTGGTCCTCAACCGATGTATGGACAGAATTATCATAATTATAACCCCTATGGAAAAAATCCTCCGGGACAGGACATATGGGGTCAAAAAATTTCCCAACCTAGTTGGAATCCCAATATTGGTGTCTATGAAATCCCTAATATGCCTTTCAATCCAAAATTTCCCTTTCTTGTTACGCTAGAACTGCCCGATGTATCAAAGTTGACGAATGATCCTATCCTTCATAATCCATATTGGCCCCCAGTTCCGACTAAAATCCCTGGCTATTGTCCCAAATTTGAAGGCAAGTCCGACGAAGACCCCCAAGCGCATGTTATGACATACCATCTTTGGTGCTCCTCTAACTCTTGTGTTGACGATTCAATTTTCCTACATCCTTTTCAAAGGACTCTCACTGGTGTTGCTACCAAGTGGTACATTGAACTCTCTCGTGACATTTTTCAAGATTTCAACTCTCTTTCCATGGCATTTCTCATGCACTTTCAGTTACCAGTTCATTATGAAACTAGGGTGCACCTCCTAAAATCCTTGAAACAAGATCGGGCTACTCATATCTACAATCATATTCATGAATGGAGGCGGCGTCTTCGTTTGATCAAGTTTGATATTCCTGATCAACTTCTAATTGATTGGTTCACTACCTCTTTTATTGATTCAATTGCTAAGGACATCACTATGGGGGCATGTGTTACTGAGGAACAAGCCATCGCTCATGCCCAGTAGCTTGATCTTGTGTTCTCTCAATCTGACACGTTGTATGAACTCTTGTCTAATGCTATGCGACATGGAAATACCAAAGCACTGGCAATGCCATTTGTCGATGGTATCATTGGTTATGTGTCTCAGACTTCTCATAAGTCTTCTCCAAATCCTGCGAAGCAAAAATCTACTTATTCCACAAATACTTCTTCTCAGCCACCTCTGAATCCTGGTAAGATCGCGAAAGTGAATGTCATCCAGTCCACCCCAGCAGATAAAGCTTCCAGAGGTAAGAAAAAGTGTAAAGGTAAGGCCAAAGCTGATACCCTGAAATGGGATTCTCCTAACCCTAGTGCTCATGATGGTTCGAAACGCAAACCGAAGTACCCTTATCTGATTTGTGATGATGAGCATTACACCAAGGACTGTCCATGATGGGCTGAGGTGAGCCTACTGCTCAAAGGTGCTCAAGGAACTCTGGCTATTCTTAAAGAACCACTCCCATCACAGCAAACATAGATGGTGGAGCAACCTCAGTCCTCATTCCTATTACTACCAGATCAAAATATTATACCGAACCCATCAGGCAGTAGGGAAAGAGATTGCAAATGGTCCTCCTCCCCTGCTTGCTTCTGGCCCTCTTCACATTGAAAGGCCCAGTCCTGAGCCCGTTGTATGTCCACCTCCTAAAACTATACTATGAAATTCTTCCTATAACCTGAATGCCCAACATACTCAGTATTGCAGTATTGTTGAGGATTTGGCTCAGGCACCATATGCTATGTCTGCATTGGAGTACTTCATAGCTGTCCGTCACAATGGAAGGCTTTACTATTTACTATCGAAGGGTTTGACCCCGCTGATTCCAGCCTTATCACTTTCAATTTGAAATCCTTTGTTTCGCGTCACCCTCACCAGCTTGCACTAATTATCCAAGTTGGGATTAATGGAAATAATATCCATCAAGTAATCGTGGACGAGGGTGAATTTATTTGCATCATGTCTTCTGCATGCTAGAAATCCATTGGTTCTCCAGCCCTCAATCAATCTCCAAATGCTTTGGAAGCTTTCGACGGGAGGGAATCTCACCCTCTTGGTGTTCTCGCCAGCTTACCTATAACGTTGGAAGGAAAAAATGTTAACGTTGAGGTTGAAATTGTTGACGCCAACGCAATTATCATCTTCTCCTCGGTCGCATTTGGACTCACGCCATGTTATGTGTCTCATCCACTCCCTTTCATGTTCTTCATTTTCTGCGCGAAGGAAAGATCATCACTATCGATCAGTTGTCCTTTTTTACTTCCACCTCCTCTGATAGAAACATTCCATATATAGATCATATTACTACACCTTATGAGAGCATAGGGCTGGGACTTTTCAAATATCCTTCCCTTATGGGTCTATTTTCTCTTCCTCCGCCCAACACTTCTCAGGCCAACATGATCTCCACGTCTTTTGATCCATGGATCATCCCTTAGCCTAAGCAGGTTGATTCATTTGGTGACGCGATGTTGTTAAGCCCAATAGAAATTGATTATTGTGAAGTTATCTTGGCTTCGGCTCCTCCTCCTTCTGATCATACTCCTTTGGGTGTGTCTCTCGACATGTATTATCAATCCCCTTAGCTAGGCGCTTCGAATTCTCCTGATCCCTTGAATGAGATATTTCCCACTGATGATGCCATCGTGGAAACCATGTCTCTTGAGGATCCTCCTTAGGACAATAGTCATCATCGTTCCTCATTTATGCCCGGCCTTGGTGCCATGTCTACTTGTCTTGAGAAATTATCTTCCCAAGCTCCTTCCCATATGATTCAAACACCCATCTTGACACATGAAGTTTTTGCAGAAGGTAACCTGGTAAAAATTACGAAAATGATGCCTATTGACATCTCCATTAAACTAGGGGTTGTCGAGAACATCCACATTGGGGTGACCTACTCTCCTGATGAGATCGAGGTCTATACTAGTCTCTTCCGAGAGTTTTGAGATTTTTTCACTTGGTCCTATGAAGAAATGTCTGGAATTGATCCGAGTATAGTTGTGCATGAGATCTCGACGTATCCTGATGTGAAGCTTGTTCACCAACGCCTTCGTCCCGTGCACCCTAGAAAGGTCACCACCATCAAGGGAGAAGTTGAAAAACTTCTCAAAGATGGCTTCATTTATCCGATACCCTTGACAGAATGGGTTTCTAACATCGTCCCTGTGGATAAAAAGCAAGCTATTGTTCGTGTCTTTATGGATTACCATGACATCAACTGCTCTTGTCCTAAGGATAACTATCCCACTCCCTTCATCGACCAGATCATTGACGATTGTGTTGGGAGTGAGATATTTTCCCTTATGGATAGGTTCTTTGGTTACAACCAGATCAATATTCTTCTGGCTGATCAACACAAGACCACCTTTATCTTTCTGTGGGGTACCTTTGCATACAAGAAGCTCCCTTTTGGCCTTAAGAATTCTGGTGCCACTTTCCAATGAGCAATGTCGTACTCTTTCCATGATATTAAGTGCATTATTCAACCTTAATTGCATGAACTTTCGGTTCATTTTGCTAATTGTAAGGACCACCTAGATCACCTCTGTCAACTCTTTCTTCATTGTAGGTGCTACAACATTCGGCTCAATCTACATAAATGTGTCTTTTGCAATGATTCCGGTAGACTCTTTGGGTTTATTGTTTCTAAAGATGGAATTCGTCTCGACCCTCTCAAGGTCAAAGTAATTGTTAATATCCCCTCCCCTTCCTCTTTACATCAGTTGCAAATTTAGCAAGGGAAAGCTAATTGCCTGCGTCATTTTATACCCGAACTATGCTGAAGTAGCCAAAGGATTCACGCGATTTCTTAAGAAAGGTGTCCCGTTCCTCTGGGATGAGGTTTCCCAAATATATTTCAATGCACTGAAGACATTGCTTATCAATGCTCCTCTTTTGCGTCCACTCAATTATCATCGCAACTATTCCCTCTACTTGGTTGCTACATTTAGCATTATTTCCATGGTTCTCGTATAGGACGACGACAATGGTAACAAGCACGTCATTTATTATTTGAGCCGTAATCTTCTCGATGCCGAAACACATTATGCACATGTCAAGAAATTGGCATTGGATGTTGTTCAGGTGATCCAATGTTTTCTCCATTATATTTTACTTTTCACAGTAACCATGATTTCTGATTGCAACCCCATGACCTATATATTGAATCGAAAATTTCTGGGGGGGAAATAATCCAAGTGGATAGTTATCCTCCAAGATTTCTATTTGGATTTCACTCTCGCCAAATCAAAAAAATCATTGGTTTTTGCTGATTTGATATGCTCTTTACCTTCTTCCTCTGCTCCCTTTGGTTCTGAGGAATGCATTCCAGATGACACTCTCTTTCTGATTAGCACCCTCGATCCATGGTACGGTGATATCATCATTTATCTCCAAACTTCCACCTTCTGGTCTAAGTTGACGAAGGATGCTCGTAGATGCATCTGTCATCATTCACAACCTTATCGGATAGTCAGAGATAATTTATACCGCATCAGAGCTTATTATGTTCTCTTCTAATGTTTAACCCTCAAGGAAGCTAAAAATTTCCTTAATGACTGTCATTCTGGCACATGTGGCTGTCACATGTCTAGGTATGCTAATACACAAAAAATTCTTCGTGCTGGATATTTCTAGCCTACCATTTTTAAATACTGTAATGTCACTGTCTGCAAATGTCACGATTATCATATTTACCAGTGCAAGATGTGCGCGCCACCTGCTCACCTCCATCCTTTAATTACCATTGGTCCCTTTGCGAAGTGGGGCATTGATTTTATGACATGTAGCCCTTACTCAGCCGGGGGGCATGCTTATATTATCGTAGCCATGGACTACTTCACTAAATGGGCCGAAGCAATGCCTACACTCATAGCTGACGGTAAGATGGCTGCACAATTTCTATTCAATCACGTGATTACCATGTTTGGTGTCCTTCAAGCCATTTTTACTGATCATGGCTCCCATTTCCGCCATTACATGATGGCTAAGTTGACTTCTAAGTTGGGTCTGCATCACGATAGCTCAACGCCATACTACCCTCAGGCCAATGGCGAGGTTGAAGTCGTGAGCAAGGTTCTAGTCACTATGCTTCAGCATACGATTGGGATCCACAAGTCCAATTGGCATCTCATGTTGTTTTCATCTCTCTTTGCTTATTGAACCTCGATGAAGGATGCAACCAGATTCACTCCATTCCAGCTTTTCTATGGTCTGGAAGCTACCTCACCAGAGGAAGAGCATCTTCTATATTTGGATAGGTTAGATGAAACTCGCTGCTTTGTTGATCTAGTCATAAAATCACCAAAAAAGAGGTAAAAGCTCATTTTGATCAGACAGTTTCCCCTTGTACCTTTGTAGAAGGAGACCTAGTCCTCTTGTATGACCAAGCTCATGACAAGATGGGGGCAAGAAAATTCGAAACCATGTGGAATGGGCCCTATATTGTTAAGCATGTTTTGCAAAACAGGGCCTATGAGCTAAGTGACTATGAAGGCTATCCTTTGACTCAACCAACAAATGGGATGTACATCAAAAAATACTATGCATGAGTTTCTTATGCATGTTTATTTGTACATAAGTGTGTTTTTCATTTTTGTACATTTTTTGGCTTGGTGTGCTTTGTAAGTAGTTTTTCCTGTTTATTATGTCATTTCTTACTATGCATATGTTCGTCACTCCTTATGTTGGTTTCGCGGATAGTGCCTCTCGTAGTACACAGAAACTCTCTTCCGCAGCCTGGGTGATTTATAATCCTAATGGTGAGTTGATAGAGCTTTAAGGTATTTGTCTAGGATGAAAAACTAACAATGTTGCTGAATACAGTGTCGTTATTGAACTCTTAACCGAGGTCATCCCTCTTGACATTCGTACATTAATTGTGAACCTAGACTCTTAGCTTGTTGTTCTCCAGCTTAATGGGCATTAATATGTTAGAAATCCTCAGATTTTAAGGTCGTATTTGCATGCTCGTTTATTAGAAAGGAATTTTGATTATATCACATATCAGCATACTCCTAGAAGAATGAATGCGTTAACTGATGTAGTAGCCAATATTGTATTAGATAGACATTTGCGTAATTTTTAAAAGCATCATCACCACATTAGACAGGAAAATAAGCATATATATATATATATATATATATATATATATATATATATATATATCGATTTTTTTCATCCACGTGCATCTTGAGTTTAAAAAATATGTATGTTTTGGTTACATCTCAAGACATCATGTCTCTCAAAAATATGTAGAAATAAATCTAGGCATCTAATCAGCATGATGCTCATGATAGCATGTCACTGCACGCACAACCCATCTCAGTAAATGGATGGAGTTAGACACCCCTGCAGTGTGCCTCTGATACGCATGAGGAACATCCTTGAATCTCACGTAATCTGGAATCCCGGTTGTGATTCCCTCCAAGTTGTACGTGATCTCTTCTTCCTGGCTTCCCTCACCTTGAGGGGACACCTCAAAATTGCGTGGGACCCTCCGTGCTATCGGGGAAATCCCTGTAAGTCTCTCTAGGCCAACATATGCAATGCATGGATAAATAATCAGAACATATATTAACAAAAAAAATCATAATAATCATCATAATCAAAAAATGAGATTTTACCCAAAGCTTCATCCCAATCCTCTCCTTCCGGGAGTGGAAGATCTGGATCATCCATAAAGTCGGTGCCGGTATATGGACAGTCCTTTATGATGATGAGTAATCATCAGAGCCAGTCGAAGAATTTTGACTTCCATGACATATATTGACCACCTCCTAATCGAGGCATCAAATCCGCCCAACAGACCATCCGTGGCTCTCATGTTGGTGGTGCAGGTACTACCACCTCTTGGCGTTGAAATATTGGCAACTATTCTAGGATGAATGGTATCAAGATGGACCCGTATCCAAATTTTTTTAGCTTTTCGTTCTTACACTTTGTTAAATCGCGCTTTAGGTTGATTGTTACGGCTTCCACCCAGTTGTAAATGGTTGGATCCATACAATCCATAGCAATTTGAAGTTGTGTCTTTGTAGCTTCATGAGGGGCCTAAAATCTAGTGGCATAGTGTGCAGCACTACCCTTAGTGCAAAATTAGTTATTGTCTGAATATCTATTTTCCCGCTCTTCAATCCTTTCTTTGCTCCTGGGTAGACTCTGTCTATTAGCATGCCCATGCCCTCGCCCATGGGTTGGGTACCTGTCATGATCAATTTCGCTCCCCTCGGTGACAATCCAGTGATGAAATATATGTTAGAGACTTATATCTCTAACTATTGGTCATGAATTATAAATATTTCTCGATCGGTGTCCCACACACTAATCAAGTACTGCAATAGTTCCAGTTGAGCTCATAGACATGGTGTTAGGAAGAATTTCAAGAGCCCACAATTTCTTAGGGCATCCAGGCATGCATTATTTTCCATGGCTCATTCATCTTCCTCTCTGTTTTCTCTTTCTTTCCACTCAATGACCATTTTGGCTTTTAGTCACCTGCAAAACCATAATTAGGGCTTCCATTAGTCACATAGTTGACTTTTTAACTATTAAATCAAGATATTTAAGAGAATTTTTGTCCAAATTTAGTCACAGGGATTGGTGTTGCTATTTCGCAAACAGCGGTGCCGATTGGCGCCTCCCCTTTAGAATTCTAGGCGAGTCATCGCGACTCCGTGCCTGGAACCCACGCTGAGCGCTATGGCCAATACATAACAAAATTCCCCCAAATACATAAAGAATTAAGAATGTAGGAAACTAAATATAGTTCAAAATGCAGGGAAAGATGAGAGCTCTTACTTGGAGAAATAATATTTGCGAATGACCTCTTGGATTTTCTGCTATCAGCTCCACAAGATCACAGTTAAAAATGGTAAAATTATCACAAGAAAGTGAAAATATGAAAAGTAATTTGTTTTTACTATTTCTGTCTTTTTATAACCTTTTCAAAACCCTAATTATATTTTTAAGCTTATTTTTTATTATTTCAATGTTTTATCTCGAAAAATGGGTTTTACGTTTATTTCTTGTGCAGCAACAGGTCCTAAACATGATGACGATGAAGTTATGAGTTATATTTTATTACTTTTTCAGACTCGGTAAAAACACGAAAACATCACCCCCTTGAGTCATCTTTTAGTTCTTTTCTGACTCTTGAAAATTGAAAAAATTGTTGAGACTCTTGTCATTTTGAACTCGTTAAAGGTTGTGAAATGTCATCTGCCCAGTATAAGTTTACCCATTTTTTTGGCTGGGATAGATTATTTATGAAAAAGGAATACCTTAGCCAATCATGACTAAGAGGTTCTCCCAGATATTGTTTCTACATTTTCGTATCTGTGAAACTTCCTACGAAAAGGGATCTGCTGGAGTTTTCTTTTCTGCTTCTTTTCACTCTTTAAATATGAAAATATGTTGAGTTCTTCCCTTGGTAGACTCGTTAAAAACCTAAATGACATCGGAATCGTCACCATGACGTTGTCGAGCTCCTCCTTCCTAGGGCTCGTAAAATGTACTAGGATGGATTTTTCCGAAGGAAAAATATATATGACAAGCATATGCTATCCCCTTAAAGCTTGTTTCCAAAAATAATTGGGGTACTCGCTAGAAATGGTGAGGGAAAATAGAACCAGTTCTCAGTCATGTCACTAGTATGTCACTGTTGAACATGACACTTGTTTGCAATTCATGTCAGGTTGGGGACATCCCATTCATCATTTTTCCTCTATTGGTTTGGGTTATCTATTTCGACCTCTCATATGCTCTTTTCCATGTCACCATGACCCCAGATCCCTTGATGTAAAATACTACCAAATTCCAGAATCATGTCGTCAATATGTTCAAGAGAAGTTTCCTTCAACAGTTCTCAACCCTTGATCCTTTGTTTAGTCCTAATTCAGTATCATCTTATTCCTCTGTCTTGTGTCGATGATGTGGGAAAAATTATGGCCCTCCTTCGACTGGTCACTTCCTGTTGACTTCAACTCATTTTCCAGGAATTCGATCTAGAGACTCGCTTCTGGTACCTTGGATCTTGCATGCCTCAATGGAAATTTCTTTGCATTCGACGATAGGTTCTCATCATTGGCCTTCGATTGAGTGATTTCACGGGTGTTCAACTCCATCTCACTGTTCACATTCCGCGGATTGTGTTGTTTATACCTTGAGAGCCATTATCATTATTGGTGGTTTCTCTGGCACATGTTCACAACTTTCATCATTGGCTATTAATCAGGTGATTTTCTTGCATGTTCGACCTCAACTCATGTATTCGCATGCTTGAATTTGTACTTGTTTGGGTCAAGATGGAGTGCAAGACCCTGGGTTTTGACTGATTCAATCTAGGCTGCGAGATGATTTGGTTTATCATGAGTATATGCATGACTCTTCTAATTAGATGGTTGTGACCATACCTAAGTATATTTGATGATCCTTCTTACTATATGGTTGCATCCATACCTTGGATATTATGATTATATGTACTCTATTATGGATGGTTGCACCCATACCACATATTCATGTATCAACGATATCAGTTTTACTTGTTCTTGCAAGTCTTCTGATAGTGGCGTTTTGGTTTGGGCATGTTCTCATAAATAATTTTTCCCCTCCCTCTCTCTTGTACCTCATGCTTTAGGGGGAATCTATTACATAATATTTTTTCATCATCCCTACAATCCCTATCCCAAAATTTGGAGGACCATTTCAATGACTTCTGTGTACTGTCATACTTTTCCATAAGTGTCATTGCATCCCTTGGCATGTCAAGATCATAGTATTTGTTGATAATTCATCAAGCAGACCTTCAAAAAAATATGATTTTTGGTCGGTGCTAGCAGGAAGTTATGGGCCCCGTGCCCTTTGGCGCTCTGTCTAAGAAGGGCACCCACATCGAGCTATTTTTGGAAATTTTTTTAAAATAGAAATGAAGTTTCCATGCTTAAAAACTTCATGAGCGAAGTCATCATGGTTTGTTCGATTGAATCACGTCGAGTTTCTCCCTTTGGATTTTTGGTTCCTACAATTGTGAAACTCCCAAAAGGGATAGACCTCTCTTCCACATTATGAGGGATCCCAAACCTCTTCCTCCTCTCTTTTAAATCCTTCCTCCTCAGATTTATTCATCTAGATGAATAGTCATTACTATAGCTGGTGTGTAGAAGAAGGCAGAGAGGAATCCATTGTTGAGAGAGAGTTTAGGCCCATTGCCTCATCGAGTCCAATCCCAAATGAATGATTGAGACGTGCCTGACAGAACCCATTGAAGGATATCCGAAATGTCAAGGCATAAGTTTGTGAACTTATTTTTCTCTATCAATAATACATGGCTGGTTTCTGGTTCAAACTTTTTTTCCATTTACATGCAAAGTGTTTAGCTCTCCTTGACTAGATAAATAGCTGTAGATGAATGTATATGCTTGTATGATGTTATCATTTGTTTCATATTTGTGCAGACATGTGAACATCGTCACCGACACGGAGCGCAAGGCATGAAGATAAATATCGAAGCATCATTGCCACGTGTCACGAAAAATTCATTGGACCGAGGTAGGATATCTGTTCCGGTTCATATTTCATTTATAAGCTAGGAATTCAGAAGTCCAATATGTTCCCTTGTTGCTAGACCCACCCTAGGGCTACAAGGATCACCTCTGTCTGCAGAGGGTATTTTCCTGCTCAACACATATGGTACTCGCTAGAAATAGTGGGGGGAAATGGAAGTAAAGTATGTCTTGTATTATGTATTAACGGGAGCATGTCTCTCTTGAAAATGATATTTATTTGCATCTCGTGTCACCAATTTTTGGTTATCCTCTCTTCATCACTTGCCTCCCTGGGTTTGGGAAATCCATTTGACTCTCATTTGATCATATCATGTTGTCATCATGACAATTTATACCATTTTGAGTCAAATGTTGCCAATATTCAGAGTCGTGTCATTGATATGTTCAAGAGAAGTCCTATCTACAAAATTCAAACCTCTTATACCTATCTGACCCTCTCTGCAACAATATTTAAGAATTCCTATATACCTTAATAAATCCTATGTTTCATGTTGATGATGTGGGAAACATTATGGCCCTCCTTCGATGGATCACTTCCTATCAACATCAGTTCATTATTAAGGAAGTTATCTAGAAACTCCCTTTCAGTACCTTGGAACTTGCATGCCTCAATGGTAAGTTCTTCATGTTCGGCAATAGGTTGACATCAATAGCCTTGGATCAAATGATTCTGCAAGTTTTTGAATTTAGCTCTCTTATTACCACTTGTAGATTTTTTTCAGTACCTTGAGGGCCATCGTCATTATTGGTGGTTTCTCCCATGCGTGTTAATGTTTTACCTCATTGATCGGTAATCTGATGGTTTATACCATGTTCAACATCAATACATCTATTCACATGGATATATTCATACATTGGATGGATAGGGATAGAGATGAAGACCTGATATCACATATGTTCACATCCAAGATGCATGGAGTATTCATGATTTTACACATGATCACTTCTATACAGATGGTTCCTCCCATGTTGTCGATCCATACATATGATATTGTCTAGTAAGATGGTTGTGCCCATGCTGTGGATTCATGTGTTATTTAATGCCTATTCAACAGTTTCCTATCAGGCATATTTATATCATAGATGTCGCATATTGTATCGTCTTTGATTTGTAGGTATCCTAACGATGGTTTTCCAAAGTTTTTTCCTTGACTGATAAAGTAATTCAACCATTACTTCGCATTCTACTTTCCTCCTTTAGGGGACATCTGTTATACATTATTTTGTTGCATTATCTATTACCTATCCAAAGTGTCATCCTTTTTATCACTCATGCCACAAATGTCGCAAAGCGACAAAAGATATGAAAACATATTCACCATGAATAACATGCTCAAAACATCCCTGAAGAAATGGATAGTCAATGCATTACAACAATTCTTGAGAAAGCTTGTAAAAACCCTAATTTGCATCCCCAGCGTGGTTCTCCCATGTATGCCCTCACGCTTATCACACTATGTGTAACTGGTAAATAGCACTGGTAGTGCGGGAATTAAATTTAATTTGTCTTGGTCCTCTTCAAGTAGGTTACCAAAAAATGGAGCAAAAGCTTCTTCCTCTATAATTCTTGAGAATGGAATTCTGGTATCAGTTGCCTTGATATTGAGTCGATTTCTCCCATTTTTAGTCCTTGATCCTACATTTAAGGACTTTCCCCTTAATATATGGACCTTCCTCCTTATTTTGTGGATCCTTAACCTCTCTATATTCCCTATAAATGAATTCCATGGCTTCCCTAAATGATTGGTCATTGTTGGTTTCCTCTCTAGTGCTCAAATGCACCTAAACACTGTGAAAAATCCAAGGATAAGGAGTGCTTGAAGTCTTTGGCTTAGACTTGGGAACCCATCCTGAAGGAGGTCTCCTACATCAAGGCACCAGTTGTATGCTTCCCTCTTTTATTTATCAATAATAAAAAATCATGTTTTACTTTCCATAATATTTTCAATAATTACTTGCTTAGTATAACGCTCCTTGATCTGTCATATGGTTTACATTAGAATTAAATATACTATGCTTTCTTTGTTTGTCATCATTTGATATCACTTACAGGTATTCGTCTGTAAGGGAATAGTGAGGAGCAAGCTTGTAAGTGAGGAGATCAATATTAACATCTAAAATTAACCACATTGGGGTGAGGTAAGCCATCTTCCTCTCGCATTTCATTATGATTTAAGCTAGGAGATTTTTCTTTATTTTGAATCGTTTGTTACTAGACCCACTCATTTTGCTAGAGGGATTGCTTCTATCCGTAGAAGGGATTTCTAAGATAACACTTCACCTGAAGTAGCATCCTCCTTCCTCCAATTTCCTAGTAGAGTAGTCTCCATGGGCTTGATTCCCTCCATGTGGAACTTCCTCAGAATATCGTTCGCTTAATCGCCCTGAGATACAAATAGATCCCCATCTCTTTTGAAAATTTTCAATCCCAGGAAATAGTGCAAGAGCCCCATACCCTTCATCTCAAATTCTCTTGCAAGATCCTCTTTGCAATACTTGATGAACTTCTCATCACCTGTCAGTCTCAAATCATTGAAATAAATTACAATGATAAAAAAATTACCTTCTAACACAATATGGTAAACATTTGCATCTGCTTCACTCTTGGTGAAGGCCAACCTGATGAAGTAGTTGTTGATCTTGGTGTACTGGGCACAAGGTACTTGTTTCATTCCATACAATGCTCTCTTGAGTCTGCACACATGCGACTCTCTGTCAAAGGTCTTAAAACCTTTCGGTTGCTCAATGTACACCTCTTCCTTAATCACTCCGTTGAGGAATGTTGTCTTTACATCCATCTGATGTATCTTCCATCCCATATGCACTAAAAGTGAAAGTATGGATTTGGTTGATGAGTACCTCACGATTGATGCAAATATCTCATCATAATCAATCCCCTCCACCTAATAGAACCCTTTGGACTCAAATATGGCCTTCTGTTTCTCAACACTCCCATATGCTCCCTGCTCCACCTTGTCGATCCATTTGGATCGTACAATTGAATTCCATTACGGCCTTGGGACAACTTCCCATGCACTGTTTCTGATAATGGGGTCACACTTCTCAACCAAAACTAGTTGTTTCATTGCTTCCTCGAAATAGGATGGTTTTATCTCTACACTCTCACTCATAAGATCCATGTAACTAGTGTACCACACTGGGGACCTTCTATGTCTATGTTGACGAGAAAGTTTGTTCGGCCAACAGCAGGGGATCTCCCCAGTTAAAAGTCCCAACTAGACTCTAAATCGTTTGGAATAGGGATCCCGTCCGGGGTGTGGGTCCAGCTACCGCTTAAGTCTCCTTTCCTTTGGTCTCAAAAGAACTCAATGAACCTGCAGACACACACTTATTCAAATGATACAAGATACATTATTGATGAGTTAAACACGTATATAACACTATGCGTAGAGAGACGAATAATAAAGCATAAAATCTGAAGGAAGTGTTGTTAACAACACATCATTGGGGTCATACTTGCAGGCTATTCTGACCATAAAAGAAACAATTCTTTATGGCGAAAAACGCCCTTCACTTCCTAAAATATTTAAATGATAATACAAATGCTAATAAACAAAGTCATTAACATCCATTAAGAAAGCGAGATGAACTAAACATCATTAACACAAGTACATAGAACTATAATGCATAAATTATGCCATTAAAAGCACAGCTTCATTAATCAAAAGATGTTTGAAATTGTATAAGAAATACTCATAGTGTTCGCACAGCAAAACACATCAGATCCAAAAGGAGTTTTGACAAGTATCTATATTCATGTGCAAAAGAGCTTTATCCTTCAATAAAATGCTCTCTAACACTTGAGTCCCAAAAAAAATCCCCTTTACAATCTTCTTGGAGGGAGTTTTCTAGACCAAAATTTTCCCTTTGGGATTCTTGACTTTTCGCCTGCCCAACTGTTGAGCTGCCCTACAACCTGAATGAGAGTTACGACTTGCGACCAAGTTGCAAAGTGCAACCTGCAACCTGGCTACGAAGTGCGACCTGTGACCTACTGCCACCTGATCATGAGGATGTGCACGCGATCGTGAGGTTAGGGGCATCAACTTGTTATTATTTGAGGAAGTTCTGCCAAGCATGATAATCTTCTGCTATGGGGGAAATCAAAGGAACTTCTTCTCTCAACTGATGCAGACACTCCAAGGCGTTTGGGATCAGAGTCTCTCTTTTCTGCGTGACTAGGTTGGACAGGGAAGCTAGCTTGGTGTAGATCCATACTGGTGTGACAAGAAACTTGCCCAGGTTCTCTTGTGATGCTGCAAGATCGGAAGTGGCAGCAGCTTGCTTAATGGGCTGCAAAAATGCCTGGATCTCCTGATCCAGCCGTTCCCATGTCTTCTCCTCGTCCAATGCACCTAGCGATGGAATGTGATGTAGGATGTGCATTTAATCGATGTCGCTGATCAGATGCTCATATTCGGACATCACATTATCTAGGTCCTTGGATAGCTTATCTTTAGATTTCATTTTAATCCAGATCTGGACCTTGGCATCTTGTGTGTGGATCCAATCTTTCTTTGGCAGGTTTTCGGGAGCCTGGGGGTACCAGACCGTCCAATCTATCATTCTTTCCAAGGCGGCTGAGGCTTCCTTCAGCTGCTCGTTCCTCTGCTTGGTTTATGTTTGGGCTCTCACCAAGGGGGCAACTGTTTGTTTTATCGTAAACATTTCCCCATAGACTTGTCTCATGGTGGCCTCCAATATATCTAACTCCCTTTGGACGGTGAGTGGTACTTCATTGATAGGGGCAGTTTTTTTTTGGAGTTGCTGAATCTCTTCTCTTAATGTTATCTTTTCCTGCTCTACCCTTGCCTCCCTCTGCTCTGCTTCTTGTAACCTATTTTGTAGATAGAGGATCTCTCTGCTCATTCTGTTTACATTCTCCTCCGTGGCCGCGGTGAAAGCTGTGTCGGCTGATGCTATCATCACAGGGTTAGTCCTAGTGTCTAAGACTATGTCTTTCTCCATTGCAACTGTGGATGAGGCAGAAGGATTTCGTGCCAAGCATCTTCTTTTCTCCTGTCGGATCTTGAAGGAGAACTGATCGTATGTGAGCCTGGTAAGATTGAATACCTCCTCCTCTTTCCCTTCATAGGAACTCACATCGGAGAGTGTAGCGCGTGTGCTGACTACAGGTACCTCGAGGGGTGGTAGCTCTATTTGTGATCCTACGCCCTGGGGAGATGCCTTGATGTTCTCTAGCATCCTATCCTCCTCTTCTTTTCTTTTCTTTTCTTCTTCCTCTTTCCAAAGGCGTTCGACTTCTACCTTTTCATGTTCTCTTTTATATCTGCGCTCTGCTTCTGTTGTTGCTTCTTGTTCAGCCTTCCTTTTATGTTCGATTGCTGCTGCTGCTGCCTGTTCTACTTTCTTCTGGCGTTCGACTTCCACTTGATCTAATTCATTCTTGAGTTTTCGTTCCGCCGCAGCCTCCGCCTCCTGTTCCTCCTTTTTTCTCTTGGCCTCTTCTGCCTGATTCTTCTTCTTCTCTGACCTCATACTCCTTTTTCGCTTGTCTTCATCTTCTTTCATCTTCTTCTCCATTTCTTACTGGGATTTGGATTCTAGTTCTTTCTGCTGGATAGAAGTGTTGTGCCCTATACTAGTTCGAGGATTTTTAGCCAAAGAAGAATAAGCGCCTCCTAATTCACGACTTCTGTCCTCCAATGTCTGGTCATCTGGGTATTCTTGATCAGACCACACCCCCGGAGCAAGTTTCCTATCTACATTATACCAATTCCTTCTTTCATCTTCGCCCGAGCATTTCGTGTGCTGGTAGTTCCATTTGAACTTAGCCCATTTGGAGTGATCAGGGACTATCCTTTCCGGGTCATATGTCCGGTGGTCTAATGCCCCAATGTGGTAGCTTTTCATCTCTTTCACTTCTACCTCTACCTCCCTGAAATATTTTACCATGCAGGTACTGATAGTGAGGGGTAGTGTAGGCCACGGCTTCTTCTTACCCTTGGTCAGGACCCTAGAGAAACTGGAAGACATCTGGAAACAGACCTCTTGAATGAGCATTTTATCTGTAACATATCGGGGCATAGCATGGGGAGCCTTGTATGAGCCAAAAACTCGAATGAATGTGTACTCAGCAAGTGGGAACCAATGCGCCACCTTTCCTAGCGTCTCCATGGCTCACCAAGACATGCAAGGAGTGTCTTGGCCGAACAATTTTCTATAGAGAGCTGGGATGAAAACTTGAGAGTTCGGCTCTATGTCCTGCTTATATCAGGAATCCCAAAATACTTTGGTCTGTAAGTGGATTGGACGAGTCTGTTTTGGATCCTAGTTGTGTACCCACCCCTCAAAATGGCACCTCGAACAAATAGCATCCAACAAGTAAAAGGCCATGTAGAATTCAGAAGGCAATCCATCATTCGGTACCAATGTCGAGGATGTGTTTGTATGAAGAGAGGCCACCAGTATTCTGGCCCAGTTGAAACGGATGCCGTGCACCGTGACATACTCCATGAGGGTTGCCCATGCACCGCTGAAGGTGGTGGCATCGGGGTGCCCGTACAATCTGCAAAGCATAGCAACCACTAATATATACACGTTCCTAAGGCCTGCCACTGGATATTCTTGATCCTTCTTGGCCTTGAATTTCTCAGTCTCCTCCCACCACTTTTTTAGAGTGTCTAATATGGGGACTACATGGGTGATGGCCCAATATTTTGTGAAGTCCTCCTCTCGTTCAGGTAATGAATAGTAAACGTGAGCATCTGAGCCTTTGAGAGTCGCGAAAGCCTTTCCTTCACTGTCCCTGATTACGAACTTTTTTGGGTCAGTGTTCTGTATAATCCATTCTATAACTTTCGCGCATGGGAATATAGCCGAATGGGCACCTGCAAGATGGAGCTTTGACCTTTTGACCTGTATGTATACTTCCCGATCAGGGAGGTCCTCTGGGAATTCCTGTCGAGCGAACTCTTGGTACACTTGGTACCAACGCATGTTATCCCCTTTGGCAAATGTGCACAAGGTATCTCTGTAGATCGGGGGCAGGGACATTAGTATATCCATCTCTACATCCTCTGCTTCCAAGCTCTTGTCCTTTTTCTGAGACACTAGAGGTCCCATGTTGATTGAATCTGAGGGGAAAGGGATACACTCTAAGTCTGATTCAAATTCACCTGTCATGTTCATGAAAGAGTCCCAGGATAAGAAAGATGCCATGATAATACAAACCTAGGTACAGATATTAATTATTTCATCTGGGGACACAGGCAAAGCTAAATTAGCGACCTGCGACAGGGTCGTAAAGGTCGAGATGTTGATATTTTCAAAGACTTTGCAACTTTGCGACCTTGCGACCAAGTTGCGAGGTTGCTGGGTCACTAGTTGTGGGAAAATCGACCGAAGTGCGACCTTGCAACTTTACGACCAGGTCGCAGGGTCGCTGGGTCGCAAATGCTAGAAAAATCAATGAGAGAGTGACTCTGTGACCTGCGACTGGGTCACAAGGTTGTTAAGTCATGAAGTTGTGAGAAAATAGACTGAAGGGTGATTTGTGACCTGGTAACTCAGAGACTGGGTCGCAGGGTCGCACAGGTCGCAAGTCACGCTAGGGCTTACCGGGGTTTTGGCGCGCTCAGCGTGAAGCCTAATTCCCTCTAACTTCAAAATTACAAGGCTGAGTGGGCCAAGAAAAATCAAGGGGAGAGATTTTGGTGCAGGAGATAGGCCATGAGAGTCTGGATGGGAACAGTGATGAAGTTATGTAAGCAGGGTGAATGTCTAAGCATAAAGGGGGAAGTTCTAAGTCTCAAATGAAAACAATGGCCAAGATAGGGGGAAATTTAAAGGTTGAGGAAAGGAAAATCAGGCAATAAAAACCATGAAAGGAAACATGAGGAGGAAAATGGAAACTTACCTAGGAAAATCACGCTCCAGTCGACCTATCAGAGGCATTTTTTCTATTCGCTAAATGTGCATAATGCGACCTAGAGACCTTCTATTTGTAAAAAGGTCGCACATGCGGGCCATTAATGAGGTTGCGGGGTCACATTGTGTGGTGGTCTAACGGAGGTGCGACCTCGCGACCTTGCGACCTCAGGGTCGCGAGGTCGCAAGGTTGCGGGGTCATGGTTTTCCATAAATTCATAAATCTGCGACTCAGCGACTTAACCTTCCCGGATCTTAACTTAACTTTTCTTTATGCTTAAGGGGCTCCAAAAAAAATTTTAAAGTGTGAATTTTTTGGAGGGTGTTGTAGAGGCTACAAAAAATGGCGATTCACTGGTCGGACTCAGAGTCTCTTCCGATGGTTTTCCTTGATGGGGGAGGGAGGGGCCTTCACTAGCTATTCTTTTCACCTTAAGGTCCCCACTACCTTGATTTTGGCACCTTGCGAGGTTTCTTGGCCTGCTAGCTTGTTTGGGTGCTAGTTAACTGAGTTTCATTGCTTCAGGTTTCCGGATTGAAAGGGTTGGAGAAATTCACGCAGCCACAGGGTCCAGTACGATTATTTTGTCCTCATCATGTTGCTCCGCTGCCTGCGAACCTCTCGGTCCTGGCGGAGTCATTGCCTAGGATTCATGATTGTTGCTCTGCTGCCAACGAGCCTGGTCAGTACCCTGGTGGAGTCGTCACATCACCTCTCTGTGTAGGAAGCCTTTCTCAATCCTTTACCCTTTATTGGTGTGGTATTTCACTTATTTGAATGTTCCTAAGGAGCTTATTTAGATGTGCTCATGGCACTTATTTGAGAGGGGAAATTTTTTTGCCTGGGCAGATGAGGGATCCCAACTTATTTTACTTGCAGAGAGGTTTCTCTTGGTCTGATATGAGGCTTTGGTTTTTCCTGGATGTCTTGACGTCACCTGAAGTTAACTCTATTACCTTTCGATCTAGTCGTTGCTGTATCGATCTTTCCTCTCACAGACACCCTTTCAAACTCGCTAGGTGAGCTCCCCACGCTTGGTGGCTTGAGCTAGGTCATGTACTGCCTTTGGGTGCCAATTACAGGCAATATTTCACCACCTTCGTGTCTTTCAAGAAAGGCTTCCCATCAGCATATAACCTGGTGCAGTGTGCCAATTACGTGGCTTCGACAAGTCCTTCCATCTTTTGAATTTTTTATTTTTATTTTTAAATGAAACGAAAGCAGAAAATTATGGTACAGTGGTAGGACAGCCCTCTAAGGGCTACTAAGTGAAGTAATGTTTGAGGTCATGCCCATTCACTAGGAGGACCTCGACTCTTCCCTCAAGAGTTTGTAGTCTAAACGTGTGGGAATCCAATTTCTCCTTGACCTGGAATGGACCTGTCCACAATGCTTGGAATTTGGAATGTTTTCCCTTTTCTTCGTGAGCTTTATCCCACTTAAGGACTAGGTATCCTACTTCAAAAATTTTACTCCCCGCGGATTTTTTATCAAACCATCTCTTGATCCGACTTTGGTGGATGGTGAACTTTTCCCGGGTTTCTTGCCTTTCTTCCTCCAACTTCAAAAGTGTGTCGATCCGGGTCTACAAGGTGGGGCATGGGGTACCATGGCTTTCTTGGGACAACTGAAGGGCAGGGAGAGATAAGTGGGGAGGAAGAACTGCTTCTTTTCCATACAAAATAAAATACGGGGAGGTGCCGAGTGAGGATTTGGGCATGACACGGTCGACCCAAAGAGCGTTGTGAAGGGCGTTATGCCAGTTTCGTTGGTGGGACAGCAGAGTCTTCTTAATGATGCATATAAGGTTTTTATTAGTTGACTCGGATAACCTATTTCCTTGGGGATAATAATTTTCAGAATGTTTAAGCACAATACCATTTTCCAGAGAAAATTCATACAATTTAAAAGATGAAAAGTAAGTTGCATTATCAAAAACCAAGGAATTTGGAATGCCAAACTTGGTGATGATAGAATGAGTGACAAATTCTATTACCTCTTGATCATTGATTTGGCGTAAAGGTACTGCTTCGACCCACCTGGTGAAATAATCGGTAGCAGTGATAATATACCGATGTTTCTTGGAGGAGTGAGGTAGGATTTCACCAATCACATCCAAACCCCACTGTTGAAAGGGTTCCTCCACTGCCACTTATTGTAGGGGAGCGGCTGGCCGCGCTTCCCGATTTGCGAACTTCTGGCATTGAGTGCACTTCCGGACATACGCATGCGCATCTCTAAAAAGGGTTGCCCAATAGTATCCTACGCGCATTATCTTGTGGGCGGTGGTATCGCCTACAAAATTCCCTCCAGCTATTTTGTCGTGCAGTTCGGTCAAGATGTTCTGTGCTTCATCATGTTCCAAGCAGCGTAACAGAACTCCATCGTGATGTTTCTTGAAAATATTACCCTAGATCAACTGGTAAGATGCAGCCTTAAGCCTTATTGCACGTTTCTATCGGGCAGTCAAAGCAGGGTCCAAGATTCCATGGGCTAAATATCCCAAAATGTCAGAGTACCAAGAAAGGTTTCTCTGCTAAGGTGCATGGTCACTCTGATACATGTCGATTTCCTATTCCCAACACTCTTCTTCAACTCCATGTGAGATTGCAGCTTCCGCAGCCATTTGGCATATTCCTTTTCCTTTGATAGTGTACACTGGTTTAAACTCTAAGTCATACTCTTGAAGGCATGCCACCCAATTTCCTCGTCTCTCACCTAGCTCCTGCTGCATGAACAGTGAGCGGACAGCTGGGTGGGGGACGAAAACTGTGACATGGTTTTTCAAGATGTATGGCTTGAAATGATTGACTGCTTTGTAGACTGCATAAGCCTACTTCTCGATTTCAGGGTAATTCAATTCAGCTCCATGTAAACTAGTACTCATGAAGGATATAGGCCGTTCAACACTGTTGTCATCTTTCTGCGTGAGGACAGCTGCAAGTGATGAATCCGAAGCGAAAGTATACAGGATAAATCTTCTGCTAAAATCTGGACTTTGGAGGGATGGTGCTTCAGCTATAGCCTACTTGATTTTATTGAAAGCCTCCTTCTCTGGCAGATTCCATTTGAAAATCGCATTTTTCTTGATCATCCCCTGCAAAGGCCTGACTATTTGGGAGAAATCTGATATGAATTTACGTACGAAATTAATTTTCCCAAGGAAATATTGCATAGCCTTTTTATCTCTAGGGGGTGGAATCTCGGCAATGCATTTTTCCCGCTCAGGATCTACAACAATGCCTTGCTTAGTTATAATGTGGCCCAACAAATTGCCTTCTGCCACGGCGAAAACACTCTTCTTCGGGTTGAGTGAGATCTCGTACTTCCTGCACCTTTCAAAAATTTGCTTGAGGTGGCGTAAATGATTGCCCTGGTGTTTCAAAAACACGGTGACGTCGTCCAAATAGACTACCACGCTCCATCCTATCAAACCACGGAAAGCTATATCCATGGCCTATTGGAAAGTTTCCCTTGTGTTTATTAATCCGAAGGGCATGTGTCTAAAACTGAACGTTCCCCATTTGGTCCAAAAAGTAGTTTCCAATCTGTCTGGCTCAGCTACCAGCACTTGGTTGTAACAGGAGAACCCATCCAATAAGGAGAACATCTCGGATCCGGACGCAGCTTGCAATATTTGTTCCATAGGAGGCACCGGGTAATTGTCTTTGTCTGAGGCCCGATTTAAATTCTGGAAATCCACACATAAACGGATCTTGCCAGACTTCTTCTGTATCAAGACCAAATTTGACACCCAAGTGGAGTGGCAAACTTTGAAGATGATGCGTGCATCCAAAAGCTTCTTAAGTTCTTTCTGAATCATCGGTTCCAATGTAGGATGCACTTTTCTGAGCTTTTGTTGGAAAGGCTTCACTCCTTCCTTCATGGGTATCACGTGCTGAATAATCTGAGTATCGTACATACGTAAATCATCATACGTCCAAGAAAATACATCTCGATACTTAAGAATAGCTGGGTGAAATCCTGTGTCTCCTGGTTGGAACATTCTTTCTCAAGGTTGATGAATTTTGGGTCCTCATATGATCCTAGGTTCACCTGCCGATGTGCCAAGGTGGAACTTCGTACTTTGGTATTTGGGGGCCCACGGAAACGGTTTTACAGATCAAAGAGCTTTTCCAGTGACACTATCCCCTTGGGCATGGGGTTTTCCTTGCATTTATCATGCTCTTCCTGCAAAGCTTGATCATGATCCGCCTCATCTATTACCACATCTTTGAATACTTCAATGCAGAGCATGAATTCCAATATCTGTTGGTCATCATCAATATTATCTGGCATGGAGGGTCTATACATAACTTCAATAGAAAATCCATCCCTCAGAAGGGTAAATCTAGCAGCAGCATTAGCCAGAGTATTAGCTGCTGCATTATGCATTCTAAGGATAGATTTGATTCCAAACGCATCAAAAGTAGAAATAAGATGCCATACCTCTTGTTGATAAGCTTTTAGGTGCGGAGGCAAATAATGAATGGTATTACGTACCTACCGAGTGATGATCTCAGAGTCTTCGATGACCTGTAAGCATCTTACCTTTAAGTCCAGTGCCTTCTTGAGTCTGTGGACTAAAGATTCATATTCAGCAGTATTGTTGGTGCACTGGAACTCTAGCTAATACGAAATCTAGAAATTTTTCTTCTGAGGATCCAACAGGATGTAGCCCGCGCCAGCTCCGTCATGGGTCTTGGAACCGTCGTAATACAAGGTCCACGCGTCATTTTTTGGCTCCTACGGAGTTGTAGGTTTGGGAGGGATTTCGGCTTGGTGCGAGATGGGGGTGGCTTAGTCTTCTGTGACATGTGTTAGTTCTGACTGGATCTCGGAGCCTACTGGAGACTGAGGAGGATGGTAACATCCGAAAATGGCCTCCAAGAAACACATGCCAAGCTCTTCCTGGGCAAAGCTGATAGGTTCGTTAGTAGCATCCAAATCAGTCACAGTATATTTCATATAAGGTTCGCTTTCGACCCTGATTTGGTTGTTCCGGCCCATGTAAGAAAGCCACAGGTGATACCAGTCAGTGGCAAAATACCCTTGCAGCTTGTTGTACTAGTCTCTGCTAAGCAATAGGCCGTAGGCTTCTGGGATGTCTACGACTACAATGTCTATACATTGGTGGACTCTAGAGTCGTACAAAAGGCGGTTGATGAGATTATTTAGCTCTCCTATAGCTGGCACCTGTGATCTATCAAGTTGGATGATTCTCGCGTCAGTTTTCTCCGGGACGATGTTCAGCTTCTTACAAAAAAGCAGAGGCATGACGTTTTTGGACGCGTCAGAGTCAACTAGAAAGTTATGGACTTTGAAGTTAAAAATCTCAAATGATAAGAGGAAGGGAGGAGTGGATCCCGTGGAATTTTCATTGATGGCATTTACAATAGACTGAACACTCGGACTAGCTTGCATAGATGTATTGCTCACAGGCTTAGTAGTTGAGGTATTGGAGAAGGCTTTGAGAATAAGTTCTCGTTGATTGGTGATGTGGGCGAGCTCGTAGAGGGAGATGTTGGCTCTGGTTTTTTTCATGTCCTCAACAATGTTATAACTGGAATCAAATTGAGGACTAGGCTCGGTAGTGGCTTTGGGGGACCCCACCGGGAGCTTGCTCTTTTGATTTACTCGGGTGTTGTTATTTGTGGGCTTCTCAGGAACAGCTTGTTGTTCATTCCCAAGGGGAATAATTTTCCTTAAGAAAGCCCTTTTCTTCTCTTCAAAGGATTGTTCGAGGACCGGTCCTTTGCTTCTAAGGCTATAATTTCGTATGGGTTTGACCTTAGGATCATCTGCCATATTGATATCAGTGATGGTAAGATTGTTCTCCCCACGGATTATGTCAAACGCAAGAACAGAGGACCTCGGTTCTTCATTAGGGGGCAAATCTTCTTCATGGTCAGAAACATCATCCTCCCCCGCATCCCCTGGGGTCTGATCGTCCAGAAGCTGATTTACTACTGCAGTCATGCTGCCAATCCATTGTGGGCATGTTTTTCCAGAGTGGGCAGCCTGGTGGAAAGAACAAAAGTTATCTTTTCCTATTTCTTCCATGTTGAGAACAGTGTTTGGGTTAGACGGAGGTCAGCTGGTGTTGGGGTTACTCTTTCTGAAAAAGGGCTTTTGCGCCTTAGTGCCAGTCGTAGATTCTATGCCCTTTCTCTTCAGGTCAGAGACTTCATTTGTCAATAGCTTAAGGGTCTTTGCGATACTCTTGAAGTCAAAATCATCCTTATCCTTATCCACGGTCTTAGGTGTGGAGGACTGACTTTTCTTTGTAGCTAGTTTGTGGTCATCTCTCCCCTCGTGATCGATGGCTTCTATAGAAAGCATGTCCCTTTCTATAGCGAGGGCGGCCGTGTAATTTTCCGCAAGGGTGGCCCAAGCTTCGCGTTTTACGAAGACGGCAATATCCCTGGGGAGAGCTTTTGTATAGTAGTCTATGGTAATGGAGTCATCCAATGCCAAGCATTAGGGGAATTTTGACGTCTAAAATGGGCCTCATAAGAAAAATGTACAACAAAAATAAACTTTATAACAACCAATAGGATTCAAGATGATGATGTCATCCATAATGGATGATTCACCATTTTTGGAGTAAAAAAGTAAAAATATTAAAAAATAATAAAATAATAAAACTACTTTTTCAACTCGTATTTTAAACTTATCTCCCAAAATTTTTACTCAAATTTTGAGCAAGAGTACTCATTGGATGAGGAATTTAATTCCTCATTCAAGGAATACCCATGTTGCATACTTTCAATGAACTCTTCTACACAAAAAATGAGAAATACATAAAAAACGTGATTGTAATCACGTTTTTTTATGTATTTCTCATTTTTCGTGTAGTAGGACCCCTCGAAAGTATGCAACATGGGCACTCCTTGGATGGGGAATTAAATTCCGCATCCAACGAGTACTCCTGCTCGAAATTTGAGTAAAAACTTTGGGAGATAAGTTGAAAATATGAATTGAAAAAGTAGTTTTTTCATTTTTCCCTCTAAAATTTGATGATGTCATCAAATCTTATTAGATTTTTTCCACTATTGTTTTATAATTTCCTTAGGAGGCCCATTTTAGACCTCAAAATTCCCCTAATGTTTGGGGGAAAATTTTGTAGAATGGTAGCAAAGCACTGATTGAAATCCTTGACCTTAATGGTGCTTAATTTCGTGAGCATGGAAGGGGTTTTGTCCTCTTAAAAATTTCTGCAAGAACACACGACAGAATTGGTCCCATGACATTATGGAGGCACTTGGGAGGGAGCGGTACACGGTGGCCGCTTTGTTTTCAAGAGTGTGCAGAAAAAGGTGACAAGAAATGTCATATGTTTGAACTCTCATAATTTGCAGAGAAAGATAGAAGCTTTTTATATGATCCTTGGCCAACGTGCCTTTCTCGGGGTCAAACTTAGGGAGATGCTTCTCAGGGTGCCTAGGCATGTCATGGAGGGGGCCCAAAAGATCTAATGGGGACTGGGCCATCCAGGCAAGTGGTTTCACCCTCCTGGCATGTTCATGGTGCATGATCTCAGATTCAAATTCACTCCCCATGCCTGACGCAGATGCTTCTCCCCCATGGTGAGAGTGTTCATCTTGATATCCCTCATGGTTGGCCATATTTCTGAGATATCCCCAATTGTATACAGGTGGCCTATTTTGGTTTTGATAGCGATGGGCGGCATGGTGTCCTTGGCCACGGCCTCTATCTCCCCTACCTCCATTCCCTCGACCTCTGTTCCCCTCACCTTCATTTCTGCGGGCTCTATTTCCCTCGGCCTCTATTTCCCTCGCCTCCCTCAGGCGGGGGGCGAACTTGGTTGTTGTTATGTTGGGTTTGGTTAGGCTGACGGTCACGGTGGGGTTCACTCATGCCAGGTTCCTCCTCTTCGCCCCCTTGGAGCTCAGGAATCAGTTCGTTATTATGGACAGCAGTGGCGAGGTCTTCAACCATCAAATTTACCAACTGAGGTATGGAACTCACCAAAGCACTGTTACGAGTGAGGTTATCAGTAGGGGACCTAGTATGGGTCAAGAAATTGATGATTGGGGTCAATCACAAATCCCTGATGAGATTAAGGGCAACTGGGCGCAGGGCTCTCAACTGCTCTCTGGTGATTTCATAATATGGATCCTCCTCCCCTTGAACATCTTACAAAGGGGGAGGAATAGTATCTTCATTTATGACCTCCCCTTAGGGAGTTTGTGATGGAATATTTCTCATGTGTTGGGACGATGCCATTCAGGCCCTCCTTCTAGCGCCAATTCTATTGACGGAAAATTTTTTCCAGCCAACAACAGGGAATCTCCCCAGTTAAAAGTCCCAACTAGACTCTAAACCGTTTGGAATAGGGATCCCATCCGGGGTGTGGGTCTGGCTACCGCTTAAGCCTCCTTTCCTTTGGTCTCAAAAGAACTCAATGAACCTGCGGACACACACGTATTCAAATGATACAAGATACATGATTGATGAGTTAAACATGTATATAACACTATGCGTAGCGAGACGAATAATAAAGCATAAACTCCGAAGGAAGTGTTGTTAACAACACATCATTGGGGTCATGCTTGTAGGATGTTCTGACAATAAAAGAAACAATTCTTTATGGCGAAAAACACCCTTCACTTCCTGAAAGATTTAAATGATAATACAAATGCTAATAAACAAAGTCATTAACATCCACTAAGAAAGTGAAATGAACTGAACATCATTAACACAAGTACAAAGAACTATAATGCATAAATGATGCCATTAAAAGTGCAGCTTCATTAATCAAAAGATGTTTGAAACTATATAAGAAATACTCATAGTGTTCTCACAACAAAACACATCAGATCCAAAAGGGGTTTTGACAAGTATCTGTATTCATGTGCAAAAGAGTGTTATCCTTCAATACAATGCTCTCTAAATCTTGAGTCCCAAAAAAAAGCCCCTTTACAATCTTCCGGAGGGAATTTTATAGACAAAAATTTTCCCTTTGGGCTTCCTAACTTTTCACCTGCCCAACTGTTGAGCTGCCCTGCGACCTGAATGAGAGTTGTGACTTGCGACCAAGCTAAAAAGTACGACCTGCGACCTAGCTGCGAAGTGCGACCTGTGACCTACTGCCACCTAATCATGAGGATGTGCTCGCGATCGTGAGGTTAGGGGCATCAACTTGTTGTTCTTTGAGGAAGTTCTGCCAAGCATGATAATCTGCAGCTATGGGGGAAATCAAAGGAACTTCTTCTCTCAACCGATGCAGACACTCCAAGGCATTTGGGATCAGAGTCTCTCTTTTCTGCTTGACTAGGTTGGACAGGGAAGCAAGCTTGGTTTAGATTCAGACTAGTGTGACAAGAAACTTGCCCAGGTTCTCCTGTGATGCTGCAAGATGGGAAGTGGTAGAATCTGGCTTAATGGGCTGCAAAAATGCCTAGATCTCCTGATCCACCTGTTCCCATGTCTTCTCCTCGTCCAATGCACCTAGTGATGGAATGTGATGTAGGATGTGCATTGAATCGATGCCGCTGATCAAATTCTCGTATGTGGACATCACCTTATCTAGGTCCTTGGATAGCTTATCTTTAGATTGCATTTTAATCTGGATCTAGACCTTGGCATCTTGTGTGTGGATCCAATATTTCTTTGGTAGGTTTTCGGGAGCCTGGGGGTACCGAACCGTCCAATATATCATTCTGTCCAGGGCGGCTAAGGCTTCCTTCAGCTGCTCGTTCCTCTACTTGTTTTTTCTTTTGGGCTCTCACCAAGGGGTAAACTGTTTGTTTTATAGTGAAACTTTCCCCATAGAATTTTCTCATGGTGGCCTCCAATATATCTTACTCCCTTTGGACGGTGAGTGGTACTTCACTGATAGGGGCAGTTTTGTTTTGGAGTTGTTGAATCTCTTCTCTTAATGCTATCTTTTCCTGCTCTGCCATTTCCTCCCTCTGCTTTGCTTCTTGTAACCTATTTTGTAGAGAGAGGATCTCTCTACTCATTCTGTTTACATTCTTCTCCGTGGCCGCGGTGAAAGCTGTGCCGGCCGATGCTATCATCACAGGGTTTTTCCTAGTGTCTAAGACTATGTATTTCTCCGTTGCGACTATGGATGAGGTAAAAGGATTTCGTGCTAGGCATCTTCTATTCTCCTGTCAGATCTTGAAAGAGAACTGATCGTATGTGAGCCTGGTAAGATTGAATGCCTCCTCCTCTTGCCCTTCATAGGAACTCACATCGGAGAGTGTAGTGCGTGTGCTGACTACAGGTACCTCGAGGGGTGGTGTCTCTGTTTGTGATCCTGCGCCCTAGGGAGATGCCTCGATGTTCTCTAGCATCCTATCCTCCTCTTCTTTTATTTTATTTTCTTCTTCCTCTTTTTGAAGGCATTCAACTTTTTCCTTTTCATTTTCTCTTTTCTATCTGTGCTCTGCTTCTGTCGTTGCTTCTTTTTCGGCCTTCCTTTTACGTTTGGCTGTTGTTGCTACCGCTTGTTCTGCTTTCTTCTGGTGTTTGGCTTCCACTTGATCTAATTATTTCTTAATTTGTCGTTCCGCCACAGCCTCTGCCTCCTGTTCCTCCTTTTTTCTCATGGCCTTTTATGCCTGCTTCTTCTTCTGCTCTGGCCTCAGACTCCTTTTGCGCTTTTCTTCATCTTATTTCATCTTCTTCTCCATTTCTTGCTGGGCTTTGGCTTCTAGTTCTTTCTGTTGGATAGAAGTGTTGTGCCCTGTACTAGTTCGAGGTTTTTTAGCCAGAGAAGAAGAAGTGCCTCCTAATTCACGGCTTCTGTCCTCCAATGTCTGGTCATCTGGGTCTTCTTGATCAGACCACACCCCGGGAGCAAGTTTCCTATCTACATTATACCAATTCCTTCTTTCATCTTCGCCCAGGCATTCCGTGTGCTGGTAGTTCCATTTGAACTTAGCCCATTTGCAGTGATCAGGGACTATCATTTCCGGGTCATATGTCTGATGTTCTAATGCCCCAATGTGGTAACTTTTCATCTCTTCCGCTTCTGCCTCTACCTCCCTGAAATATTTGACCGTGCAGGTACCGATAGTGAGGGGTAGGGTATGCAACGGCTTCTTCTTACCCTTGATCAGGACCCTAGAGAAACCGAAAGACATCTGGAAACAGGCCTCTTGAATGAGCATTTTATCTGTAACATATCGGGGCATAGCATGGGGAGCCTTGTACGAGCCAAAAACTCGAATAAATGTGTACTCGACAAGTGGGAACCAATGTGCCACCTTGCCTAGCGTCTCCATGGCTCACCAAGACATGCAAGGAGTGTCTTGGCTGAAAAATTTTCTGTAGAGAGCTGGGATGAAAACTTGAGAGTTCGTCTCTATGTCCTGCTTATATCTAGAATCCCAAAATACTTTGGTCTGTAAGTGGATTGGACGGGTCTGTTTTGGATCCCAGTTGTGCACCCACCCCTCAAAATGGCACCTCGAACAAGCAACACCCAACAAGTGAGAGGCCATGTAGAATTCAGAAGGCAATCCATCATCTGGTACCAATGCCGAGGATATGTTTGTATGAAGAGAGGCCACTAGTATGTTGGCCCAGTTGAAATGGACGTCGTGCACCGCGACATACTCCATGAGGGTTTCCCACGTGCCGCTAAAGGTGGTGGCATCGAGGCGCCCGTGCAATCTGCAAAGCATAGTAGCCACTAATTTATACACTTTCCCAAGGCCTGCCACTGGATATTCTTGATCCTTCTTGGCCTTGAATTTCTTAGGCTCCTCCCACCACTTTTTTAGAGTTTTTATTATTTGGACTGCATGGGCGATGGCCCAATCTTCTGTGAAGTCCTCCTCTCGTTCAGGTAATGAATAGTAAATGTGAGCATCTGAGCCTTTGAGAGTCGCGAAAGCCTTACCTTCGCTGTCCCTGATTACGAAATTTTTGGGATCAGTGTTCTATATAATCCATTCTATAACTTCTGCGCATGGGAATATAGCCGGATGGGCACTTGCAAGATGGAGCTTTTACCTTTTGACCTGTTTGTATACTTCTCGATTTTGGAGGTCCTCTAGGAATTCCTGTCGAGCGAACTCTTGGTACACTTGGTACCAATGCATGTTGTCTCCTTTGGAAAATGTGCACAGGGTATCTCTGTAGATTAGGGGCGAGGACATTGGTATATCCATCTCTACTTCCTCTGCTTCCAAGCTCTTGTCCTTTTTACGAGACACTAGAGGTCCCATGTCGCTTGAATCTGAGGGTGTAGGGATACACTCTAAGTCTGCTTCGAATTCACCTGTCATGTTCATGAAAGAATCCCAGGATAAGAAAGATGCCATGATAATACAAACCTAGGTACAACTATTAATTATTTCATATGGGGACACAGGCAGAGCTGAATTAGCGACTTGCGACTAGGTCGCAAGGTCTCAAAGGTCGCGATGTTTATCTTTTTGAAGACTTTGCAACTTTGCGACCTTGCGACCAAGTCGCGAGGTCACTGGGTCGCTAGTTGTGGGAAAATCGATGGAAGTGAGGCCTTGCGACTTTGCGACCAGGTCGCAGGGTCGTTGGGTTGCAAATGCTATAAAAACCGACGGGAGAGAAACTCTACGACCTACGACCAGGTCGCAAGATCGCTAAGTCGTGAAGTCATGAGAAAACAGACTGAAGGGTGATTTACGACCTGGCGACTCAGCGACTGGGTCGCAGGGTCGCACGGGTCGCAGGTCACGCTAGGGCTTGCCGGGGTTTTGGCGTGCACCGCATGAAGCCTAATTCCCTCTAACTTCAAAATTACAAGGCTGAGTGGGCCAAGACAAAGCAAGGGGAGAGCTTTTGGAGTAGGAGACAGGCCATGAGAGTCTGGATGGAAACAATGATGAAGTTATGCAAGCAACGTGAATGTCTATGCCAAAAGGGGGAATTTCTAAGTCTCAAATGAAAGCAATGGCCAAGACAGGGGGCTTTAAAGGCTGCGGAAATGAAAATTAGGCAAGAAAAAACATAAAATGAAACAACATGAGGAAAACAAAAACTTACCCAGGAAAATCTTGCTCCAGTCGACCTGTCAGAGGCGTTTTTTTTATATCCGTTGAATGTGCATAATGCGACCAACGACCTTCTATTTATAAAAAGGTCACACGTGCGGGCCATTAATGAGGTCGCGAAGTCGCATTTTTCGGTGTTCTAAGGGAGGTACGACCTCGCAACCTTGCAACCTTGCGACCTCAGAGTCGCGAGGTCATGGTTTTCCATAAATTCAGAAATCTGCGACTCAGCGACTTAACCCTCCCAGATATTAACTTAACTTTTCTTTATGCTCAAGGGGCTCCAAAAAAAATTTTTAAGTGTGAATTTTTTGGAGGGTGTTCTAGAGGCTACAACAGTCTATCTTGTGATGTGGGTTCTCCCACATTCTCCCTAGCATCAAGCACCAACCTATCAGCATCTCTGGTTCCCTTCCTTCTATCTCACGATGCCTCTACATAAGTGGGTGCTTCCACTCTTTGTTCCTTTTCTTGTGGTTGCTCCACATCTTGAGATTCTTCTTTTGGAGCTAATATATCCTCAACTACATGCAACTGAAGTTCCCTCTCAAGGGAAATTTACATGGCCTTCTCTTCATTGAATTTCAAATCTCTTTTGACCATTGTCATTCTTTGTGCTAGCAAGTACACTTGATAGTTGTGAGGTGTATCGGTGTACCCCACAAATATTCCCAACTAAGTTGTTAGCTCTAGCTTCTTCCTAGCATATTTGGTCACATGGAAATAAACAGACGAACCAAAATTTTTAAAATGGACCACATCTAGTTTCTTACTTGAAAAATCTTCCTCTGGTGTACTCATCCCAAGTATCCAATGACGACTTATGTTCTGCACAATTTTTTTTTGTTGCATGTTTCCGCCCACATATGCAACGGTAGGCCTTGATGTTACACATTATATTTTCACGATGATATTTGACTGCCCATATAGGTTCATCAATACCTATATTGTGCTCACTTAGAATTTAAAAACCCTAATGTTCCTAAAACAATTCTTGGAACTGGAGAAAATATCATTTAATCCCTTAAAATTCTAACTCCGCACTTTTCCTAGCCTTTTCATGCGGGTTCACGGATACTTGTTCTATAGCCTACGGCAGCTCCCGCACATTCTACTAATAAAACCTATGGATCCCCATAAAAATTAAAATAAAGAAAAAAGTAAGTTCTAGAAGCCCAGCTGGTCGAATATTCTCCCAACTAGAAGCTTCAAGAGGCGTGATCAGTTTGAGCTTTATCCCTCCACTCATGGAACTTGTTCTTTGGTATATGGAGCTCAAATCCCTTCATGAGAGGAATCCATCCCCCTCTTCATGGAACTGAAACTACCTCCATTTCCCTATAAATTGAGCTCATGTTTCAGTCTCAAGGGTAGATGGTAGCTTGTATAAGGCAATTGCTAAAGAAATTCCCTAGAGAGAATACTCTCTACACTAGTTGTTATTGGCATGAGAATGATCACACCCTTATGTCCATAACTCCATGCTAGTTCAAAGAGAGGAAGGCTTTTCAAACTGAAGGAGGAACAATTGTAAAGGACCCATGAGAAACTTGTATGACATCAAGGCATCAGGTTGTAAAGTTACTCTTTTCATTCAAAGATAATACATATGGATCTCCTTTTCTCATTGAGTTGTTCTTATGCTTATTTTAATAATTCAATACTTAGACTCCTTGATCACTAAGTTAGATTATATGTTCTTAATTATTATATCTTACAGGTGCTTTTAATTCTTTTGTATATATTTGATTGCAAGTTCTACTTAGTAGAAAAGCCTCTTTGGAGTGATTGGATAAAATACTGCATCGAACGTTGGATTTCAAGGTAGGGGCATTTCCTCTTTCTTTGTTTATAATAATTATGAATTGCAAATAATCTAGAGAAAACAATTTACAAATGGATGTTTGTTTCTATCTATTTGTAGAATACTAGGGAGATCGCTCTTGTTCGCAAGAGGGATTAATCCGCATAACACCTGATCATGCAACATCCCTCATGCTTCTCCCAAAATATTTTTGTTCTTCCTTTTTGCAACCCCATTCTATTGTGGATTATGAGGTGTTATCAATTCCCGTCGAATTCCTTCTGAAGAAAAAAATTTATTGAATTTGTTCAAGACATATTCCCCACCATTTTCACTTCTGAGAGCCTTCAGCTTCTTCCTTGTATCTTTCTCAACAAGTTATTTGAACTCAAAAAATTTGAGTATGTCTGATATTTCTTTTGCATGAAGAATATCCAAAACTTGCATGAAAAATAATCCACAAAAATAAAATAATACATGTGTTTTGTTGTGGAGGCTGTCAAGAATGGTCCACACACATCTGAGTGAACTCTCTCAAGGATGTTCATTACTTGACTTTCCTTCTCATGAAATTTGGCTTTGGTGTGCTTCCCCAATGTACATTCTTTGCACGTATCTTGTAGCTCAAGTGAACCCTTAGGAAGCCCTGTAGAAATATGTTGCATGATCTTCAAAGCGCCATGGTGTAGATGGCCCAATCTTATGTGTCATAACTCATCAATGTCTCGGATCTGCACCTTTTCTGCTTTTGTGCTCGAGGAAACAAAACCTTCTACATCCAATTTTTAGAGGTTCTTTAATCAAACCCCAATATTCTTCACCTGTCGCGTGGCTTGGTGATGAAGGAACACCTTTCGTTTGCTAAATATCACATCATATCCATGGTCTTCCAACATAGAAAATAAAACTAAATTATTATCTAAACCAGGAACATACATGACATATTTTACTGTGAGAGGATTATCAAACCCCCTCTGAAAGGTAATTGTACCTATATTGGTCACGCTCTACCTCCGTTCATCTCCCATCTCGATGTGCATCTGGAGATCCTTCTCCTCCAAGTTGTTGAATAATTCTTTATTTCCATTCATATGGAATGAACCTCCATTATATAAGTAACACATGGAACCCATCATAAATGACACCATGCATACAATGAGGGTGAAATCAAACTCAAAGTGTGAAGCAAATTTTTCACCTGCCGCTCCTCCTGAGGGTTTCTTTTTGGTCTTTTTGTGCGGACATTTTATAGCATAGTGTCCAAGCTCATGACAATGAAAACATTTTATCTTTGACAAATCTATCTTCTTTCCTTCCTGACTAGAATCTGATTTGGAATGGGACACCTTCCCTTTCCCTTTCTTCACCTTTCCATCCAAGGCGTAGTAGTCCTCATCATCAGTCTTTGATGAGGATACATCTCTGGTGTTCCACCGAATATCTTCTTGTACCAAGTCAGGCCACAATCTCTCCCACTCTGGTAACTTCTTATTTCCATTGACTAAATCATGGTAGCTGTGCTAGTTCCTGGGAAGGCCTAGAAGAGTCAGGATCACCAAATCACCCTTGGAAAATATCACACCAACACTTCCAATCTCATCGCGACATCGAGTGAACTTTCTCAAGTATTTTGGTATCGTGTCTCCCTTCTCCATCTTGATATTTCTAAGCTTTTCCTTCACTGCTAGCTTATTGTGATTACTGCTATTCTAAAAAATATATGTTAAGGCCTTCCACATAGCATATGGAGTTTCCTTTTCATGGAGGTTTGAGAAAATATGATCTAAAACTCCTTTTAACATAATCCTTCTTGCCTTCGCTACATTCTTCTTCCATGCATGAAGATTTTGAGCATTTGTTGCTGCGAGCTTGGGAATATCACTGTCTAGGAATTCCTTCATTCTGTTGTCCTCCAACACTGCCTCCATCATGTCCTTATCAGATATGTAATTTGAACCACCCTCAAGGGTATATTCGATTCTCAATCTAGAGAAAGACATCACAATCTATTGTTGTTCCATAAGAATAAATTTGCAAATTCGATTCACTTGTTCAAAACAAACTCATATTCTTCTCTTATATTCCTACACTAATAGCATGTATAAAATCCACATAGATTCAACTGATCTTGTAATATGCTAAAACAAAATACTTGAATCTATTCTAAAAATTGCGGAAACCAATTACGATCACACAATTGCATGAACGAGAAAGAGAAAGAATTTCAATTGCATAACACAAATATGTATTAGGTAAAACCTCATCTAAAAATGCCACTATCTGCATATTTCATTAATTCAAGAATATGAAACAATACAATGCTTCTCTCAGGCATAAGAGCTCTTTGCACTATCTCTGACTGTCTCACTCTGATCCCAGCAACTTTGGTCTAATACTTAGCCAATTTACTGCCTCTGGGTTGCTCAACATTTATTATCCATTCCTGATGGAATTGAGCCCCTATTAATTATGAAATTCCTAATAATTGATTTCTCAATAAATCCAAGTCGTCCTGCATGACCTGTACAATTTTCTAATTATAGAAATGATAGTATACTTCCCTTTAACTCCAATCTCAACTGGGTCTTCCTAAAAACTAACATGCAAAAAATATTTATAGTGACTTATCAGATATCTTATCGACCACTGTATGTGAATTAAATCATATTTAATTCACTGGACTTCTCACTAGTTCCTCCCTCTGTTAGAACTATTTAAACTAATTTTAACTCAAATAATTAAGTTAAACAATTAAAACTCAAAATAAACTGCAACTGGACCCCCTAAAACTTAAATTAAATTCTACATGCCTCTCGTTTGATGCCCAAATCGAATTAACTGAGCTAAATAATTCTTCCCAACTCGTACAAGCTGTCATGTCATGTGGAATTACAATTTCCTTCTAATTTAATTAAGGGAAAATTAAATTAGTCGCCTCTTCTTTGATGCAGGAGCATCCTGCTTGATTTTCATTAAAATATTGTGTAAATAGGGGGTGATGTATTTTTTAAGTATTTTATAAATTATTATGCTCATTTTTATTTAAATTAAGAGAGAATAATCTGAGTGTGAGGATTATTGTAAATATTCTCTTAATTAATTTAGAATATGAGGGAATTGAGTTGGGTAGATAATTTAGGGATTAGGAGTTCCTTAAATGGAACTTAGTTGAGTCAAATAAGGGATAAAGATATTTTAGGATTTGGTTGAGATTTGTGTGGAGGAAATCATGGATTGGAGTTAATTCATAATTTTGTATAAATATGAATCTTGTGTAAGGATGGAGGACAGAGTGTGGAATACATAGAGAGATAGAGAGAAATGGTGTGAGCGTTTTTTAAAAGGCCAAGAGCCGAGAGTTCCACAAATGTAATATTTGGGAAATTGGTTTGTATCTGAATTTCATGTGTTATTATATACCAGTATTTTGTTTGCGTAGGCTCTCTCTTATTTGTATATGTTTTGAGATGAATTGAATGTGGTTTTTAATGACGAATACGATGAGGTTTCCATGTTAAGGAAACACGCACTCTATTATTGTGCGCAAGGATATGTTTTGTGCAGAATATATGCATCATTTGGTATCAGAGCATTAGGTTAGTTCCGAGTTTATAAAAAAATATGACAGAGTTGTGAGGAGGCATTTGCTGGATAAATTTGTCTAGTTGAGCATTGTATACATTGTTTTCTACATAACCATCTTGCAGCGTAGCTTGTGGAGATCTCTATGAAATATCATTTGAAGCATTGCAACGTCTTATGGTATTATGTGCATAAAGACCAAGAAGATTTGAACCGTGTTGATATATCATGGACAGTTGCCTCGGCCTCCGTGTGTCTACCTGTGTTGAGATGAGTGGCAAAAGAGTTGAGTGCCTTTTCGCACCCCTCCAAAATTCTTGAGACAGTGAACTGGAGATCATTTAGACGTTGTCAACGTGGACTTGTGGAGATAACGCCGTAAGGAAAAATTCATTCTGAAGGTTGCACATTGGGTTGACGTGCAGGCCTGGATATGAAGCTGCATTAAATCCCTGACGCTAGCACTATGGAGGTCGGAGGTGATGACAGTGTGAATCAGCATTCGTAACTGCGTTGCCAGTCTTGCGAGTGCAGTGTAAATTACAAATTCATAACTGCGTTAGCAATCCAGCAAGTGAGATTTCCATTCTGAATTCAAAATTATGTTAGCAGTCTTGTTCAATGATGTACCACCGACCAAAAAAAGCAGACCTTTCATTGAAGAAATTGGTGGATAGCGGTTTCTCTTTTAAATTTGGGATCGATGAGATCTTTGATGATGTTGTGGACTACTTGAACATGAAGGGACAACTTAATTAATGAGTAGAATCAAACAGAATGGGGTTGTTTGACTAGCGATAGAAATAATGTGAGTACATTTGGTGGCATAGATTGGAATCAAAGAGTGAATTTTGGGTGATTGGTAGACCTCCGAGGAGAAGAGAACCATGTGATCTGTTCTATTGCAGAGTTGCAGAGTGAAGCCTGCGGAAGCGTGAGGGACAACATTTCTCAAGTTTTATTTTTCTTGGTTTTAAGATATTTCTTTGAACTGATTTTGTGGCTACGGCTTAAACGTATATTGTAAATCCAATCTTGAGAGCCTCCAAATACGCAGTTTGTATCATTTGAGTTGCATACATTGCAGGTGATTGGTCGTTGTGAAGAAATAAGAATAGCATCTAGCTAAATAGATTTGGAACTCCGAGATAAGGAAAGTCAAAGATGAGTTTCAGCTCATAATAGGATATGGGTTGTGGAAAATTTTGTAGCAGCATGTGAAGTTCAAGCTCCAGATCCATCAAGCGGAAATACATCTAGCATGTGACACAAGTGTTCTATTAAAGGAGAAAGAGGCGAGAGGACAATACAAGGACATAAAGGATGTAGAAAAGCAAGCAACAGAAGACAACAAAAGTTACGCAATGAAAGAATGATAAATGAAGCAAGGTATGAGTGTCTGTGTGTAATAATTCCATGAAAAAGTATCCCCAAGTCATTAAGTGGTCCGCATTGGAAATTTTGTCAAAGTAAAACTGGTCTTAAGAAAATTTAGATGAGTCTTGAGTGAAATTGTGATTTTGAAGGTATATGTACCTGATGTAAGCCTATGAGCAAGAGGAAGTGTAACCTTTAAAGTTGTGGTAAGATTTAAACCATTATGTAACAATCGTGGTTTATCAAAAAATTCATTTGTAAAGTTTTTTATCATGTATTGAGGAAGTGAAAGAAAGGCGAACTGTGGAGAGAAAGTTTGCAAAGGAGCTGCATGGAAGTGCAGGAATTTTTGTTGTGCTAAGATGATGAGTGTGTTGAAGAGATTATGGTATGAAGGGAATGAAAATATTCACAGTAATAAGAACGGCATAGAAGAGTGAAATCCAGAGAGTTGAAATGGCAAAGAGAAGTTTTATTAATAACCTTGAAGGGAGCATAAGGTATGATCATTCATTTCAAAGAGGTATTTTTGAATGTTGAAAATTAAATGGTTTATTTATTTTCACCATAAAATAAATCTTGGAAAAATGGATTTCATTTCAATTTAAAAGCTTCAATATCATGTGAATTGATAAAGGGAGATGATGTAATTGGTGACTTGTGATATTTTCTTAAGAATGAAGTATGAGAGAGAGTGAAGATTTTACATCATGAAAATGTATTAAGGGTGGATGTTCATTGGTATGATGTATAACTTGAATTAGAGTCAAAATATCCACTATTGTAATTATTGGGTCAAGCCTTGAATTCAAATCAAATAGCCTTGAATTCAAATCAGATGTTAAGGTCAAATGAAAATTTGGATAGCTTGAGTCAAGATTGAGTTATTTTAAAAGAGGGTGTATTTTCATCCAAGATGAAGAGTTGATGTAAATTCTGGAGTCAAAGAGTCTTAAATTAAGTCAAAGGTTTGAATTTAATTGGGTGCATGATCGACGGAGCCCGACACCCAAATTTTTTGGTCATCATAACACATGAAATATTGCAGTTGTTGTTTGCAGCAAAGAGGAGAAAAAGAGTTGCCTATAAATGATTCCAAGACAGAGAACTGAAAGAGGTCAAGCATAAGAAGAGAGCTTGTATTGCTGAATGGAAAGTATGGAGGCTTGCTGAAAAGGGGATTCGAATGAAATCCACACGTGAACAAATGAAGTTCACAAAGGAGGAGAAGATGACTGTTGATAGTCATTTCAAAAGATCTGATGAAGACCACGACAGAAGAAATAAAAAGTAAAATTCCAAGGTAAAAGGCATATGTAAGCAGTTGATTGATGAAGAGTATGAGCAGGAGAAAGCTGAGATAATAGTTCACCTTGATTTATTGATGGAACTGTTGCGGAGAAAAAGGAAAGACCAGAGACATGGTTGGACCATGAGGAAGAAAGTGAAGTGGCAGAGGCTACACGCAAAGAGGGAACAACAGGTAAACATACAGTTGAAATAAGAGCTGAGGAAGCTCGATCAGATGATGAGTGTGAAATTGAGATGTGAAGAACTCAGAGAGGTTGAGTTGAAAATGGAAGTTTCCATTTGTGGCCCACAACAGGGTGAAATTCTGGGTGACGACATCAATGAGAGAGATCTCATGAATTATTGGAATAGCTTAAAAGAATTTGAAGATATGTTGACAAGAGAAGAATATGAGGCTATGAAGCCTTGTATTTTTAAAACTCATAGTTTTTGTACATTTGCAGGATGTTCACAAGATGATGGATAGTCTGGTGAAACTATCATAGAGATGAATGAAACACTTGAGGTAAAGTATGATGGAGAATGCCTTTCAGAGGAGGAAGGTACTAATTTGTTGTAGCAGAAAGAATTCATAGATGATTTCTTGTTTGGTGTAAGATAGCCAGTTGAATCTATTGTGGAGCAGAGGCATAATGAAAATGTCAAATTGATATTCCAAGGAGGTAAACAAATGAATTTGTTTAATGAAATTGCTGACAGAATTTTGCAGTGTGATGATACAAAAACCAGGATAACTCAGGAAGATTTCCAGAAGAAGAATGAAGTTGGGAATGAAGGTTGTGATGAAATTATAGAAATATTTCACATGGAAATAGAGTTCTTGGAACGATGGCTTAAGGAACCTGAAGGGGAGATGAAACTTGCAGAACCTGATACAAAAGAGATTATAGTTACCGTGCATGATAGGGATGAAATGTTTTTAAAATTTATAGAGTTGAGTGAATGTTGTAAATTTTCAAATAATAATGTGGTTGTAGGTACAAAAGAAAACATTAATAAATATGATGTTGAAAGAAGATAAATTGAGTAGAAATTATTTGGAGATGAGATGAAAAATCAGGAGCAACAAGAAATTTATGTCCTTGGAGACATAAAAGAAACAAAAATATTGAACCAGCAGGATAAAGATGAAAACAACTAGCAATTCCAAAGAGGATTTACTAAAATCCTGAAGGTCTATGATGGGAGATTGGTGCTTGATGCATCAAAAGAGGCCAAAATGTCTTATCTTTTTAAAACTAATAGTTTTTTTATGAATGCAGGTACAGTACCGAATGAGAAATTTATTACTATAGGAGCAGTCAATGACTATAGTTGTGATCAAGGAGAAATTCTTGATTATTCTTCATTTCATAAATTTGAGTGTTCAGTGCAATTAGAGACGAAAGCATCAAACAAAGATGAGTTACTCCGAGGAGTTGGCAAAATAAATTGTTGGAGAGGCCGATGGAATCTGGTTGATAGAATGAGTGATGTTGATGTACATCCAGTTCGATATTCTTTCAAAGTTTGGAGACTAGAAGAATGGATATCAATGTTTCTACACGAGTATGTAATTCCCAAAATAAATATTATGTGGTATGGAAAAGTGATAGTTACATTCGATAGTATTCTAAAAATACTATTATGGGAATCATGTGATGAATTACAAAATGGAGTTGATACTTTAAAGGACCAACGGTTGAACAAAGTTTGGAATCCTGGAGGGAACAATTCATTGAGACTTGTGACTGTCACATTATTATATAAAAGTGATAGACCTCATAGACAGGAGTCTATGGAAACTTCTCTACATGGGGGGTCCGATGCAGGAGCATCCTGCTTGATTTTCATTAAAATATTGTGTAAATAGTGGGTGATGTCTTCTTTAATTATTTTATAAATTATTATGCTCATTTTTATTTAAATTAAGAGAGAATAATCTGAGTATGAGGATTATTGTAAATATTCTCTTGATTAATTGAGAATACGAGGGAATTGAGTTGGGTAGATAATTTAGGGATTAGGAGTTCCTTAAATGGAACTTAGTTGAGTCAAATAAGTGATAAAGATATTTTAGGACTTGGTTGAGATTTGTGTGGAGGAAATAATGGATTGGATTTAATTCATAATTGTGTATAAATATGAAGCTTGTGTGAGGATGGAGGATAGAGTGTGGAATATAGAGAGAGATAGAGAGAAACGGTGTGAGAGTTTTTGAAAAGGCCGACAGCTAAGAGGCCCACAAATGTAATATTCAGGAAATTGGTTTGTATCTGAATTTTGTGTGTTATTATATACCGATATTTTGTTTGTGTGGGCTCTCTCTTATTTTTATATGTTTTGAGCTGAATTGAATGTGTTTTTTAATGACGAATCATATGAGATTTACTTGTTAAGGAAACACGCACTCTATTATTTTGTGCAAGGATCTGTTTTGTGCAGAATATTTGCATAATTCTTGTTTCCAATTTCAACGGTTATGAGGAGGATTTATGGGCATGTTTTTAGGGTAGAACATGACTATCATATTTCCCTAGCTAGGCCAAAATCAATCAGCAGAGGACAAACCCTAAATCAATGAGTAGAGGTATGTATATCAATGCATTCTTGTAGGTTTTGGATCCTTGTTTGTCGATCAGTTTTGGATCTGTTTGAGTTGGATCTTGTGGGAGACATGTGTTAAGGTTGACTTGGGAAGTTGGAGACCTCAAATAGGATCATATATTTCAGTGAAGTATTGGGTGCCATTGGACTAGTGGAGGGCAACGTGTTGGCTACCCAAAGTAGCCCTTGACAAGAAGTTCTATAGGAAGTGACATAGTTGAATGTTGGGTTAAGATTGGAGCCTAATGTGCAACAATTTAATGGAAGAAATTGACTGCTATATTGGCATACTGCAGCTGAGGTGTTGGCCAACCTAGAAGAGTAGATTGGATCAACCTGTGTTCATTTAAGCAGAAGTGACTTGAATCAGTGATAGGTGGTAGCGCTCCTGGAGACCCTATGTGTTGTCCTTTGATGGACTAAGGGTCAGCTAGAGAGTAGAATGGGAGCAAAGGAATGGCATGACAAGATACGACAAAGAGACTATAGTGTGATTATCATTGTATCTTGTATCCCTTGTAATGCAGCCCTAGGACTGTTTTATAATTGATTTGGTTTAATATAACGAAGATTCGGTTGTTGTACATTTTTGTACAATATTTTGTTAAAACTTTTAAATAACTGTGTGTTACACAGCATTTTGTCATCGTCCCTGCAATCCCTCGTCCCATACATCGAAGGACTATTCCTGTGACCTATGAATAGTAAAATGTCCTGAAAACATCTTGATGGTATCCTTCTGCATAAGGGCAAGAATTCTCCTAGAGAATATTTCCTCTGGAAAACCCCAAAAATCCATGTTTTGCCATTGGCACGAGTAGCCAATTCATCCCTCGTGCCAATGGGGAAAATACACACTAGTGGGCACGCTAGCTGGCACTCTGTCCCTGTGCTGTGCCCGCGCCAAGCCTATTAAGGAATTTTTTTTAACAATAGAAGGCAGAAGTTTGATTCTAACAATTTTAGAATGAATCATCAAAAATAGGTTGGGCTGTTTGGCTCCGGATCTCCCTAATTAGGAAGTGGTTTTCCACCTCTCATGGAACCTTCCTAAGAGGTAGGAATATCCCCCATGATTATAGGGAGCCTAACCTCTCCTTCTCCTCCTATAAAAGCCTGCCCTCTCCATTTGCTAGCTAGATGAACTTTTGGGAAGGAAATTATAGCTGAGTGACAATCAAGATCAAAGCTAAGGAGAACCTTGTGAGAGAGAGAGAGTTTTTTCAAATCCCTGACGAGCTTTGTGAGGCACGTCCCACTAGAACCCCATCGAAGGAAGATCACGACGTCAGAGCACTGGTTGTAATCGTTCTCTCGTATCCTAATATACATGACTCTGTTGTTGGTTCCATGATTGCATTTGTCCATTATATAATGCAATTTCATTCATTCCTCTTTGACTAATCGATAGTTATAAATTATGAAATATTACGTTGCATGTTATCTCTCTTCTTTGCATGTGTACAGGTATCTAGATGCAGCAAGCTCACGGATCGTGACCTGTCTAGCTAGACATGGAAGCGCCACTTATTCTTCGACAACAACAGTGAAGGAATCACGGTAAGCGATCTATCATGATTCTATCTTTTGTAACTAGGAATCAATAGCTTTGCGTGTTTCGATTGTTGCTAGACCCACTCTAGGGCTAGTGGGATCGCCTCTGTTTGCAGAGGGGATTTACCTCCAAAAAAATTTGGCGACTCTATTGGGGAACAATGGGAGTTGGTCCTTCCTCCATTGGGTTTTTTTTGGCTTTTTGTTTGATTAGTCTGCTTTTCTGGTTCACCTTCCTTGGTGTTAAAACCTTGTTTAGCCCCGAGAAGACCAAATCTAGCCTTTGTTAGTTCATTTTACCATTTTTCTAGGGTAAACCTGATTGGCACAGTTATTCCTTTGAAAATTGCACTAAAGGGAACTTGTTTCTAGTTAGGAACCTGTGCCATCTCCTGTTTGGCGCAGATTACGGCCAAACAGGCACGCAAACCCTGCTTGGTTTTAGGATTTTCCTGTTCTTGGACTCTCTGAGCTTGAATTTTGGTCTTGGTTCATTTTTCTGATTGTTTGAGTGCTTTGAAGTCATTTTTTACTTTGTTTAGGCATTTTCCTCCAGTTTTTTTCCCTTTTCTATCAGTTTTTCATTTTAGCCCTAGGGCTTTTAGGTACTTCAGTGTGCTGAACCTCCCGTGGGAATTTTGGATCTTTGCTTTCCTGGTCAACTTTGTTTTAGCTTCTTTGCATTCATCTTGCTCAATCCAATTGAGTCATTGCGTTAATTGAGTGATTTTCCTCTCTTTCATTCAGTTTCGCTTTGTGTTGCTCCAAGCCTAGATCACATGGTTTGTCTAAGTCTCTTTCGAGATTCTTCTTCACTTTGAGGGATTTCGTTTGAGTCTTGATTGTGCTTGTTTGAGTTGAGTGAACTCATTTTGTTTCGGCTCTCTCTCTATCATTCTCAAGTTGATTTTTTCATTATTTTTTCATTTATTTAGTGCATTTGCTCTAATCTATTGAAAAATACAAAAAAAAATATTTTTCATTTTGATTGGCATAGTGAAAATTGAAAACTCTTTCGCATTACTAGTGTTATATAATTCTAGAGAAAAGTTTTCCACTTTCATTAGCTTGCATTGAAAATAGTAGTGGATGTTTTTGAGTGTTCATTTTGCTGTCATTTGAAAGCTCTCAACTCTCCCATAGATAGCTCTTCATTGAACAAAATGATATTTTGTGGCATGTAGTTTGCATCTAGAGGTTTTATGAGATCCAACATTCGATAGGGCCTTGAAATCGAAACATAAATTGAAGATCAACTTTAAAATTTACTGAATTAACCTAAGGAAGCATTGAAACTTAACGAAAAATCTAGTGGTCTAAGGTAGAGAAATGTTCCGACGTCGTTAAGCCTAGTAGTTGTTGCTCGCCATCTGGCTACAGACATCACTAGTACAGACTTGAGCTCCCCGTACCATCATGTATATAAATGGAGACCCTATTAGGTTGCAAATTCTTTATCCATAGGAAGCCGAGTCTGCTGCCTTTTACCCATGATACACCGGACACAACATTCAGATAGATTACCTGCACGTACGTTAAGTCCTTGGTTGATTTCTCTTTCATTTTTACCAAGGTTTATATGGCAGTTCATGGATATCTGGTACACCCATTTACCTAGATTACCAGAGCAGTCATTTTGATCTTTACTAACTCCGTAAATTGGAAAAGATCATCAAGCACTTGTCCTTTCATGCTTGTTTCCAAACTGAAAGTGATAGAATCATATTTTACTCGTTTCTAGACTCTTAAAACATGAAACAGTAAAATTTCCAGTTTCAATGTGGTAAAATTAATCACCTATGATCACATGCCCATTTAGAGATTGATTTTTTTGGCCTGTTTTTGTTTGCCTTGGTTTTTTCCTGTGTGTCTTTGTTTTTGATCTCTTCCTCTTTTTTTCTATAGTCATAGTGGCAGAACCATCAGTTTCGTCTACTGGTAGTCCATATATAGACGATTCATCAGAAGTCTCTCAGTCCTCTGCTGAGCATCAGCAGCCCGTTGTATCTGAGTTTCCCGACGGGGGACCAGTTATATCTGAACTTCCCTTTGGAGGACCAATTGAGTTCAATTGGCCCTTGTCCAATGCTTGGTTTGTATTTGGAGTTGGGGAACACTTCCCTCCTCTTAAATTGGGATCACCATTTTTCGCTATTGTCATACCTCCTAGTCCCCTTCGTCTTTTAGAAGATCTTACGGCAGGGTCAGATATGGACTCATCCAGTCTTATTCCTAGTGAGGGAATTCCTACTTCTGGTGAAGACTACCACCTTTTTCCTGAAGACATCCACGAACCATATGTTTTGTCTTCACCTGGTCCATCCCTCCCAGCTGGATATAGGTCTTTAAGTTAGGTCATGTCCGCTATTGCCCCTATGGGAATATCGACTCCGTCCATGGAACTGACCATTCCCTCGTTAGGGATGTCGCCATCAACACCTCTCACGGCATCTCCTTTTGTCACATCGGTACCTATTAGACCTATTTTCTGTGTGGTTGCATCTACACTTGTTGTCACCACTCAGTCAACTAGGACCTCGTCAGCTCCTGAAGATGTTTATATAGCTTCTGCCATTCCCGAGAACCTTTCTCCCGAGGAGTATCGGAAGTCTTTACAGCCGCCGATCTCCCAAGTTGATCAGTCCTCTCAGGATCTTTATCGTCCTTACTTTTCTCATCATGGAGAAGATGGTGCCCCGATCTACTCATTTCCATTCCAATATGATGAGCACGACAACCCCATTCATTTGCCTACTCCTGAGGCTTATCAGTATATTAATGGTTTTATATCTACCTTGCTTGTGCAACCTTCTAACCAACAAGGACAACCCTTCTAGGGACAACCTTTGTTTCAGCAAGGATATGCTTCTGGCCCACAAGGAAAACCCTTCCAGGGACAACCTTTGGCCCAGCAAGGGTATGCGTACGACCCGCAAGGGAAACCCTTACAGGGACAACCTTCGGTCTAGCAGGGACTATTTTACAGCCTGCAAGAGCAATCTTACAATCCTCAAGGTAAACCTCTGCAGCCTCACCCTGTGGTCCAACCAGGGCAGCTTCAAGGACCGGCAGGGCAACTGGGGTATCAACTTGGACCTCCATATGGTCCTGGGGGGGGAATCCATCCTTCTCAACCTTTGGTGCAACCTCAGCAGCCTCATTTTCCAATTGGTCAAAATGTTGCACAACCAAGGCCATCTTATGGTCTTGTCACAGGTCAACCTAGTTATCAGGCACAACCTGGCCCACTACTGCCATCAGGCCAACCTGCTCAACCGAGGAAACTTGGTGTCCCTCATCAGCCAGGTTAACCTATTCAACCTGGACAACCTACACAGCCTGTTAACCTTGCTCAGTCGTCGATCTATTCTACACCACAGCTGAATCCACCTGTATGCTTGACTTATCCGACTCAGCAAGGCCCCACTTACCAGCAGCCCATTTGGCCCCAAGGCAACTATTACCCTCAAGATCAGTCTCGACCAGTTTACATCCCACCTCAAGGTTATGGTTATTACCCTCAACAGTCGGGCTATACTTATACTCCGCAGCAAAATCCATACACTAATCAATTGGGAACCACATATAATCAGAATCAGTACCCTGGTAATCAACCCCCATATCCTGGTTTTCAGCCGCCATATCAACCCAATTATCTAGCTTATACCCCCTATGGTCAGAATCCTCCACGACAGAACTAATGGGGGAAGAATTATGCTCAACTAGGATGGATTATAGGTACAGGTCCTTATCGAGGACCTGGCATGCATTTTAACCCTCAATTACCTTTTGTTGCCACGTTGGAGTTACCGAACATGTCCAAATTGACCAATGATCCGATTCTTCATAATCCATATTGGCCTTCGGTGCCAACTAAGGTGCCTGGTGATTGTCCTAAGTTTGAGGGAAAATCTGGAGAAGACCCCCAAGCACACGTCATGACATACCATTTATGGTGTTCTTCGAATTCTTGGGTGGATGACTCGATTTGTCTATGTATTTTCCAGTGCACTCTCACCGGCGCTACTGTTAAATGGTATATAGAACTGTCCCATAGAATTTTTCAAGATTTTAATACTCTATCTATGGCATTCCTGACGCATTTCCAGTTACCATTTCTTTATAAAGCCGGGATGCATCTCCTGACATCTCTGAAACAGGATAAAATACTCATATTTCAGATCACATTCACGAATGGAGACGTTGTCGTCGTTTGATAAAGTTTGACATTCCTGATCAGCTTCTAACTCACTTGTTCACTACCTCTTTTTTCAATAAGATTTCACAATACATCGCTATGGGGCATGTGTAACCGAGGAACAGGCCATTGCTCGTGCCCAGTACCTCGATTTAGTGTACTCTCAATCGGGCACATTATACGACATCTTGATTTATGTCCCACGACCAGCGACCTCTAAAGCACTGGCTACTCCATCAGTTGATGGTGTTATTGGTTCCATCTCTCATACTTCTCGCAAGTCTTCCAATGTGAAGTAGAAATCGAATTCTTCCAACAATTCTGCTCCTCTGGATACTCCAGATTCTGGTAAGACCACGGAGGTCAACGCCGTACAGGTCAATCCTGCAGACAAGACTTCTAAAGGGAAAAATAAGGGCAAAGGCAAAGCCAAATTCGATGCCCCAAAACCAGAATCAACCAAACCACGCGCTGATGATGGTTCGCAGCGAAAATCGAAGTACCCTTGCCTGATTTGTGATGAAGACCACTACACTAAATATTTTCCTCAACGATCCGAGGTTAGTCAACTTCTTAAGGGCTCTAAGGGAACTCCGACAATTCTTAAGGAACCTTTTCCATATCAGTAGACCCAGATGGTCAAGCAGTCTTCACCATCCGCACCATTTGGGTCTCAGGTTTTCATGATGAACGGTGCTGCATCAATTTCTAATGCCACTCAGTCGAAGGATTATGCCGGATCACGCCAGACAGCTAGGAAGGAATTTTTTGATGGCCCTCCTCCCCCACCTGTCTCTAGTCCTCTTGAGATTGAAAAGCCCACTGCTGAACCCATTGTACGACCACCTTCCAAAGGTGTTCTCCGAAAGTCTTCCTACAATCCGAACGCCCCTGCTGCTCAGCATTACAGCATTATTGAGAATTTTTCACAGGTGCCTTCTGCGATGTCCGCACTGGAAGTACTTTAGAGTTGTTTATCTCAACGGAAAGCTTTGTTATCTGTAATCGGTGGGATTGATCCTACCGATTCTAGCCTTCTCGCCTTCGATCTAGATAATTTCGTCCCCCGACTTCCACACCAAATCGTGCTTTTTAGACAAGTCGACATCAATGGCCTCAATATTCACAGCATCATTGTGGACAAAGGTGCATCTACCTGCGTTATGTCATCTGCCTGTTGGACAGCCATTGGCTCTCCAGCCCTCACTTCATCTCCCAATGCCCTTGAGGAATTCGATGGAAGGGAATCAAAACCCTTGTGTGTTCTCGTGAGTCTACCGATTACCTTGCCAGGAAATACAGTCAATGTTGAAGTGGAAATTTTTGATGCCAAATTCAACTACAATCTTCTACTCGATCGCAGTTGGACCCACGCCATGTTGTGCGTTCTAGCCACCCTCTTTCAACTTTTGAAGTTTCCACATGAGGGCAAGATTATTACTGTCAATCAGTTGTCTTTCTTTACCTTGTCTTTTGAGAACAACGTGCCATACGTGGATCAAATTACTAATCCCCCTGACAGTATAGGACCAAGTCTTTTCAAGGACCCCGTTCTCATGGGTATTTTCTCCATTCCACCACCAAACACCATTCAAGTCAATATGATCTCTAGGTCGGATGACCCATGGATCATCCCTTCTCTTGAATAGGTTGCCTCTTTTGCAGAATTGATGCCTCTGACCCCAGTTGAAATCAATTATTGTGAGATCATTGCCGCATCAGATCCTCCTCCTGCTAATAATGCTCCTTTGAGCATGGCTCTTGATGTTTATTCTCAATCCCCTTGGCGCGGTGATGCATATTTGCCCGATCCTTTGAGAGAATTTTTTCCATCTGACGAAGCTATCATGGAGACTATTCCTCTTGAAGATCTTTTGTGGAGTGATGGGCATCATCGTTCCTTGTTTATGCCCGGCCTGGGGGAAATGTCTAATTGTCTCAAGTGTTTTGCATCTCAGGTTCCCTCTCCACCGCTCCAAACGCCAATATTGACTCATGAAGTTTTCTCGGAAGGAAATCTGATTAATATTACCCAAATGATGCCTCTTGACATCTCCGTTAAACCGGGGGTCATTGATAACATCCATGTGGGAGTCACTTGTTCTCTAGATGAGATTCAAGTGTACACTAGTCTCTTTTGTGAATTTCGTGATGTTTTCGCGTGGTCTTACGAAGAGAAGCTTGGAATTGATCCCAATATCGTCGTGCACGAAATTCCCACCTATCCTAGTGTGAAGCCTGTGCGCCATGCGTCCAATGCATCCTCGGAAAGCCACTACTATAAAAGTTGAAGTTGAGAAACTTCTTAAAGCGGGTTTCATATATCCGATCCCTCTGACAGAGTGGGTTTCCAATATTGTCCCTATGGATAAGAAGCAGGGCACAATTCAAGTCTGTGTTGACTATCGAGATATCAATCGGGCTTGCCCTAAGGACAACTATCCCACCCCTTTTATCGATCAAATCATTGACGATTGTGTAGGGAGTTAGATCTTTTCCCTTATGGACATCTTTTCAGGTTATAATCAAATCAATATCCTTCCATCCGATCAACATCAGACAGCTTTCATCTGTCCGTGGGGAACATTCGCCTATAAGAAGCTCCCTTTCGGCTTAAAAAAAATTGAGGCTACCTTCCAGCGTGCCATGTATTACACCTTTCATGACATACGTAATGTTTTTCAGTCGTACCTAGGTGACCTTCAGGCTCATTCAGCTCTATGCGAAGACCATCTAGAACATCTCCGCCATATTTTTCTCCGCTGTAAACGTTACAACATCAGGCTTAATCCTCACAAGTGCATCTTCTTCGTTGACTCTAGTTGACTTTTAGGATTCATTGTCTCTAAGGATGGAATTTGCCTCGACCCTCTTAAGGTTGAGGCTATTTTTAATCTCCCCTCCCCATCCTCATTGCATTAGCTTCAGAGTCTTCAAGGGAAAGCGAACTTCTTACGTCGTTTTATCCCAAACTATGCGGAGGTAGCCAAAGGGTTCACGCGACTTCTAAAGCAAGACGTCCCTTTCTATTGGGACGAGATTGCTCAAAAATATTTCGATAACCTTAAGACGTTGCTTGTCAACGCTCCATTAATACGTCCTCCAAACTATCATTGCGACTTTACCCTATATTTGGCTGCCGCATTCAATACGATTGCCATGGTTTTGGTACAAGATGACGATGAAGGTAACGAACACGTTGTTTATTATCTTTTTTAGAACCTCCTCGACACTGAAACGTGTTATGCACACATCGAGAGGTTGGCGCTAGCCACGGTCCAGGCCATTCAGTGGTTTCGCCATTACATCATGTTACGCACGGTAACCATGATTTCCAACTCCAACCCCATGACTTACATTTTGTCTCGAAAATTGCTGGGGGGAAGTACTCAAAGTGGATTATCATCCTCCAAGAGTTTGAATTGGAGTTCACTACCACCAAATCAAAGAAATCACTAGTTTTTTCTGATCTCATTTGTTCTCTCCCTACTGACTTTGTTCTGTCTCAATCCAAGGATCATATCCTGGACGAAACTCTCTTCTTAATCAGCACTCTCGATCCATGGTATGGTGATATCATCGTGTACCTCCAAACATCTACCTTCTGATTCGAGTTAACGAAGGATGCTCGAGGCTGCGTTCGACATCAGTCTCAACCATATCGCATTATCGGAGATACCCTATATCATGTTGGAGTCGATTCTGTACTCCACCAGTGTTTGACCTTAGAAGAGGCTGAGAAAGCTATGAATGACTGTCACAGTGGCACCTGTGGCAGTCACATGGCTGGTTATGCTACTGCACAGAAGATCCTTTGTGCGGGATATTTTTGGCCATCTATATTTAAAGATCGTATTGTTGCAGTACGAAAGTGTCACGTGTGCCAGATCTTCCAACGCAAATGGTGTGTGTTGCCTCTCCCGTTACATCTTGTCATTACCATAGGCCCTTTTGCCAAATGGGGCATTTATTTTATGACATGTGACCCTCACTCGGCCAGGGGGCATGCTTATATCATCGTTGCCGTAGATTATTTCACCAAGTGGGCTGAAGAAATGCCTACACTAGCTGTGAACGGTAAGACAACTGCAAAATTCATTTTCAACCATGTGATCACTCATCTCGGCGTTCCTCAAGCCATCGTCACTAATCATGGCTCTCATTTTCGGGACTATGTGATGGCATAGCTGACATCTAATTTGGGCTTGCGTCGCGATAGCTCATTTCCATATTACCCTCTAGCAAGTGGCTAGGTTGAAGCCCTGAACAAGGTACTTGTCATGATGCTTCAATGAACAACTGGTATACACAAATCCAGTTGGCATCTCCAGTTGTTTTCAGCTTTTTGGGCCTACCGAACGTCAGTGAAGAGTGCAACTGGATTCACACATTTCAATTGGTGTATGGTCTAAAAGCTACTCTTCCAGTTGAATGTGAGATCCTTTGACTAAAATTGGCTGTGGAATTACTGCTCGATACTTCCCCAGAGGAAGAACGTCTCCTATATCTCGAGAGATTGGATGAAACTCGCCACTTGGCTGCTTTGGTCATCAAGGCATAGGAAAAGTGGGTTAAAGCTCACTTCAATCAAACGGTTTCTCCACGTTCTTTTATCAAAGGGGACCTCGTCCTCTTGTACGATCAAGCCCATGACAAGATTGGGATGGGAAAATTCCAACCTATGTGGCATGGGCCCTATATCGTTAAACATGTATTGAAAAATGGGGCTTATGAGCTGATCGATTATGAAGTTCTTCCTTTGGCGCAGCCCAGAAATGGGTTGTACTTGAAGAAATATTATGCTTGAATCATTCTTGCATAGTATATGTACATAGGTGATTTTTTCATTTTTGTGCATGTGGGGTGTAGTGTGCTTTGTAAGCGATTTTTTTCTTATTAGGTCTTCCTGATTGTGCAGATGTCTATTACTCCTTATGTCAGTTTCACAGATGGTGCCTCCCGCAGTACCAGGAACCTGTCTTCTGCAGCCTGGGTAATTTACAATCCTGCTGGTGAGTTGATTAATTTACAAGGTGTTTGTCTAGGGCCTGCTACAAATAATGTCGTGGAATATAGTGTCATTTTGGAATTATTAAACAAGGTTGTTAACCTCGGTATTCATGTGTTACTTATAAATCTGGACTCACAGCTTACGGTTTTATAGCTCAATGGTCATTATTCAGTTAGAAACCCATGCATTTTAGGACTATATCTACGTATTTGTTTACTTGAAAGAAATTTTGATTACATCATATATTAGCATATACCAAGATGAATAAATACACTAACAGATGTAGTAGCCAATGTGGTATTAGATAGAAGTTTATGCAATTTGTAAAACATTATCATATGTAAGCAAGATCCATGTAGAAAATAGATGTATATATATATGTCGAGTGTTTGCAACGTGTGCATCATATAAAACCAAAATATACATGTTTGTTTCAGTTACATCTGGAGACGACATGTCTCTCAAAAAATATGCAAATAAAAAGCCTAGGTGACTAATCAGCATGGCGCTCATGGTAGCACGTCACTGCCTGCACCAACCACCTTAGCAAGTAGTGGAAACGACTCGGCACCCCTACGGTGTGCCTCTGATAAGCTAGGGGAACATCAGCTAAAAAATCATAATCTAAAACTCCATGAGCGATCCCCTCTAGGTTCTGTACAAGCTCGTCCCCCTCTCCCCCCTCACCTTGAGGATCATAATCGAGAGGGGTCCTCCTCGATATTGGTGAAATTCTGGTGGGCCTCTCTGGACCAACATCTGCATACATATAAGATTAACTGTTAGAACATGCATGTATACCAAACAATCATAAAACTCATAAAATTAAAAAGATTCTTACCAAGCTCCTTGTCCCAGTCCTCTCCTTACAGGAGTGGAAGGTCTGGGTCTTCGGTAAAATCAGTGTCCGCATAGGGCCAGTCCTCCACGACGATCAACTGTCATCGGAGCCAGTCAAAGAACTTGGGCCGCCATGACATCTGTAGGCTGCCCCCTACCCTGGGCATCAATGTCACCCATCGAGCCATCCATGGCTCTCTCAGTGGTGGATCTGAGACTATGGCCCCCTGGCACTGGAAAATAGGTAGTCATTCCAAGAAGAACGACACCAAAATGGACCCATATCCAAACTGTTTTAGTTTGGTCCTCTTTCATTTTTTGAGTTGTTGTTTAATGTTCATGGTCACAGTTGTGGCCCAGTTGAATATAGTTGGGCTCATGCACTTCGATGCAACAAGGAGATGTGTCTCTGTGGCCTCGTGCGGTGCCTGCGATCCCACAACCCACGTAATGGTATGTAGCACTACTCTCAGTGGTATATCGGGGATAGTCTAAATGTCTACTTTCCTGCTCCCTATTCCTTTGTGTGCCCCTCGGCACACCCTGTCCATGACCATTGTTATGTTTTTTCCTGAAGGCCTGGTACCGGTCAAGATAGGGATTGGACCCCTGCATGACAGTCTAGTGATGAATTACACGTCTGATACTTCGAGCTCAAGTACCTTGTCTCGAAGTTTGAACTTATCCTCATCCTCATCCTAGATGTTGACGAGATACTGCAGTATTTCAGCTGAGCACAGAGACATGGCGTCAGAAAGAATTTTTTTAGCCCACATTCCAGAGAACATTCATACAATGCTCATTTCCCATTTCCAATTCATCTTTCTCATTTTTATCTCTCTCTTTCCATTCAATGACCATTATTTTGTTGGATACCTATGTCAAATCAAACATAGGAACGTTATAAACCTCCTTGGGTATTCAAAATTGCATTTCATTGGTTCTTTTTTGAGATTTTTTAGCCAGATTTTGCCTTGCGTCGTTGGCATGGCTGTCTTGCTAACAATAATGCCAACTAGTGTGGCCTCTGTGTAAAATGGAGTGAATTGGTGCTATTTCGTGCCTGGAACCCGCGCCAACTGTGAAGCCCTAAAAATTAAAAATCCCTCCCTAAAAAACCTCAAACAGTGATTAAATACAATGAAATGTAACTCAAAAGATGGACAAAAAAGCCAGCTCTTACCTGAACCAGACAAAAGTTGATTTGGTCTGCTCGATTGGTCGCACTCGTCGCCTGAAGATCGAAGCACGAAAAGGTCACTGTTGCTCTACAAAGAGGTAAAAAGTGAAAAGTAAATATTTTTACCACTGTTGGTCTTTTATAGCTTTTCAAGGTCCTAAATGGGTTTTTAAACATGTTTTTAGATATATTTTTGCATTATTTTCGTCGAATATGTTTTACACGTGTCTTGTTGTGCAGAAATAGGTTTTCTACATGATTTTTACGAAGAGATGAGTTGTATTTTATACCTTTTCTTACTCGGTAAAAACACGAAAAACTCACTACTGGAGTCACCTTTCAGCTCTTTTCTAATTCTCTAAAACTGAAAATATTGCCAAGTCGCTTGTCATTTTGAGCTCGTTAAATTGGCTATGAAATGACATCTACCCAGTATACGTATACCCATTTTTCGGGTTGGGATAGATTATTTACGAAAAAGGAATACCCTAGCCTATCACGACTAGGAGGTTCTCTCAGACATAATTTTCTACCTTTTCAGATCTATGGGACTATCTATGAAAGGGACTGCTGGAGTTTTTCTTTTCTGTTGTCTTTTCAAACTCTCTAAACATGAAAAGACGTTGAGTTCTTCTTTTGTCAGACTCATTAAAAACTGATGACAATGGACCTCATCGTAATGACGTTACTCGAGTTCCTCCTTCCTAGGGCTCATAAAATGTACTAGGTTGGATTTGTCTAAAGGAAAAACTTATATCGCAAGCACATGCTATCCCCTTCATGCTTGTTTCCCAAAATAATTGGGGTACTCACTAGAAATGGTGGGGGAAAATGGAACCAATATCATAGTCGTGTCGGCAGTATGTCGCTCTTGAACATGGCACTTGTCTACATTCGTGTCGGGTTGGGGACATCTCATCTCTTTATCTGCTTGCCTTCATGCGTTTGGATAATATATTTTGACCACTCATATACTCTTTTCCATGTCACCATGAACTCAGATCCCTTGATGTCAAATACTGCCAAATCCAATGTCGTGTCGCTGATATGTTCAAGAGAAGTTGGCCTCTGCAGTTTTCAACCTCCCTCTGATTCTTTGTTGGTCTTGATTCACAAACATTGTATCCCTCTGTCTCATGTCGATGATGTGGGAAACATTATGGCCCACCTTTGATCAAGGTCACTTCTTGTCGACTTCAGCTCATTATCCAGGAATCTGATCTAGAGACTCCCTTCAGGTACCTTGGAGCCCGCATGCCTCAATTGTAGGTTCTTCGCATTCAACGCAAGGTTTTCATTATTGGTCTTCAATTGGACGATTCTGCGGGTGTTCGATGCCAGCCAACTGTTCACATTTCGTGGATTGTACCTCTTATACCTTGATATCCATCATCATTATTGGTGGTTTCTCTCGTGTCTGTTAACAGCTTTCATTATTGGCTGGTAATCAAACAATGTTCTTGCATGTTCAACTTCAGCTCACATATTCGCATGCTCGAACTTGTACTCTGTTCGGGTCGAGATGGAGCGCAAGACCCTATATTTTGTCTGATAAAAATCTAGGTTACAGGTTCTTTGTGGATTATTATGATTTATTACATGACTCTTTTGATTGGATGGTTGCGACCATACCTGAGTCTACTTGTTGATCCTTATTTCCTCGATGGCTGCATCCATACCTTGGATCCCGGTTATTGAACACTCTATTATGGATGGTTGTGCCCATACCACATATCATGTATCAGAGATATCAATTGTATTTGTATTCACAGGTCTTCCGATGGCATTGTTTTCAGTTGGACACGTTCTCATAAAGCATTTCACCCCTCCCTCTCTCTCAGATCTCATGCTTTAGGGGGCATCTGTTACATAGCATTTTGTACCCATCCCTGCAATCCCTCGTCCCATACATTGGAGGTCTATTCTCGTGACCTCTGAACTATAAAATGTCCTGAAAAAACCTTGATGGTATCCTTCTGCATAAGGGCAAGAATTCTCCTGAAGAACATTTCCTCTGGAAAACCCTAAAAACCCACGTTTTGGCATTGGCGTGGGTAGCCAGTTCATCCCTCGCACCAATGGGGAAAATACACACTAGTGGGCACGCCAGATGGCACTCTGTCCCTATGTTGTGCCCATGCCAAGCCTATTAAGGAATGTTTTTTCACAATAGAATTCGGAAGTTTGATTCTAACAACTACAGAACGAATCATCAAAAAGAGGTTGGGTTGTTTGGCTCCGAATCTCCCTGATTAGGAAGTGGTTTTCCACCTCTCATGGAACCTTCCTAAGAGATAGGACTCTCCCCCATTATTATAGGGAGCCTAACCTCTCCTTCTCCTCCTATAAAATCTTTCCCTCTCCATTTGCTAGCTAGCTGAACTTCTGGGAAGGAAATTATAGTTGAGTGAAAATCAAGAGCAGAGCTAAGGAGAACCTTGTGTGAGAGAGAGTTTTTTCAAATCCCTGATGAGCTTTGTGAGGCACTTCCCGTTGGAACCCCGTCAAAGGAATATCACGACGTCAGAGCACCGTTTGTAATATTTCTCTCGTATCTTAATATACATGACTCTGTTGTTGGTTCCATGATTCCATTTGTCCATTATATAATGAAATTTCATTCGTTCCTCTGTGAATGATCGATAGTTATAAAGTGTGAAATATTACGTTGCATGTTGTCTCTCTTCTTTGCATGTGTACAGTTATCTGGATGCAGTAAGCTCACGGATCGTGACCTGTCCAACTAGGAACAGAAATGCCACTTCTTCTTCGATAGCAGCAGCGAAGGAATCACGGTAAGCGATCTATCGCGATTCTATCTTTTGTAACTAGGAATCAATAGCTTTGTGTGTTTCGATTGTTGCTAGACCCACTCTAGGGCTAGTGGGATCACCTTTGTTTGCAGAGGGGATTTACCTCCACAACATTGTGCATGCATGATTTATTGTTATTTTATATTCTGTTGTGCAAAGTATATTTTGTTTATATTATTGGTTTGGCAGCGTCAGTGATTCTAATTTCCACATATAGACCCAAGATCTTGGAAATTCAACATGGTATCAAAGCGTGTCTGAGCTAATTTGGAAGAAAGTGAATTGTCAGGGTGCACAACAAAGTACAACTTAAGAGGGAGTTGGTCACATTGTATGGTCTAGAAGCTACTCTTCCAGTTGAATGCGAGATCCCTTGACTAAAATTGGCTGTGGAATTACTGCCCGATACTTCCCCAGAGGAAGAACGTCTCCTATATCTCGAGAGATTGGATGAAACTCGCCGCTTGGCTGCTTTGGTCATCAAGGCACAGAAAAATTTGGTTAAATCTCATTTCAATAAAACGGTTTCTCCACGTTCTTTTATCAAAGGGGACCTCGTCCTCTTGCACGATCAAGCCCATGCCAAGATTGGGACGGGAAAATTCCAACCTATGTGGCATGGGCCCTATATCGTTAAATGTGTATTGAAAAATGGGGCTTGTGAGCTGATCGATTATGAATTTCTTCCTTTGGCGCAGCCCAGAAATGGGTTGTACTTGAAGAAATATTATGCTTGAATCATTCTTGCATAGTATATGTACATAGGTGATTTTTTCATTTTTGTGCATGTGGGGTGCAGTGTGCTTTGTAAGCGATCTTTTGCTTGTTAGGTCTTCCTGATTGTGCAGCTGTCTATTACTCCTTATGTCAGTTTCATAGATGGTGTCTCCCGCAGTACCAGGAACCTGTCTTCTGCAGCTTGGGTAATTTACAATCCTGCTGGTGAGTTGATTAATTTACAAGGTGTTTGTCTAGGGCCTGCTACAAATAATGTCGTGGAATATAGTGTCATTTTGGAATTATTAAACAAGGCTGTTAACCTCGGTATTCGCATGTTAATTATAAATTTGGACTCACAGCTTATGGTTTTATAGCTCAATGGTCATTATTCAGTTAGAAACCCATGCATTTTAGGACTGTATCTACGTATTTGTTTACTTGAAAGAAATTTTGATTACATCACATATCAGCATATACCAAGATGAATAAATACACTAACAGATGCAGTAGCCAATGTGGTATTAGATAGAAATTTATGCAATTTGTAAAACATTATCATTTGTAAGCAAGATCCATGTAGAAAATAGATGTATATATATATGTCGAGTGTTTGCAACGTGTGCATCATATAAAACCAAAATATACATGTCTGTTTCAGTTACATCTGGAGACGACATTTCTCTCAAAAAATATGCAAATAAAAAGCCTAGGTGACTAATCGACATGGCGCTCATTGTAGCACGTCACTGACTGCACCAACCACCTTAGCAAGCAGTGGAAACGACTCGGCACCCCTTCGATGTGCCTCTGATAAGCTAGGGGAACATCAGCTAAAAAAGCATAATCTGAAACTCCATGAGCGATCCCCTTTAGGTTATGTACAAGCTCGTCCCCATCTCCCCCCTCACCTTGAGGATCATAATCGAGAGGGGTCCTCCTCGATATTGGTGAAATTCTGGTGGGCCTCTCTGGACCAACATCTGCATACATATAAGATTAACTGTTAGAACATGCATGTATACCAAACAATCATAAAACTCATAAAATTAAAAAGAGTCTTACCAAGCTCCTTGTCCCAGTCCTCTCCTTCCAGGAGCAGAAGGTCTGGGTCTCTGGTAAAATCAGTGTCCGCATAGGGCCAGTCCTCCACAACGATCAACTATCATCGGAGCTAGTCAAAGAACTTGGGCCACCATGACATCTGTAGGCTGCCCCCTACCCTGGGCATCAATGCCACCCATCGAGCCATCCATGGCTCTCTCAGTGGTGGATCTGAGACTATGGCCCCCTGGCATTGGAAAATAAGTAATCATTCCAAGAAGAATGACACCAAAATGGACCCATATCCAAACTGTTTCAGTTTGGTCCTCTTTCGTTTTTTAAGTTGTTGTTTAATGTTCATGGTCACAGTTGTGGCCCAATCGAAGATAGTTGGGCTCATGCACTTCGATGCAACAAGGAGCTATGTCTCTGTGGCCTCGTGCGGTGCCTGCGATCCCACAGCCCACGTAATGGTATGTAGCACTACTCTCAGTGCTATATCGGTGATAGTCTAAATGTCTACTTTCCCACTCCATATTCCTTTGTTTGCCCCTCGGCACACCCTGTCCATGACCATTGTTATGTTTTTTCCTGAAGGCCTGGTACCGGTCAAGATAAGGATTGGACCCCTGCATGACAGTCTAGTGATGAATTACACGTCTGATACTTCGAGCTCAAGTACCTTGTCTCGAAGTTTGAACTTATCCTCATCCTCATCCCAGATGTTGACGAGATACTGCAGTATTTCGCGCTGAGCATAGAGACATGGCGTCAGAAAGAATTTTTTTAGCCCACATTCCAGAGAACATTCATACAATGCTCATTTCCCATTTCCAATTCATCTTTCTCATTTTTATCTCTCTCTTTCGATTCAATGACCATTATTTTGTTGGATACCTACATCAAATCAAACATAGAATGTTATAAACCTCCTTCGGTATTCAAAATTGCATTTCATTGGTTCTTTTTTGAGATTTTTTAGCTGGATTTTGCCTTGCGTCGTTGGCATGGTTGTCTTGCTAACAATCATGCCAACTAGCGTGGCCTCTGTGTAAAATGGAGCGAATTGGTGTTATTTCATGCCTGGAACCCGTGCCAACTGCGAAGCCCTAAAAATTAAAAATCCCTCCCTAAAAAACCTCAAACAGTGATTAAATACAATGAAATGTAACTCAAAAGATGGACAAAAAAGCCAGCTCTTACTTGAACCGGAAAAAATTTGATTTGGTCTACTGGATTGGTCGCACTCGTCGCCTGAAGATCGAAGCATGAAAAGGTCATTGTTGCTCTACAAAGAGGTAAAAAGTGAAAAGTAAATATTTTTACCACTGTTGGTCTTTTATAGCTTTTCAAGGTCCTAAATGGGTTTTTAAACATGTTTTTAGATATATTTTTGCATTATTTTCGTCGAATATGTTTTACACGTGTCTTGTTGTGCAGAAACAGGTTTTCTACATGATTTTGACGAAGAGATAAGTTGTATTTTATACCTTTTCTTACTCGGTAAAAACACGAAAAAGTCACTACTGGAGTCACCTTTCAGCTCTTTTCTAACTCTCTAAAACTGAAAATATTGCCGAGTCGCTTGTCGTTTTTAGCTCGTTAAATTGGCTATGAAATGACATCTACCCAGTATACGTATACCCATTTTTCGGGTTGGGATAGATTATTTACGAAAAAGGAATACCCTAGCCTATCATGACTAGGAGGTTCTCTCAGACATAATTTTCTACCTTTTCAGATCTGTGGGACTATCTATGAAAGGGACTGCTGGAGTTTTTCTGTTGTCTTTTCAAACTCTCTAAACATGAAAAGACGTTGAGTTCTTATTTTGTCAGACTCATTAAAAACTGATGACAATGGACCTCATCGTAATGACGTTACTCGAGTTCCTCCTTCCTAGGGCTCGTAAAATGTACTAGGTTGGATTTGTCTAAAGGAAAAACTTATATCGCAAGCACATGCTATCCCCTTCATGCTTGTTTCCCAAAATAATTGGGGTACTCACCAGAAATGGTGGGGGAAAATGGAACCAATATCATAGTCGTGTCGGCAGTATGTCGCTCTTGAACATGGCACTTGTCTACATTCGTGTCGGGTTGGGGACATCTCATCTCTTTATCTGCTTTCCTTCATGCGTTTGGATAATATATTTTGACCACTCATCTACTCTTTTCCACGTCACCATGAACTCAGATCCCTTGATGTCAAATACTGCCAAATCCAATGTCGTGTCGCTGATATGTTCAAGAGAAGTTGGCCTCTGCAGTTTTCAACCTCCTTCTGATTCTTTGTTGGTCTTGATTCACAAACATTGTATCCCTCTGTCTCATGTCGATGATGTGGGAAACATTATGGCCCACCTTTGATCAAGGTCACTTCCTGTTGACTTCAGCTCATTATCCAGGAATCTGATCTAGAGACTCCCTTCAGGTACCTTGGAGCCTGCATGCCTCAATTGTAGGTTCTTCGCATTCAACGCAAGGTTTTCATTATTGGCCTTCGATTGGACGATTCCACGGGTGTTCGATGCCATCTCACTGTTCACATTTCATGGATTGTACCTCTTATACCTTGATATCCATCATCATTATTGGTGGTTTCTCTCGTGTCTGTTAACAACTTTCATTATTGGCTGGTAATCAAACGATGTTCTTGCATGTTCGACTTCAGCTCACATATTCGCATGCTCGAACTTGTACTCTGTTTAGGTCGAGATGGAGTGCAAGACCCTGTATTTTGTCTGATAAAAATCTAGGTTACAGGTTCTTTGTGGATTATTATGATTTATTACATGACTCTTTTGATTGGATGGTTGCGACCATACCTGAGTCTACTTGTTGATCCTTATTTCCTGGATGGCTGCGTCCATACCTTGGATCCCAGTTATTGAACACTCTATTATGGATGGCTGTGCCCATACCACATATCATGTATCAGAGATATCAATTGTATTTGTATTTACAGGTCTTCCGACGGAAATGTTTTCAGTTGGACACGTTCTCATAAAGCATTTCACCCCTCCCTCTCTCTCAGATCTCATGCTTTAGGGGGCATCTGTTACATAGCATTTTTTCACCATCCCTGCAATCCCTCATCCCATACATTGGAGGTCTATTCTCGTGACCTCTGAATAGTAAAATGTCCTGAAAAAACCTTGATGGTATCCTTCTGCATAAGGGCAAGAATTCTCCTGAAGAACATTTCCTCTGGAAAACCCTAAAAACATACGTTTTGGCATTGGCATGGGTAGCCAGTTCATCCCTCGCACCAATGGGGAAAATACACACTATTGGGCACGCCAGATGGCACTCTGTCCCTATGCTGTGCCCATGCCAAGCCTATTAAGGAATTTTTTTTCACAATAGAAGTCGGAAGTTTGATTCTAACAAATTCAGAACGAATCATCAAAAATAGGTTGGGTTGTTTGGCTCCGAATCTCCCTGATTAGGAAGTGGTTTTCCACCTCTCATGGAACCTTCCTAAGAGATAGGACTCTCCCCCATTATTATAGGGAGCCTAACCTCTCCTTCTCCTCCTATAAAAGCTTTCCCTCTCCATTTTCTAGCTAGCTGAACGTCTGGGAAGTAAATTATAGTTGAGTGACAATCAAGAGCAGAGCTAAGGAGAACCCTGTGAGAGAGAGAGTTTTTTCAAATCCCTGATGAGCTTTGTGAGGCACTTCCCGTTGGAACCCCGTCGAAGGAATATCACGACGCTAGAGCACCAGTTGTAATATTTCTCTCGTATCTTAATATACATGACTCTGTTGTTGGTTCCATGATTCCATTTGTCCATTATATAATGAAATTTCATCCGTTCCTCTGTGAATGATCGATAGTTATAAAGTGTGAAATATTATGTTGCATGTTGTCTCTCTTCTTTGCATGTGTACAGTTATCTGGATGCAGTAAGCTCACGGATCGTGACCTGTCCAACTAGGAACAGAAATGCCACTTCTTCTTCGATAGCAGCAGCGAAGGAATCATGTTAAGTGATCTATCGCGATTCTATCTTTTGTAACTAGGAATCAATAGCTTTGTGTGTTTCGATTGTTGCTAGACCCACTATAGGGCTAGTGGGATCACCTTTGTTTGCAGAGGGGATTTACCTCCACAACATTGTGCATGCATGATTTATTGTTATTTTATATTCTGTTGTGCAAAGTATATTTTGTTTATATTATTGGTTTGGTAGCGTCAGTGATTCTAATTTTCACATATAGACCCAAGATCGTGAAAATTCAACATGGTATCAAAGCGTGTCTGCTAATTTGGAAGAAAGTGAATTGTCAGGGTGCACAAAAAAGTACAACTTAAGAGGGAGTTGGTAACATTATAGGTGAAGAGCTCACTACAATGTCAAAGTTACAAACTGGTCTCTAGTATGAGTACAGTTTGGAAGGTTTGTCGAACTATAGTCCATGGAAGGAAAGGATCAAGTTGGTCTTGCAGGTCAACAGGATCTGGTATTTTTTCGAGAAAGCCATCAAGAAGCAAATTGACCCAAAGGAGCTAGAAGTGTACAAGGATTTGGATATGAAGGCGATATTTGTCATCCTTGATGGTGTGAAGGATCCCCTAATACCTCATTTTTTTAGGAATAACACTGCACATGAGATGTGGATGGCTCCTCAAAATTTGTTCCAAAATAAGAACGAGAGCCAGGTACTAGTATTGGAGGATTAAGTTGAAGTCCACCAAGATGTTGCAGGGTGAAGGAGTGACTTTGTATCTGATGATATTGTCTCGGGTCAAATATGAGCTTGTTTTCATCGTTGTGACTATTTTAGATTCATATATGGTGAGTAATTCCTTGGAAGTATTTACTCTAGAATGGAAGTCCTTCATCAAAGGAATCGTTGTTAGGGACAAGTTTACAGACTGGAATAGGTTGTGGGATGACTTCATTCTAGAAGAGTTGCAAGACGAGGATCTTCATCCAACAAAGCGGGAAAATGAGGATGTGGCACTTGCAGCACAAATGAAGAGTAAGCAAAAGAAGGACTTGAGTAAAGTCAAGTGTTTCAACTATGGCAAGATGTGTCATTTTTCGTTTATAATTCCGATGAAGAAGAAGGGAGATGACGAGAAGAAGAAAGGGAAGCAGGTCATCAGTGTTTCCACTTTTTTTGAGATATATGCTCTCACCAGGATAATGGAGAATGAGAACTTTACTATGATCTCTCATTTCTCGCAGGGTATTATCGATGAGGATGGATGGTACATGGATAGTGGCACGGTGAAACATATGACAAGGTCATAGGAAGTTTTTGAGAATCTAGCTGAATGAGATTCAAAGTTGCACATGGTGTTGGGTGACAAGAGTTAGAAGGAGATATGAGGATCAGGAGTCTTACCATTCAGGATGGAGACAGGATGGGTGATGCGGGTCCTTGATGCACTATTTGTACCAGGACTCAAATATAAAATGATATATATTTTTATTATTGAAAAGAAGGGGTTTTAGGTCTTGTTCCAATATGGGAAGGTAAGATTTAGGCCCAAAGGATCTAGCTCTGATGGTATTGTGCTTGTAGTTAGATAGCATGGTCTATATAGGTTGACAGGAAAACCTATGTATCATGGGAAGAACAATTAGGTGGAGCGGGTGTAGGCTCCAAAGAAGCAGGTGCATGTGCAGGCTTCAAAGGGGTAGGTAGAGGTTCCAGGGAAGAAGTTTTAGGTTCTAGAGACTCATAGTTTTTTGAGTTCTAGCAAGAGCTTGCATATTCAGAGGGGATACTTTGCAGCCCAAGAAGAGCGTGTGGTCAGTGGGGAGAAAGGGTGCTTCAACATATGCCAAGAAGGAATCATGGAGGGATTGAAAAGTGATACAGGAGAAGAATAACAAGCATGATGCTTCCAATGAAAGTAACACTTTCGAGAGGCATAATTCATGCTACAGGGATTATTACAGTGGTGAGTGCCAAGAGTTGGGTGAGTGTTTCAAGTAGTGACAATGATGATGAGTTACTTCCTAGTCTTGGAAGTAACTCCCTCGATAAGAGGGAGTGTTTATTTTTGAGTAGCTTGGGAGGTACTCCAAGCCCTAGGGTTTAGGGTTTGGAGGGTTGAGCACCACAAGGATTACTTGTGGGCTTGGAACCCAAGGTTAGGTTTTTTCACCCATCATTGTTTTAGTGAAAAGCATGGACATATTTCAACATGTGATGGATGAGGATGATAGTACTCATTGAGATGAATCGTAAGCATAAAAAATCATCTGATTCTGAGTTGTATAAATGGAGTTATGAATTTTTGAAGTACATGTATGGGTTTGCATGAGAAGAAGTCAAGTTGGCCTAGTGTTAAGAGGCTTAATGACAGGTTGGAAAGCCCTCTTAATGCAATTCATTGAAGCCCCCATATTGGATATAAATATGAGGTGATTAGAGTGTCATTTATCACATCCAAAGTGAGCAACATAACACAAGAAGAGCTCATTGAAGGATAAATACCATTTATGTCTTGGCCATAGGAAAAGGAAGGAAACCAATGAGGAAAAGGAGGGCATGTTAGGGCTGTTTTGGTGACCAAATTATTGTGTAGGATGGACGAGGAGCATGTGACAAGGTATGAATTGTTTTTGGGCATGTTTATGGGTGTATTGTCCTCCAAAAAGGATGTTGTGGGCCTATGGGGGAAGTCTGAAGGTTTTCGTAGTGATTAAAAGAGGGATCAAGGTATGTGTTTTGTCAATTTAGTGTGTCCTAAATTGCTACATTAATTTGTCAATCTGGGATTCGTAAGCTGACGAAGTGTGGCGCACTATATGTGCAAGATAACCTATCTCTTACTTTTTGTCATTTTTGGTCTTTTTATTTTTATCTTGGTTGGTTTCCTAATGTAAGATGGAAATTTTAAAAGACAAGTATGGATGTAAATGTTCAAGGCAATGATGTCCTTTATAATGATTTCCAAACTTCAAATTTCAAAAGGGCTTTAAACATGCAATTGACAAAATTAATTCCTAAAAGCAAATGAAAATGTGCCACTATACTAGTTAAACAAACAGTGAACTATTGAGCATGAAACTCATTACCCTTGCTGCTGTCTAAATACAAAAAGAAAATGTGCTTAAAGAAATACAAGAATTGCAAGAAAGGTAAAGCTAAATCAAATTACATCAACTCATATTCTGACCCCTCACCATTAGTCTCGCTATGGTTTTCGGAGGTAATCATAAACAAATTGAGAAATCTGATCTCTAATTTGCAGAAAAATAAACTAATATCAAATAACACACTCATATTTCAATCCCTCGCCATTAGTCTCGCTATGGCTTTCGGAGGTAACTGATAATGACATGAGCAATTTAATATCTAACTTGCAGAAAAATAAAATAATATCAAACTACACACTCATACTTCAATCCCTCACCAGTAGTCTCACTATGGCTTTTGGAGGTAACTAATAATGACATGAGAAATTTAATATTTTAACTAACTGATTAGAGCAAGTGTACAAAACTGAAATGAATAAAACAGTGTTGGAATGAAAGGCTAAGAAAAACAAATCAGCAGAAGGACAAGAGTGATTCCATGTCATTAGTCATCATAAAACTATATGCAAATGCCTGGGCTGCCTACTGTAATCTGGAACAAAGACACTGATCAGTTAACATATAAAGCATGAAGAATTATGGACAGAAATGAAATGTTAATACCATAAGAAACGTAATATATACACGTGAATAACTGTGGAATAACGAACGCAATGAAATGAAACATGAAACTATACAGCACTACACAAAACCTCAGCGTGTGCAGGGGCCCTCTGCACAAACCTCGGGCACAGCTATCAACCACAAATTACGCTTATGAACAGAGTCTTCTTATATATTCAAAATGCAGTCATAACAATGGAGAAAATGTCATGGTACAGCGGCTTTCCTTCTAGCACAACTACGTTACAAGAACTAACTATTATGCATATGAGAACGCATTATTTATAGCAGAGGATGACATAACTAATTTTCTACAGTCTGCGCTGATAGAAGACACGTGAACAACCACGTCCAGAAATCTATCATCATGGCTGCCGTGAAGTTTAAATCTATGAAGAGTGGTTGTTGAATTCGGTTTATGGAGCCGTTTACAGGTGTTGATTTGTCCCCTGAGACTAAGGAATGGCCACGCAAGTCTTCACGTGGTGAAAAACAGAGTTCGGTCACCGTGGGACTCTTACGTTGACCACCGCTTGCCTTCTTTTGACCACGGCCTTCCTTGGTGAATTCGACTGAACCAATAGGACTCGGTCCATGTCCACGTCATTTCCAACTTGCCCATGTGGCTCGATTTGCTTGAAGACACCTGCAATATAGACTTTAACAAAAAGGCTGCGGAAAGTTGAAGAAGCTGCGGAAAGTGACAAGAAGAGGCTGCGGAAAGTGACAAGATTCCGCAGCTCAAATGAGCAAAAATATAATTCAAACAGCAGACACAAAACATAGTTAAAAACCACTTTAAATGCTCTTTTTTATTAATATGCAATGATGTTGATGACTTGGGAGGTCCAGGTAAAGGGAAAAAAATCTAGAAAGGTGTATAGGAAAGATGCAAGTTTGGGACTCAACATACCCCCACTGTGAAGGTGTTGCATGTCCTCATGCAACCAAAATTTTGATCATCCTCCTTCAATTCATATGCTCTGATACCTCTACCAGTACATCCAGTCCTCTTCTCCTCTTCCTTGGTGCTGCTAACATCCTGGGCTTCTTCATCAAGCATCTGAATTTGAGATTAATCAGTGCTCTACTTAACTTTTGGCATTTCTTCTTCAATTTCCTATTCTTTTTCTGCCATAGTCCCAGATGTAGCATAGTGTTATCATGAATAATCTTGTCCAATCTGTTTTGCTCCTTTAATGCCTCATTTTCATTTTTAATATGTCTATTTAAAACCTCACCCTCAAAGACTTCTTGTTTCAACGATTGGACTTGAGCTTCTTGTGCTATGTGAGGCTGAGTGGACGAGGTACTGGGACCCATGGTTGTTCTTTCTAAAGATTCTATGTAATCATATACCTCTTGTTGCCTTGGATCTATCTCGGGTGTCATTTTTCTTGGGCTATCCCCAAAATGCCATGGAGGAGAATTGACTTCAAAATCTGGCCGAAAAGGACTCATGTCAACATCTTAAGGGCTAGCTTCAACATCTGGCTGAGAATGAGATGGACTATGTTCAACGTTTGGCTGAGAATGAGATGGACTATGGTCATATGGAGTTTTTTCAGGTGTTACTTCTCCCAGATCAATAAAATGGGGTCCTTTTATTTGTGTTTTCCTCAATTTTCCTTTAAGCCTGCTGCTTCTTCTTATATACTGTGGACTACTGTCTTTTTCCTTTTGTTTTTCCTTTCCTTTCTTCTTGGCCATAGCTGATTGTTCCTGAAGATGAACTAGTCTTTCAGATAGTACTTGATGGTCTTATTCTGAGGAAGGGGTCTGATACACAGCCTCAATGCTTCTTTTCTCTTTTGGTTTTGTTGGCCTTTTACCCTCAGTCTTTTCCTTCCTTCTTTTAGACAGTCTTTCTTCCCTACTAGTTTCTTCAACTGTATTAGTAGGAGTGCTTTGAGTTTTATCATCTATTCTCTTTCTCCTACTTCTTTTTGGTGTAATGCTTTCAGGGGTTTCTTGGGGTTCTTCAAAGAAATTCCTAATTAAAAACTACTCCCAGGTGTCCTTCTTCTCTTTTAATTGTTTTTCTATCAGGATTTTCACAAGACCATGGTGATACAAATGTGGTTCTACGTCCCCCAAATGCTTTTGGATGGTTACAGACATCTTTTTCAAACTGTTAAATAAAAAATATGGAAGATTGAGGGTCTGGTTATCTAGAAAATTCATCAATAGACGGGTATGATACATGTACATTGACCCAAAACGTCCCTCACAGGTGATAAAATTTTGAATAACCAACAGTAAAGTGGCCCACTCTTCTTTCACAGCATGAACAGGAATTCCCTTTTTGAAAATGGTGACATCCATACCTGGGTTACGTAGGATCACTCTCCAGACTTCCTCGCCAATGCTCTTGTTCTTGAACCAGCGTTCACCTTCTTGAGGGAGTTTTGTAGCAGCTACTATGGATGCCTCAGTCACTGTAAATTTGAGGTCACCAATTTCTACCTCCAGACCGTTGAAATACCTTGCAAAGGATTTTTTTACCTCCTTATTGTGGCCTTTAAATTTTTGAATAAACCGAAGCCATTTTTCCTTTTTCAAGATATCTTTGACTTGCAGGTATCCTTCCATGAATTTAAGTCCCTCTGGTTCTGTTCTCAACAACTGACCCATCCTTCCTTCTGCTCTTTAAAACTTTTCTGCGTGAGGAGGGTTTAACGGAGGTAGGACGACTGAACTAGTGGAAATGAGCACGGTTTATGAAGGAGACCAGTGACTTTAAGTGTATATCAGAGAATAGGTATACGGAATGAAGCGGAACAAAGAACAAACTAGGGTGAAAGCTTATGTGAGCACGGTGGAAATGCAGCTGTGAAATCAATAGAACAGTAAGGGGAGTAAAACGCATTCAACAATATTTAAAATTGGGTGGCTGCAAGCACGTTTATGAAATGGCTACGGATTTTGTGCGGCTGAAAGAAGCCGTATCCAAATCAACCACATTTCATAATTACAGGTGGAGTATCAAAGTACGAGTGAAGACTGGAGGCTTGATTATGAGACCGTTTGAAAATGAATGCAAGGATTGTGGGGGGATTGTATAGAGATCGTGGAATGGTTACGGAGTTGTCAATGCAATCATTGCATATAATGGAGCTATGGTTTATAACTATGTAAAAATGTGATTGAATGCTATTTGAAATAAATTTTTACTCATACCTTGGAATTCTTGCCATTTTTCATTAGTCTTCAATCAGTTTCTCCTCATTGATGCCTTTAAATGCCTCATGTCTTCATAATATGTCTTCATACCTGCATTTGATTTCATGATTGTTGAACTAACATCTGGCTGTACATTTTGAAAAACAGAGTGGAGGCTACGGAAACTGCTTATGGCTGCGGAAACTGGTGTCAGCTGCGGAAACTGACATAGCAATTATTTGAATAGATGATAACTGACTGAATGAAAAATGGTCATGAAAGAAAATTTTATTGGTGAAATGAAATGAAAATGGATGAAATGGAGTGAAATGAAATGAAGTGGAGTGGAATGAAATGAAATGAAGTGGAATGAAATGGAGTGGGTTGTCATAAAACTTATGAGATGAGAGAGAGAGAGAATTTTTTTTTTTGGAAAATATAGGGTGTCAGGTGCCTGATTTTCACCCTACATTTTCTGTATAAGACTGCCAATCAGTGTTTGCTTTTCAGGCTTATACAATTTTATTTTTTTTTATTTTTTTATTTTTATATATATATGAGCACTTGAAAATAATAAAAGCGAGGCTGGTGGAGAAGAAGGATTCTTCTTCGCCAGCCTTATTGCAGAATTATCTTGAAACATTTTGACAAATTCCTCTTTTGAGAGTGGCTTATGATAGATCTTTAATCTGTGGTCATTCACAATAAGAGGAGTTTGAGATTCATCAATGGTCTTGATTCTTACCGCTCCATTGCTAAAGATCTTATCAATCTCATATGGCCCAAGCCAATGAGTCTGAAATTTTCCTTTAAAATATTTAAACTTGGAATCAAATAGCAATGCCCAATCTCCTTCTTGAAACTTCTTCTCTTTTATGTATTTGTCATGCCATTTAGCTCTTTGATATTGAACTAGACCAGTTCTTAGAATTGCCTCTTGTCTGATCTCATCTAGCTCATTCAACTGCTCCATTCTATGCTTTTGGGCTTCTGATAGATCCATCCCCAACTGAACTGCCATCTTGAAGGTTTTAACTTGGAACTCAATGGGGAGCAGGACTTCTTTCCCATAAACAAGTTCATAGGGAGAATGTCCTGTTGTATTTCTCCATGTAGTTCTGTAGGCCCACAAGGCTTCAAGAAGCCTTTTTGCCCAATCTCTTCTGTGTAGATGAATAGTTTTGGTGATGATACTTTCAAGAACTTTGTTTGTAGATTCCACTTGACCATTTGCTTGCGGATGGTAAGGAGTAGATCTTCTGTGCTTGATTTTGTATTCTTCCATCAGCTTCTCCACCAGGTTGGATGTGAATTGGCTTCCCTGATCTGTCACATTTTCTCTTGGAACACCAAAGCGAGTAAAAATATCCTCATAAAGAAAATTAACAACTGAATTTTCAGTAGCAGACACTAATGCTTTGGCTTCCACCCATTTAGTAACATAATCAGTACAAACCAATATATACTTCTTTTGCTTAGATAGTGGATTAATAGGTCCAATGAAATCTAAAGCCCATGTTTCAAAGGGTTCGATGAGTACCTATGGTTGCAATGGCATTTCATTTTAGAGAGTAGGTTTCCCTACTCTTTGGCAGCTGTCACACCTTTTGACATATTGTTTTGCATCTTTGAAAAGGGAAGGCCAATAATATCCTAAAGAGAGGATTTTATAGGCTGTCCTTTTGTCAGCAAAGTGCCCTCTACATGGTTCATCATGACATGCCTTGAGGATATCAGGCATTTCATCCTCCCTGACACATCTTCTGATCACAAGATCTAGCCCTGTTTTAAACAATTCGTTAGAAATCCATGAATATCTTGAACTTTCCTGAATAATCTTTCTTTTTTCACTTGGAAATAAATGTGGAGGTAGTTTCCCTGTAACCAAATATTTAGCAATATCTACATACCAAGGAGTCTTAATAGTTACTGCAAATAATTATTCATCAAGAAACTTATCCTCTACAAGAGAATCTTCTTTAGTATTCTGAATCCTAGACAAGAAATTAGCTACTGTATTTTGTTTCCCTGGTCTATCCAACACAGTAATATTGAATTCTTGCAAAAGTAGGAGCCATCTTGTCACTCTGCAATTAGTAACAGGTTTTTTCATTAGATATCTAATCGCAGAATGATCAGTATGAATAAAAGTTTCATAGCCTGTTATATAATGTCTAAACTTATTGATTGCATGAACAACAACTAAAAACTCTTTTTCAGTTACAGTATAGTTCAACTCAGTGGGAGTCAAATTTTTACTGGTATAGTAAATGGCATAAGGGACTATATCTTTTTGACCCAACACAGCTCCTAGAGCTGTATCTGAAGCATCTGTAGAAATATGGAAAGGGAGTTTCCAATTTGGTCCTCTCAAGATAGGTGCTTCAGATATTCTTGTTTTCAAAGTTTCAAAGGCCGATTGACAATCAGGATCCCATTTGAATTCACAATCTTTTGTAAGCAGTTTGAAGAGTGGAGATGCTATTTTGGTGAAGTTTTCTATAAATCTTCTATAGTATCCAGTAAATCCTAGAAAAATTCTAACATCTCTTTGACAATTTGGAATAGGCAACTTGGAGATGACTTCAACTTTTGATCTATCAACCTTAATCCCATCTCCCGAAATATGATGCCCCAAAACAATCCCTTCAGTAAACATCATAAAGCATTTTTCATGGCTTAATGAAAGGTTTGTTTCTTTACATCTTATAAGAACTTTTTCCAAATTTTCTAATGCCTCTTCAAATGAATTACCATAAACCGTAAAATCATCCATATAAACCTCTACACAATCATGGATTAGATCAGAAAAAATTCCTAGTACTGCTCTTTGGAATGTTGCAGGTGCATTACATAACCCAAAAGGAAGCACTCGATAGGCAAAATTTTCCCATGGACAGGTAAATGTGGTCTTATCTTGATCTTCAGGTGCTACCTGAATTTGATTATAGCCACTAAAACCATCCAAAAATGAAAAGTACTTTTTGCCTGCTAGTGTATCTAATACATGATCAATAAAGGTCAAAGGAAAGTGATCCTTCAAAGTTGCTTTATTCAATTCCCTGTAATCAATGCATACCCTCCATTTACCATTATTTTTAGGTACTATAGCCAAAGGAGAAACCCATCGGCTATCTGAAATTGGATAAATGAAGTTTACATTGAGTAGTTTTTGGAGCTCTTCTTTCACTATCTCCCTAAGGTTTGGATTCATCCTTCTTTGAGGTTATCTGATTGGTCTATTGTTTTCCTCAATATAGATATGATGAATGCAAGTCTTAGGATCAATACCTTTCATATCAGTATACTCCCATGCAAATGCAGTAGAATTTTTTTGCAAGATTTGGTTAGTCCTTCCTGTTGTGATTTTTCCAAATTTTTGTTTATATTTAATGTTTTTCCTGGAAAAATCTAAATGGTAGAACTACCGAACTCTTCCATAGAGTAAAGAGACATTTGTCTTGATGATAAATATTCGATGTCAGATTCCAACTGAAATTGTGGGGGTCATATTCTGAAGATGTCTCAAAATTTTCTAATGTGTTTAGAATTTGACTATCCTCACTAATTTCAGAAATGGTAAAGACAGGTTGTATAGTGTCCTCATCATCGACCCATTCATTGTCTCCTACTTCTGTGATTGCTTTTGCTGGAGGATACAAATTGAATTTCTTTGTCGAGTTACCATTAGAAATGTACATGTCCCCAGATCTACAACTAATAAAAGCATCAGTTGTGGCTAGCCAAGGTCTTCCTAAGATAAGTGGATGTCCTCCTAGATTACTCTTGGGAGTCAAAATCATAAAATCTACTGGATATTCCCAAGAATCTAAGGAGACTAAAATATCTTCTAATACACCATATGGTTTAATAATTGATCGATCTGCAAGTTGCAGTAAAGTAGGTGTAAAAAGAAGGTTAGGAAGTTTTAGCTGGTCCATAGTCTGTCTACTCATAATGTTGATAGCAACCCCTAAGTCAATCAATGTGTTTGGAATTTCTATCCCATTTATATGTGTCTTGACAATTGGACTACCTGGATCTACATACTTCTGCATGGTAATTTTTCCCATCATGATATCTGCAATTTTTCCTACCAGGTGGATTCTTCTTGTATCTCTTAGTTTTCTTCCTGGTCTTTTGAGACTCAACTCCTTTATTGTTTTTGCTAGAATAGGAATCTCTCTAATGGCTTGTAGCAAGGGAATCTTGATACAAACATTCTTTAATTCATCTAGAAAATCATAGTTAGGCAACAAGATTTGTTTTTCCACCCCTTTGTCAATTTGTAATCTTTCAGGAAAAGGCGGTGTAGATGAAGATGCAGGTTGCTCAACTATAGGAGTTGTGGGTGTTAACTTTTCTTTCTCTTTTTGAATGTTTGAGTTTTGAAGAGATGCTTCCTCAGAACCCTTACTGACTTTAAGAGAGTCCTCCTTAGAGGTATCTTGCTCTTGGACATCTATAGAAGGTTTTTCTAAAACTCTACCAGACCTGAGTTGTACATCATTGAGAGGAACAATCATATAGGTAGGAAATTGTTGTCCTTATATCATGTAAGTATTCTGAGGATTTTTATTGTTAGGATTTGGCAATGGCTGAGCTGGAAGTTGATTTGTCTTTTGTTGGAATGGAAGCATGAGTTGAGGATTTGGATTTTGTTGAGAAGGTTTTTGTTGTGGAAATGGCAATGAAAGTTGTGGATTTGGGTTTGGAAGTTGTGGAGCTTGTTGATTTTGAAAAGATGGAGGACATTGATAAAATTGAGCAAATCTCCCATAAGTATTTTGCATACCTTGTACCCATGACTGATATGGATTTTGAGGTTGGGGCCAAGTTTGTTGCCAAGGATTCCAATTTGGTGGGGATTGAAAATTCATAGGGTTGTTAAACCCTTAGGTTTGTTGCCCCTGCCAAGGTCTTCTTGCAACAAAACAGAGAGATTCTACTGAATTTGGATCTTCTTGAAAAACAGCTTTGAGTCCAGGAATTGAAGGACAATCCTTGGTCTCATGATTCTCTGAGAAAATCATACATGTTTCTACAATTTTGCATCCAAGGGACATTCCCTTAAAGCATGTTTCTTTCTACATTTTGGACAAAATATGGCTAGAGCAGCAGTTTTTTCTTTCTGCTTGTTTTGAATTTTGAGGGTGTTTAGTTGTTCACTAAGGCTCCCTAAGATATCAGTTTTGAATTCATCAAGAATATTGCCAATCTCTGCCCTACTTACTGATCCAGTTGCATATTTATTTTCCCTAATAAGAGAAGGATCTCTAAGCCCTTTTCCCGTTTTAGATTTTCCCCTTAAGAGATGGACACATAGTTCTGTTATGTCACAAAGTGGAAGTTAAGAAATATCTCCTTTCCCCATCATGTTTAAAGTATCTATCCATTCATCTCTAATGGCTTTTAATAGAAGGGCTTTCAAATTTTCCTCATCTAATTTTCTCATATTTGCTCTTTTTAAGTTGTATTGAAATATTTCAATTAAATCCTCCAAATTTTCATCTTCTTTCTGTACCATTTTTAATACCTCATCCTTGTGATTGGTGGGCATGCAATAGTCCAGGTATCTATCCAAAAATGTTTGTTTCATATCATTCCAAGTCCTAATAGATTGAGGGTCTAATCCCATGAACCATTTCAAAGCGGCTCCCTTCAATGTTGAAGGAAACAGTTTGAGTTTTTTAGAGTCTTCCATATAGTCATAGGTTCGGCATACGACTTCAAACTCAAACAGAAATGTTTTAGGATCCTCACTTCGCAATCCATAAAATTTGGAGAGGACAGATGGTGATATTTTTTTCATCGTTGTATGAGTTTCCTCATCAACTATGGGGAATCCAAATGAATTGTCTCTTTCCCTATTTCTTTCATTATTACCTCCACCATTGTTGTCTCCATTATTTCCTCCTCTACCTCTACCTCTACCTCTGAATCCATCTACTACTTCCTCCGTCATGATAATTTCTTCAGAGTCCTTTGGTTCTTCTATCAAGGGAGGATGAGAGGGAGTTTCTTCCTTTTCTTTTTCAGATGATTCTACTTCTTTAATTACAATAAAGAAAGGGTCTCCTTCTAAATGAGATTTGGTAGATGGTGTAGGAGAATCCTCTAATTCAGCTCCTTCTTGAATTCCAGGAATCTTAAGGCTAGGGGTAGATGGTGGTGAATCTTTTCTATGCCTTGAATAAGATGGAGTTGTGAAAATTGAACTCTTGGCTCTAGCTATAAACCTTCCCCTAGAATCTTTTGCTCTATGCATGTCATTTTTATTTTTAAGTTGGGCTAATAATTCTCTTTCTGATCTTCCAGGTCACACTAGGTGCAAGAAGAGAGCATACTTAAGAAATTATTGAATCAATAACTCTCTTTTCTGATCCTCCAGATCACACTAGGTGCAAGAGGAGAGCATACTTCAAGAAGTTACCAATTTTTCCCTTCTTTTTATTGTTTTTTTTTTTAAGAAATTGGCTACCTAGTTACACTTCCCCGGCAACGGCGCCAAAATGTTTGGTCAATTTAGTGTGTCCTAAATTGCTACATTAATTTGTCAATCCGGGATTCGTAAGCTGACGAAGTGTGGCGCACTATATGTGCAAGATAACCTATCTCTTACTTTTTGTCGTTTTTGGTCTTTTTATTTTTATCTTGGTTGGTTTCCTAATGTAAGATGGAAATTTTAAAAGACAAGTATGGATGTAAATGTTCAAGGCAATGATGTCCTTTATAATGATTTCCCAAACTTCAAATTTCAAAAGGGCTTTAAACATGCAATTGACAAAATTAATTCCTAAAAGCAAATGAAAATGTGCCACTATACTAGTTAAACAAACAGTGAACTATTGAGCATGAAACTCATTACCCTTGCTGCTGTCTAAATACAAAAAGAAAATGTGCTTAAAGAAATACAAGAATTGCAAGAAAGGTAAAGCTAAATCAAATTACATCAACTCATATTCTGACCCCTCACCATTAGTCTCGCTATGGTTTTCGGAGGTAATCATAAACAAATTGAGAAATCTGATCTCTAATTTGCAGAAAAATAAACTAATATCAAATAACACACTCATATTTCAATCCCTCGCCATTAGTCTCGCTATGGCTTTCGGAGGTAACTGATAATGACATGAGCAATTTAATATCTAACTTGCAGAAAAATAAAATAATATCAAACTACACACTCATACTTCAATCCCTCACCAGTAGTCTCACTATGGCTTTTGGAGGTAACTAATAATGACATGAGAAATTTAATATTTTAACTAACTGATTAGAGCAAGTGTACAAAACTGAAATGAATAAAACAGTGTTGGAATGAAAGGCTAAGAAAAACAAATCAGCAGAAGGACAAGAGTGATTCCATGTCATTAGTCATCATAAAACTATATGCAAATGCCTGGGCTGCCTACTGTAATCTGGAACAAAGACACTGATCAGTTAACATATAAAGCATGAAGAATTATGGACAGAAATGAAATGTTAATACCATAAGAAACGTAATATATACACGTGAATAACTGTGGAATAACGAATGCAATGAAATGAAACATGAAACTATACAGCACTACACAAAACCTCGGTAATGCGAGGGCCCTCACCTGAGCCATAGGCAGCTATCAACCACAAATTACGCTTATGAACAGAGTCTTCTTATATATTCAAAATGCAGTCATAACAATGGAGAAAATGTCACGGTACAGCGGCTTTCCTTCTAGCAGAATTACATTACAAGAACTAACTATTATGCATATGAGAATGCATTATTTATAGCAGAGGATGACATAACTAATTTTCTACAGTCTGCGCTAATAGAAGACACGTGAACAACCACGTCCAGAAATCTAGCATCATGGCTGCCGTGAAGTTTAAATCTATGAAGAGTGGTTGTTGAATTCGGTTTATGGAGTCGTTTACAGGTGTTGATTTGTCCCCTGAGACTAAGGAATGGCCACGCAAGTCTTCACGTGGTGAAAAACAGAGTTCTGTCACCGTGGGACTCTTACGTTGACCACCGCTTGCCTTCTTTTGACCACGGCCTTCCTTGGTGAATTTGACTGAACCAATAGGACTCGGTCCATGTCCACGTCATTTCAAACTTGCCCATGTGGCTTGATTTTCCTAAAGACACCTGCAATATAGAATTTAACAAAATGGCTACGGAAATTTGAAGCAGCTACGGAAAGTGACAAGAAGCGGTTGCGGAAAGTGACAAGATTTCGCAGCTCAAATGAGCAAAAATCTAATTCAAACAGCAGACACAAAACATAGTTAAAAACCACTTTAAATGCTCTTTTTGATTAATATGAAATGATGTTGATGACTTAGGAGGTCCAGGTAAAGGGGAAAAAATCTAGAAAGGTGTATAGGAAAGATGCAAGTTTGGGACTCAACAGTATGTTTGAGGGATATAATAGCTCAAAATTATAGTGTATTAGCCCGGCCTCTCAAGGAAGGACAATCACAATTGTGAGGAGTATTTTTGGGTGTGTGTTTAAGGTAGAACATGATTTTCATCTTTCCCTAGCTAGGCCAAAATCAATCAGAAAAGTACAAACCCTAAATCAATGAGTAGAGGTATATATATTGATGCATTCTTATAAGTGTTGAATCCTTTTTTGTGGATCATTTTTGGATTATTTTTATTTGTAGCTGGTGGAAGCCATGTGTTGGCGTTGACTTGGGCAGTTGGAGACTTAAACTAGGAGTAGATCTTACAGTGAAGTATTGGGTTCCATTGGATTGGTGGAGGGAAGCATGTTGGTTACCAATAGTATCAATTGACAAGCAGTCCTAAAGGAAGTGTGACAACTAAATGTTGGGTTAATATTGGAGCCTAATGTACAGCACTTTGATTGACGAAAGTGATTGCTATATTGGAAGATTGGAGCTTAGGTGTTGGCCAACCTACAAGAGAATACTAGATCAGCCAGTGTTCATTAAATCATAAGTGACTTGCAGTAGTGATAGGTGGAAACCCTCCTGGAGACTCTATATGTTGTTCTTTGATGGACTAAGGAGCAGATAGAGAGTAGAACAGGAGAAAAGGACTGGAAAGACAATATATGACATAGAGACTGCAGCACCATTTTCATTATATCTTGTGTCCCTTGTAAGGGAGCCCTAAGACCATTATATTACTAAGTTGGTTTAATATAACGAATATTGGGTTGTTTTACATTATTGTACAATATTTTGTTAAAATTTAACTGTACTTGTGCATGTGTGATTTACTACTATTTTATATTCTGTTGTGCAAAATAGATTTTATTGAGATTCTTGGTTTGGTAGCGTTAGTGATTCTAAGATTATATCCTAGACCCAAGATCATGGAAATTCAACACTGATCACAAGCTTTGGAATTTTTAAACACTTTTCCAAAATAGGAGAGCCCAAACTGCTAAGAGTCTAGCTTTTGTGTTGGTGCCTCGAACAAAGCCAAGGCTAGATTTTGGGGAATTATTTTGAGAGAGAAAAATGGTAAAGCCTATACCACACGCACCACAATATGAAGCACCATAAAATAAAAATTGTGGGAATATCAACGTTTATAAAAGGAAAAACATGAGTTATGTTTTGGAACATTTTTTCATTTGGAGGATATTCTCTTAAGGAAGACATCACCTTGGAAGTATCCTGAAACGGGTTTGGGGAAGATTTTCAAAGATTTTTATATTTCTTAACCCCCACAGACTCCATGTAATGAAAAATGGAAGGGTTTGTTCCCTTTTCATATTGTTGTGCCAAAATAAAAGGCACTCTTCAAGGGATGAGAAAGAAATTGGAGAAAACTGACCGGTTTTTTATAGAACATTTTTCCAGAGATCCTTTGCAGTCTTGCAATTGAGAAACAAATGGGCTATAATCTCCTCATTTCCTTGACATAAAACACAATAATTGGGACCCTGAATTCCTATTTTTTGCAAATTGTCCTATGTCAAAGTTTTACTTTTCAAGACCAACCAAGTGAACATTTTGAGCTTAGTGGGAAAATTCCATTTCCAAGTTATTGTCGACCACCAATGAGATGCCACAGGGCATAAAGATGAGGATATGGCCATGTAACAAGATTTGGCTTCCACATGGTTAGATTCATTATTCCAAGCCCAAACTAAATTATCCCCCTCGTTTGTGAGATGAACTCCATTATGCGATAGGGAATTGATAAAATTTTCCCATTCTACGACAAGGTTACCTTGCAGTTGAAGATCAATTGATGAAAGCCACCAACCCCTAGAGAATTAAAAGTGAAATGAGTTGAAGGATTGGGAAAGAATACATAGAAATTTCGAATTAAGAGAACTAATTAGAGTTTTAGAGAGAAAAAAACAATAAGCACCACCTAGAAAAGGGTCTTTTCGTAGTAAAATTTTACAACCATTCCCAACCTTCCAAATCATCCATTTGAAAATCCAAGATAAATAAGACATGGGACCCCTCCAAACTAGAGAAGCAAAAAAAATACTAGTAGAAAAGGCAGCCTTACTAATCCAATCAATCAAGGAGGATCTATTAATATATTTTTACTTAACCACTTGGCTCCAAATCCTGCTTCCGAACAAAGCCCCTCGGAGGTTCTAAAATATAAATATTTTCCAAACTAGATGAGGTTTTTTAATCCCAAACCCCCATGCATTTAGGCCTAGAGATATATTCCCATCTGGTTAAATGGAACTTATCTTTTTCAGCCTTGTCTGACCATAAGAAATGAACCATTCTTTGTCTTATTCTATTGAGAATAAAAGATGGTACTTTTACTAGGCTCAACCAGTATACTAGGATGCTTTTGAGAATAGATTTAGTAAGAAACAATGTCCTCCAAGGGACAGGATTACTCAAATTTTATTAAGTAGACTAGGATGATTTTGAGAACATATTTATGAAGCACCAAACATCCTCCAAGTTTGTTGAACTTGAAAAAAAGAGGCAAATATTACTTAGATTCGGTTAAAATCATATTTCGATGCTCATAAGGTAGGAAGAGAAGCATTTCAACATTATCATAGTTTTGAAGATTTATGAGGCTACTAAGGTGGGTATTGTAACAATTACTTTGAAATGGAATTCTAATTAGGGTGTATTAAAGGCACTCTACTAGAAAGTGGCATTCATCCTCAACCTTTCTAAACCCAAAAAGATGACATATTCTTGCATCCAATGTGTTTCAAGAATTGTCTAGCGCTCAATTTGTTATGTATTTTGTGGAAGTTGGTTAGTGTTTTAGTAATCTTGATTCTATTTTTTTTTGTTAGTCATAACTGCAAGATACTTTTGATCCTCTACATTATGGTTGACCACTTGCTTATAATATATGAACCTCATTTTATTTTTGCATCACGAATTCTCTTTAAATTTAAATATAATGATATTTTAAATATTGTTTATATCATGTATGGAAACATATTATTATATTTTTGATATCATGTAGGATTACATCTTCCTATATTCCATCATGATTTAGCCAACTTGGAATCTTGATGCCATCTTGATTCCTCTCTTGAGTGATTGGTGGTTATGTCTAGATTTGGAAGCAATCTTGGGGAGCCTTTTATCATCCAAGTTGTTAATTTGTTCTCGCACTTTAATTACCTAACCATGTCCATGACTCATTGGGGGATAGGTTCACTTCTATGAGATTCAAGAGCATCGATCCACCTCCAAGAAAATAAAAAATAACTAGTTACAGAAGGCACAACTTTCAAAAGACAAGGTAATATCTATTTTGTAAAAAACTAAAAAGCTTGAGGATTCGATCCATAAGGGATCTTATGGGAAAACATTGACAGATTTATGGATAAAATCATAGATCCAAAGTGATCCATGACAATGTAATTTCCTCTATAAATTTTATCCTTTCGGCATTGAAAAGAGGCGACCATTAGATGATGATCATATCTGCCATTCATAGAGAGGCCATGAGATGTAGTCGTGTTTTTTTAATAAATTATCTCTATGTATTTGATTCATGCACTATATTATTTCTATATGCATAAAATTTATATATGCATGAAATGTAATGTAGTTTATTTCGTGTATGTGTTGCATGGTTCAAAGGAGCAGAGCATAATGATCCACGTTACTTATGATAGAAGATTGGTCGCTTACATTTCTAATTGAAAACTGAACGGACTCAAATCGAGAGTTTTGTTTGTAGGGACTGTAATCACGATGCAGATGGAAGTATGACTAAAGCCACAAGATAATAAAATAGGAAATTTACGTTACATGGGAACAATTGATCGCATGTTGGAGGGCATTGATATGATGAAAAATAAGTGTCAACGTGTGGTAGTGAATTTCAGCTAAGTTGCATGTGTTTGACTATAGGGTTTCATGAATGAACGTGACAAGGTAACTGGCTAGAGCACATCTTGAGGATAAATGAGGCGTGGTGGAACCTTGAAGAATGATAGTTCCATGTAGGCGAGAAACCATGAGCCTCAAACCAATCGAGTTTTATCAAGTTTGAGAAGTTGGCTAACGTTGAATTTGGCTTGAGGTCGATGAATTTGTTTGGACCTGAATGGACCAAACAAAGTGTAGCTAGAATGGATATGTGAAGTCAGATTGGACAACTCTGAATGTCATGAAAAATTTTGACTGTTCGTACCTGCAGACTTTGGTTAAAAATACCCTGCAATGGAGGTGCATGTCATGATATGTGTGCAGAGATAAAAGGTTGATTGTGGGCAATAACCTATAGGTTCAGGATCGAGACCACTAAATAACGAAAAAGAAGAAACCCCAAGAAATTTTTTTTCATCAAGTGATATCTTCGCACAGAATATTCTTGCGTGTATTGTAGAGTGGAGGAGAAGAAACAGAAGAAGGTACAAGTTGATTGAATATCTGGTAAGAGATTTATTTTCTGTGTGCAAGTGATAGCAGAGGAAGGTGAGAATACTTGCAACATCCTAGATAAAGGAGTCCTCGTAGGGTTGTTACACGTTATTTTTTCACCATGACATTTGATTGTCTATATAGGTTCATCATCCCCTATATTGTGCTCCCTTAGAAGTTAAAAAACCTAATGTTCCTAAACCAAGTCTTGGAATTGAAGAAAAGCTCATTAAAACCATTAAAATTCTAACTCTACACTTTTCCTAGCTCTTTCCTACGGATCCGCAAATATTTGTGCTATAGCCTGTGGCAGATCCCACACGTTCTACTTATAAAACCTGCAGAACCCCGTAAACAGTCAAATAAAGGAAAAAGTAAGTTATAGAAGCATAGCTGGGCGAATATTCTCCCAACTGGAAGCTTCTAGAAGCGCGATCAATTAGAGATTTATCCATCCACTCATGGAGCTCTATCCCTCCACTCATGGAGCTTATCCCTCGGTCTATGGAGCTCAAATCCCTTCATGAGAGGAATCCATCCCCCTCTTCATGGAACTGAAACTGCCTCCATTTCCATATAAATTGAGCTCATGTTTTAGTCTCAAGGGTAGACATACATATTAGTTGTTGAAGTAATTATCAAGAGAGCTTACTCTCTATACTAGTTATTATTAGTATGAGAATGATCACATACTCATGTCCATAACTTCATGCTAGTTAAAAGAGAGGAAGGCTTGTCAATCTGAAGGAGGAACGATTGTTCAGGACCCCGGGAGGAACTTGTATGACATCAATGCACTAGGTTGTAAAGTTACTCTTTTCATTCAAGATAATACATATGGATCTCCTTTTCTCATTGAGTTGTTCTTGTGCTTATTTGAATAATTCAATACTTAGATTCCTTGATCACTAAGTTAGATTAGTTGTTCTCAATTATTATATGTTGCAGGTACTTTTATTTCTTTTGTTTGTCTTTGATTGCAGGTTCTACTTACTAAAGGTGCCTCTTTGGAGCAACTGGATAAAAGACTACACCGAACATCAGATTTCAAGGTAGGGGCATGTCCTCTTTCTTTGTTTATAATAATTTTGAATTTCAAATAATCTAGAAAAAATGATTTACAAATGGATGTTTGTTTCTAGCTATCCGTAGGATACTAGGGAGATCGCTCTTGTTCGTAAGAGGGATTAATCCGCATAACAAAATGGCGACTCTGTTGGGGAATAAAACTTAGTTTTCCTTTTTGTTTTTCAGTTTGAATCTTGAAGATTTTTCTGATTTTGATTAGTCTGAAAATGGGTTGGGCAGATAACTTCTGAGAATCCCTAAAAAGAAAAAGCTGAATTTTTATTTTTCTGTACTTTTCCTGACCTCCGCGATTTTTATTTAAAAACAATGTAGTAGCCTCCGCAGTTTTTAGTTCAAGACAATGCAGTACTGCTTTGTTCTCCATTAGAACCTGCGGATCTGTGGAAAATTTTTGAAAAACCTAGAATTCTCTTTTTAGGAGCCAAATTACCAGATTCTCTGTATTTTCCCCAATTTGTCTTGACTGTCAAAATCTTATGTTTGAATTTCTTTCCAACAAATTTTGCATTTGTGTAATTTTTCATCTGATTTGCATTTTATGAGTGAATGTTTGCCCTAGTTTTTTACTGCTCCATATAATAAACTTTCATATACCTTAGCTTACTGGTATCATGTTATTTTCTTTCTGAGCCATTAAACTTGTTGCAAACCTTATTTTTATGAAAATTGATTTCATTTTCATTTGCAAATTTAGAAGAGCTTTTAGTTTACTAAGGCCCGTTTTTTCACACCAAACCATGATTGGATGTTTTCATTTCTACTGAGATAATTATAAATTCTTCTTGGTTAGATCACAAACTAAGAGAAAATGTCCTCAAAACTTTCTAGATAAAGTTAAACATTATAATTTTTCTTTTTGATTTTGAATTTTATGTTTTTAGGAGTTTTAGATATGGTTTTTTTTTGGAAATGGTTTGTTTAAATGATTTGTAGTTACTGATCTGATTGATAAGGGATTTCATTTCGAACGAATAATTGATCATTTTATGAAATTGATTTCTCAAAGAAATCATCTTCTTTTCAAATATTTTTTTTATGAAGAAATAATTGGTGCTTTGAAAGTTGTTAAATATCTCAATCTTTCCCTTAAATAAGATTAATTGAAAGGAAAAGAGTTGTACTTTTCATTTAGATGCATTTAGCATATTTTTGAGTCTGGTCATAAAACACCATTGAAGTTTCAATTCCATACCTTCTATATTTTGAAACAACCAAATTAAATCAACGCTCTAATAAAATCAATCTAGATATTTTACATTTTCTAGGGCTCTTTTCCACCAACATATATTAGGCTACTGTCTTGGAACAGGTTGTAATTACAATCCAAGATAGTTCAAACAAACAAGTAGCAATATTGTGGTAGGAAAAATCCAACTGTAGCATTTGTGCTCTGGCAAGCTCTTCTAAAAATAGTCAATCACGAGATCATGTCAGAACCAGTGAGGTAATCGTACCTATCTCATTTGGAAAGATAAAAGATGTGCACATTGTTGGAAATACTGAGAGGGGGGGTGAATCAGTCTTCCTTTCAATTAGAGCATTAGTTAGTATTCAATTATTATTAGTGTTTGTACAATGATAGCAGTAAACAAAAGGAACACAAATGCACACAGTTTTTAAGGTGGAAACCCACTCCGGGATAGAAACCACCTAATATTTTTCTAATAATTCTTTAATATTCAACTCCAATTGAAAATAAAACTCCAACTTCCTAGAATCTAGAAAAGCATTCTTCTCCAGCTCCCACTGGATGGATGCTCCAACGCCTGAGATTCTTAAGTAGTCAACTGAATGGATTCTCCAACACCTAATGAGCTACAACTCACCCTAGCACCACCCTACCACCCTATAGAAGAATAAAACAAGAAGGCACTCCCGTACCACGGAAAATGGTCCACTTTAAAATTATATAGAATGATGTAGAACAAGAAGATAGACTAGACCATAACCCCAACTATGACACAAACATCTAATTATGATCCTAGACCTCTCGACATTGTCTCTTCAACTCTTGGTAGATAGACACTTGTACAATTTTTACAATGATGCATTTATAATGACTTAGCACAATGATACCTTTACAATGATTGTATGCAGTGCTGCCCACTTGAAGACTTCATGTGGTGAACTTCTTGCTATTGTTTTTCACCTTGGTTGCTGCTCTTGTCATGCTACCCTCTGTTGTACCTTGCTTTTCTTTGCTACCCTAGAAAGTCTGGTCCTTTGCAGCCCTTGACAACACATGATCTAGCTTCTTCTTGCCTTCTAGGAGCTCGATATTGAATCTGGTGTATCTCTATTATTCCAGATCCCCAATATGTGATTTTTTGCCTTGTAGTATTCCTTTGAGTCTTATTTCCAATGCCACAGGTCTGAGCCAATTTGGATTCTTCAAGGGAGATTTATGCCCAATCTCTCACAATTCCATAATTATGGACTATTTCAGTAGATCAAAATTGTATGGCATGCCTCATGTCACTGTTTCTTCATTAGGTCTAAAATTGATACATCGAACACTATCATCCATGAAATATCTGCCATTTTTTACAGAATTCCAATCCAATACTCAGAGAGAAAGTTATGATGATTTTCCCAAGGACACTTCTTTGAGATGAATTTCGGGAGCCTGCAAAAACACTGCCTTCCACAGATCATATCTCCGCAAATATTGCACACCTTGATCTGAAATTTTTACAGGAGTTTCCTCAGGATTGTGGCTTCACCCCATAAATATTTCATCATTTGGACCTTCATAGAAAAAATTTAGAGTGAAAATTCCACCATGACCTATTTCAGATAGCGAAATTCCTACCTAAGGAGGATATGAGGATCACAATTTATATAAATGCTTAGGTTGAGAGGGGCTTCAACAAGTGAATGTGGGAGGGATTTTAGGAGCTTAAAAATTATTAATTATTGAATTTTCAATGACCCGTGCCACAAACCCATGGAGTTTTAGCCCAGTAACTGGGTTACAAACTTCAAACATGAATATCTCTCAAACCGTGAAGAATTACGTGGTGTGCCATATATCAACGAAAACATCTCGACAAGTAGAAACCATAAAAAGCATTATTGAGCTAGAATAGTAATTTGGTAGGTAAAAATTCCCATGCAATATTGGGGTATCCCTTGGTACTGCTTGGGTTGACATCAATGACAATCATTGATCAACAATCTCCCCATTTGGCATTGATGGCAACATAAGTACTCCCCCTGCGATCATGACACCTCTTTCTACAACACTCTCTCCCCTTTTGACATCAATGGAAAAGGGTAACCCCCCCTGACACAAAACCATCTTGTGGAATTGTACACACCTCCACTCCCCTTGACACACAACCATCCTGCGAACCTGTACACACTTCCACTCCCCCTTTATATTCTTAATAACGAAAATATAATGAGAACTTGGGAGAATCCCAAGCTTCTGGCAAAGATATTCCAATGCTTCATGAGTACTCTCACGATCATCAATGCTTCCTGCCCAATATGCATCTATAAAGGCATAAATAATGAGATTGTTACCCTTGGGATACCACAAGCCATATTTTGTTGTTCCCTTTAGATATTGAAGAATTATTTTGATGGAAAAAATATGTGATTCTTTTGGTGCTGCCTGGAATCTTGCTACTTGTCCAACTTCTTGCATAACATCTGGTTGGGAGGCTGTTACATATAGAATACTACCAATCATAGATCTGTAACCTTTGATCCAAATCCTTAGATGATTCGTCTATGCTTAATTTGCAACCTGTTACCATCAGAGTAAGGATGGGTTTGTAATATTCCATTTTGAATTTCTTAAGCATTTCCTTGATGTACATGGCTTGACATATAAATATTCCATTCTCTTGCTGAGATATTTGAAGCCTTAGGAAGTATGTCAGCTCACCAAGTAAAGACATCTTGAAATCACTTTGCATCTTTGTAGAAAACTTCTTACTTAGTCGATCATCATTGCTACCAAATATTATATCATCCTCTTTAGCTATTAGACGTGCTTTAGTTGCTTCATCTACAACATATATTTCATTTGGAGCTCGACTTGTTGTAGCCACAATTTCACCATACCTCCCTTTCTTGATTTCACATTTTGTGGAGTTCAATAGTATTGTGTGTCCTTGATCACACATTTGTCTAACACTGAGCAAATTGTGATTCATGTTTTCAACCAATAGAACATTCTTGGCTAGAGCATATTTGCTTCTAAGAGTGACGGTACCTGATCCTATATCATTTGAATATCCATCATTTCCAAAGGACACAATTCCATCCTTCTTCTCTTTCAGAGATACAAATTTCTTTCTATCTCCAGTCATATGCGTTGAGCAACCGCTATCAATGTACCACACATCTTTGTTGTTTTGAGCCTTGAGAGCGAGAGCACAATTATCAGTCTTCTTCTTCTTCCATGTTTTTCCGTTCTGTGGATTCGAAGGTTCTTCTGGAGGATTTTCAAGTCTACAGACTCTGGCTATGTGTCCAAAGTTTCGACATTTTTAACATTCAATATTATTTCTTAAATTTTCAAATCTATTGATGTTTCGTGGAGCCCTGGGAGGTTCATATTTGACAGATATCCTAGAATTGTATTGGATCCTAGGGTACGTGTGACATTCTACAACTTTATGACCAAATTTTTCACATGAATAACAATAGCCATAAAAAATATTTTGGTACCTAGATGGAAATATTTGTTGAGGAATTGTCTTCCAAGGTGGTTCTTGCAAATCTTGTCCAATGAAGTCTACAAGCATGTCAGATCTCATAGGTTCATTGTATTTTGTTGTCGAAGATCTTACTTCTTCTTCTTTGTAACCGAGGCCAGTTCTGTCATTGTAAGATCATTGATTATTTATCATTTCTTCCAATGCCCTTGAGCTATTGGCATATTTTTGGATATTTTTTCCCTTCTTCACTTCCTTACGTAGCAAGACTACTTTGGCTTCTAATTATTCCCTTTCTTGGTTGATTTCTTCCAACTTCTTTTGAAGTGACTCTTTAGTGCATTTTTGTTCTTCAACTTCAATTTTGAGACCTTGAACTTGTTCTTCAAGAGTATTGGAATGGATATTCTTAGCCTTGAGCTCTTTTATAAGCTTGATTGCTTCCTTAGAAAATTCTTCTATGGTCAACCCTTCTTCTTCGTTGTTTGATACCTCTTGTTTATTGTGCTTGGCCATAAACAATACTCTCTCATTGGCTTCTTCTTCACTGTCATTGTCTTCATCAAATGGTGAACTATCTTCTTTAGAGAGAAAGTTCCTTTTGGATCCTTGCTTGTTGAATTTATGAAATCCTTTCCTTCCTTTTGAGTTTCCATCACTTCTGTTTGGACATTTTGATGTGAAATGCCCAACCTCACCACAGCCGAAACATATCAATGGAAGTTTACCTTTGAATTTTCCCTTACCAATTTTTAGTTTTCTCGTGAAGTAAGCATATTCTTCATCTGAAAGGCCTTCTTCATCATCTACCTTTTCCTCACACTTGCAGGTGCATGTCTTTTCAATTGAAGGTTGTTTGTCCTTATTGGTTTTCTTAGATGCAACAAACGCAATTTCTAGAAGCGAAGTACCCTCTTCTTCATCAAGTCTCATTTCATACGCTATGAGAACTCCATGTAATTCCTCTTTGCTGAGTTTGTCCAGATTTTCACTGAATTCTAAGACCAATGCCTTTGGTTTGAATCTCCCTGCTAACGTTCTAAGAATCTTTCGTATAATAGTCTTCTCGTCAACTAGCTCTCCCAATCCTTCCACAGTATTGGTTATTTCATCAATGCATTGGAAGTATGCAATAATGTTGTAATCTTCTTTCATTCTGAGTTGCTGAAATTTTGCTCTATAGATTTGAAGCTTTGTTTCTTTGACATTTGAGTCACCTGCATATATATTCTCAAGCTTGTCCCATACATTTTTGGAAGTTTTACAACCCAACACCTTATGATAAGCAGATTCAATAATTCCACTAATAATAATATTCTTTTCTTTTGTATCATGTACCAAATTCTTCTTACCTTGTTCATTTTCAGTTGATGTAAATCCATTTTGAATAATGTCCCATACTTCGTAACCTTGCGCCAAGAGATAGACCTCCATTCTTCCTTTCCAAAGTGCATAATTATTTTCATTGAACAGAGGTACATCATTCTTGGTATGCTCCATGACCTCCTTCCAGCTGTTAAACTGCTATTGAAGGAACCAAGATCTAATACCAATTGTTGGAAATACTGAGGGGGGGGGGGGGGGGGTGAATCAATATTCCTTTCAATTAGAGAATTAGTTAATCTTCAATTATTATCAATGTTTGTACAATAATAGTAGTAAAAAAAAGGAACACAAATGCACATAGTTTTTAAGGTGGAAACCCACTCTGGGACAAAAACCACGTAATGATTTTCTAATAATTCTTTAATATTCAACTCCAATTAAAAATAAAGCTCCAACTTCCTAGAATCTATAAAATCATTCTTCTCCAGCTCCCACTAGATGGACGCTCCAATGCTCGAGATTCTTCAGTAGTCAACTAAACGAATTCCCCAACACCCAATGAGCTACAACTCACCCTACCACCACCCTACCACCCTATAGAAGAATAAAACAAGAATGGACTCCTGTACTAGGGAAAATGGTCCACTTTACAATTATATAGAATGATGTAGAAGAAGAAGACAGAGTAGACCATAACCCCAACTATGACACAACCACCTAATGATGATCCTAGACCTCCTGACACTACCTCTTCAAATCTTGGCAGATAGACACTTGTACAATTTTTACAATGATGCATTTACAATGACTTAGCACAATGACACCTTTACAATGAATATATGCAGTGCTTCCCACTTGAAGACTTCATGTGGTGAACTTCTTGTTGTTGTTCTACATCTTGGTTGTTGCTCTTGTCATGCTACACTTTTCTACACCTTGCTTTGATTTTCTGCCCTATAAAGTCTGGTCCTTTACAACCCTTGACAACACATGATCTAGATTTTTCTTGCCTTCTAGGAGCTTGATATTTAATATGGTTTATCTCCGTTATTTCATATCCCCAATATGTGATTTTTGGCCCTATAGTATTCCTCTAAGTCTTCTTTCTAATGCCATAGGTCTGACCCAATTTGGATTCTTCAAGGGAGATTTATGCCCAATCTCTCACTATTCCCTAATTATGGATTGCTTCAGTAGATCAAATTTGTAAGGTGTGCCATGTGTCATTATTTCTTCATTAGGCTCTGAAATTTATATAGAAAAAACTATCGCCCGTGCACTATCTGCCACTTTTTACAGAATTCCAATCTGATGCTCAGAGAGAGAGTTATGATGATTTTCCCAAGGTCACTTCTTTGAGATGAATTTCAGGAGCCTGCAAAAAGACTGACTTCCACAGATCATATCTCTGAAAATTTTGTGCACCTTCATCTGAAAGTTTTACAGGAGCTTCCTTAGGATTTCAATTTCACCTCATAAAAAATTTAGCTTCTGAAACTTCGTATAAAAAACGTTAGAGCGAAAATTCCACCATGACCTGTTTCAGATAGCGAAATCCCTACCTAAGGAGGATATGAGGATCAAAATTTATATAAATGCTTAGCTTGAGAGGGGTTTCAACAAGTGAACATGGGAGGGATTTTAGGAGATTAATAATTATTAATTATTGAATTTTCAATGACCCATGCCACAACCCCATGGGGTTTTAGCCCACTAACTGGGTTACAAAATTCAAACATGAATATCTCTCAAACCATGAAGAATTATATGGCGTGCCATATATCAACGGAAACATATCGATAAGTAGAAACCATAAAAAACATTCTTGACCTAGAATATAGTAATTTGGTAGGTCAAAATTCTCATGCAATATTGGGGTAGCCCTTAGTGCTGCTTGGGTTGTTATCAATGATAATCGTTGATCAACACACGTATTAAAAATGGTAAACCTCGGATAGACCATTATCGAGGAGCCTAGGGTCATTGGTTGGTAAACCTTGGATTATATCAAGAAGCCTTAAAGGGGATTGAGCTAGTTACTCTGCCCTTGTGTGTATATCGGATCGTAGACTGTTCCCCCAGGTACATTTGTTGTCGTTGGTGACCTTAGTGGCTATAAATTTTAGGATTCTTTCCCAAGGTGACGGTGGAGGGCAGGCCCACTGTACCTTGAGCAGACGTCGACTAGACTCACTTGGACTTTATGGAGGGTACTCTTCACTTCAAGATGGTATAAGTGGATATACTTACACCAGACTGTTTCATTAAGAAGGTTGTCGGGGTAACTATTCCAACCGCCATTTCCACATTAGAATTCTACGACGTTGGATTTCATCACCAATTAGTGTTTCTAAGGTGGGAATTTATTGTTTGTGTGTGGATTTCTCTCTTATATTTTGTAGGTGTTTGATCACTTTGATTTTTCCTTAGAGACTTTAGGATATTTTGTTGAAATTTTCTTTGATTTCGTGTGTTAAAAATTTTAATCGAGGATGAATTACCTAGACAATCACATAGAATGCAGGGGAAACCCCCTGAGTACACACCAAGTAAGTTAGAAAAGCTTAAATCTGAGAAAGGAAAAACATCAAGGATTGGATCAACTGAACACGAGGAAACATCAGTAATTATTCATCCTGATTAGGAAGTAGATCAACCTCAAACAGTAGAGAGTTCTCAAAGAAAACTTACAATTTCTGAACTAGTTGAACTTGCTTCCACAACTAGTGAATTATCATCTACTAAGCCTGAAATTTCTGAACCAAAAACTAAAACTACTACGTCTGAGACTGCTTCAGATTTCATTACTCCAACCCCTGGTTGTCTTGATTAACCTAGAGTGAAGTTTCGCATCACTGAGAACCTTCCTCCTAGCCTCATTAGCATTGAAGAAGTCACTGACATAGAAGAAGAAGTTGTTCCTCCTTCACGTCAGGAATATTTAGATCTTAGGCCAAGTGAATCGATTTAGTATAGCCCTTTTAAACAAGATCCTTGGTATTCTCAGTTAACAGACTTTCTACACAATTCTGGTCTAAACTATTTGCCACCCCAAATTCCTTTTTACGCCATACCAAGAGGTAATTATAGACATTCATTAAACATGTCTAGTGATTGATCCATGTTTTATACATCACCAGAATCATATTTGTATGGTGTTCCATCTATTCCTACAGGATACCAGTCATTTTCTGGTACTTTCTCAGGAGCAGCTCCTTCTCCCGACAAACTTATACCATCATCTAGTCCAAATGAATCACATACTGAAACTTTAAGCGTGAAACATGTTTACATGATGTCTGGACACATTCCTAACCCTGACCCTCAAAGTAGTAACTTACCACCTGGGAGGCAACCTCAAGGTAGTAATTTACCACCTGGAGGGCAACCTCAAGGAAAGTTCATACCTCAAGTATAGTATATACCTTAAGGACAGTACATACCTCAAGGTCAGTACATACCTCAAGGACAATTTCAACCTCAAGGGAAGTACTCAATTCAGGGTCCACAACATCTTCAAGAACAATACCCTATGCTAGGGAAACCATCTTTCCAAGGACAAAAGCCTCCTTTAGGGCCACAGTTCTACCCAGAACAACAATTGTTTCAGGGAGGTCAATATTTAAGTGGGAATTATCCAGCCAACTATCAAACATGTGTTCCAAATTATCAACCTAGTTTTGGTCCATCTTATGCAACACAACCTTCAATGGGACCTCCATATCTTGGAGTAAACATGGTGTGGGATCCAACACAAACTAAACAGAATTTGCAACCTAATGTGAAAGTACCTTATAATCAACCTGGTCAACCAATTGGTTACATCCAAATCCAACAAACTGTCCAACCTACGCTTCAAGTTATACCACAGGTATATGCACCTAGTACCGTTTAGCAGCCTAGTCCGAGTACACCTAGGACTCTACCTCAAATTGCTGCACCAACTTCTGTTCAACCTTCCACACCTATCCCTGGAATTTATGTAGCCCCTATTTCTACAGGCCCTCAAGTATAACAACAAATCCCTGTAGTCACTACTCAACAACTTGGACCCACAGTTCAGACTATTGTTCAGATGCCTACGGGAAAACCTATTACAAGTACAATTGTAACAAGCCAACCTCTGTTTTTTAATCAGACGTATCAAGGGCAGTATCAATATTGACCTATAGCACAAAATCCATTATACCAGCATCAACCATACCCTAGTTACACGTATCAGATACCAACTCAACCTCAATATGGTCCAACCAATCCTAGTTATCCGAGAGGTATTCCAATCCCAAATGCACAAGATATTCCAGGATATCCTGGATATCCTCCTCTTGGTACTGGTATAGTTCCACAAGGTTATTAATTTTCTCAACAGGACCCTAACCGTTGGTTTCCATTCATTGCAACGTTGGATTTACCTAATTTTTTGTGCCTAACGAATGATCCAATCTATTCTCTTCTGTATTGGCCGCCAATGCCGAATAAGTTGCCCAGTGATATTCCTAAGTTTGAAGGTAAATCAGGAGAGGACCCATCAAACCATGCCATGACTTACCACCTCTAGTGTGCATCCAATTCTTTGATCGATGATTCCATTCAATTACAATTGTTTCACAGAAAATTGATAGTTTTAGATGAAAAATGGTATATTGAACTACCACGTGGCTCATTCAAAAATTTCAACACGTTAGCGACAGCTTTATTAACAAATTTTCAGTTGCTAGTCAGATATGACAATGGCATGAAACTCTTGACTTCATTAAAACAATCTACATCTACGTGCATATCAGATCACATACATGAATGGAGATGTAGAAGACGTTTAGTGAAAGTCGTTATTCTGGATCAGATCTTGGCATAATGGTTCATCAAATCATTTCTTCCAAATATCATTGAAGATGTGGCTAAGGGAGGAGTTGTTACAGAGGAACAGGTCATTGCTCAAGCTCAGTACTTTTACCTTGTATATACACAGTCTAGTACTTTATATGAAAAAATTCCTGACATACCACGTCCTAGTCAAATAAATACAACTCCTTCAATGTCTCATGTTGCTGACAGTGTAATTGGTTTAGTTAACACAAATAAGAGTAAGAAGAAGTCTTCAAAAACTACTTCTCCTATCATAACTTTACTAGATTCACCAAAAAGGAGAGTCTTCCCTTCAAACTTCTGTTGACATTCATGTTGTAGATTTATCTACAACTAAATCCAAAACTGTTAATAAGAAGAAAGGAAAGAATAAAAGCAAACAAACTACATATCCTAAAGAAAAAACTGAAAAGAATGAAGCATCTGATGATAAATGAAAACCTCGTTATCCTTATCTTATCTGTGATGAGGATCACTTTAACAAAGAGTGCCCGCATCAGTCTAAGGTCTCTAAATTCATCAAAGGTTCACCCACACCCGCTATATTGAAGGATATTTTTCCTACTCAAGATAGCAAAATGATAGGATCTTTTTCAAATTCATCAGAAAATATTTGAATGATGTTTGAGGTTATGGTTGCGACGCGATCGCAAGACTATGGAAGTAAAAATCCTGTAGCTAGTAAAGAGATAGAAAATTCTAATTCAACACCAAATGTATCTCCTTCAGTTTTTGATCCACTTAATATCAAGAAACCTAATCCTGATCTAGTAATTAAACCGCCTGCTAAAGGTGTACTTCAGAAATCAATTTTCAATACACAAGCGAGAGTTGCTCAGAACTGCAACATTGTTGAAGACTTGGTGATTTCCCCTTTAGCAATGTCGGCCTTAGAAGTGCTACAATCATGTCCAGCACAAAGGAAATTACTTTCATCAGCTATTTGAGCTATAGATCCTCAGGATTCTAACCTCATGGTCTTCGATCTAGAAAATTTTACATTGAGACTCCCTCATCAGATGGCTTTTAAGATTCCAGTGTTAGTAAAAAATAGATGAGTTTTTCGTACTGTAATTGATGAGGATGCATACACGTGCATAATGTCATTAAATTGTTTGAAAATTCATGGTTCTATGACACTCAACCAATCTCCGACAATCCTTAAAGCCTTTGATGGAAGAGGATTTCATCCATTTGGAATTTTACAGGATCTACCTATAGAAGTAGAAGGCAAAACTGTTAATCTAGATGTGGAAGTTGTCGATGCCCCTCTGTATTACAACCTTATTTTGGGTCGTAGTTGGTCTTATGCCATGACTACATTCATTTCATCCATCTTTCGGTTAATCATGTTTCCTCATAAATGAAAGATTATGAACATCGATCAGTTGTCATATTATTTGTCTGACCTAGCTTCTACAGACAGTATCCAACACGTTGGAAAATCGAGTATTCCATATGAATATGTTGGTGTAGGTTTAGTAAAGGACTCAACTTTGATGGGAAATTTTTCTATGCCTCCACCCAACGTATCGTGTACCATTTCCAACATTAATATGATTTCATCAAGAACTATACTAGTCGATGACACTTGGGTAGTGCCTTCAGAATCAAATATCGATTCTTTCAATGGTGAGATGCCTTTGAGTCCTTCTGAGATGGAATATGCAGTAGTATAGTCATTTTCTAACACACTTTCAACTAATTCTAATCCAATGAATGTGATCACCGAAGAATCTTCTTCACTATCAAGCTCAGCCTCGACATCAATTTTCGATACTTTTCAATAAGTGTTTCATACTGATGAAAGTATTCGAGAATTTTTTTCTATGGATGAATTAACCTAGGATTATCTACACCATAGATCTTCGTTTTTACCTAAACTTGATAGGCTTGAAAATTATTTTTTGTCTATTTTTACAGTTAATTATGTCCAGGAACCACATAATCCCGTATCGATTACAAATTCAGATTCTGAGATTAATTTAGGAAACATTTCTACAATTGCTCCTATTGACATATCATTTAAACCTGGAATTGTTGAAAACATTCATATAGGTGCTTCTTAAATGATTGAAGAAATTAATACATATAAAGTCATATTTCAATAATTCCGAGACATATTTTCCTGGTCTTACTAAGAGATGCTAGAAATCAATCCAAATATTGTCGTTCATGAAATAAAGAAATACTCAGATGCCAAGCCTATTAGACAAATATTACGTCTAATACATCCGCAAAAAGCTGCTGCTATTCAAGCTGAAGTTGAAAAAAATTTGCGGGTAGGATTTATGTATCCAATCCTATTGACAGATTGGGTATCTAATATATTTCTCGTTACCAAGAAACAAGGGACTATACAAGTATGTGTCGATTATAGGGATATTAAAAAAGCATGTCCAAAAGACAATTATCCTACACCCTATATCGACCAAATCATTGATGATTGTGCCGGAAATGAAATGTTTTCATTTATGGATGGATTTTCCGGATATAATCAAATCAACATACTCCCTGTTGATCAACCAAAAACAACATTTATATGTCGTTGGGGAACATTTTCTTATTGCAAACTACCTTTTGGATTAAAAACTGTTGGTGCAACTTTTCAAAGGGCAATGTCTTACGCTTTTCATGATATCAAACATATTATACAACCTTATCTAGATGATTTACCTGCTCACTCATTACACAGGGATGATCATCCTACTGACTTATGAGCAATTTTTACGAGATGTAGGCATTACAAGATTCGTTTGAATACGTGCAAATTTGATTTTTGTGTGCAATCAGGACGATTACTGGGATTCATTGTTTCGAAAGCTGGAATTCATGTCAACCCTTTGAAGGTTTAGAACATCATAAATTTACCTCCTCCTTCCACACTTCGCCAACTCCAAAGTTTGCAAGGGAAATAAAACTTTCTACGTAGATTTATCCTGAACTATGTTGATTTAACAAAAGGTTTTACCCGGTTGTTGAATAAAATGTTCCTATTATTTGGGATGATATTTCTGACTGATCTTTTGATGCTCTAAAACACGCGTTAACCCATGCACCATTATTGCATCCACCAAATTACAACCAGGACTAATTTTTATACCTATCAGCCTCTAATTCTACCATTGGAATGGTTCTAGTTCAAGAGGATGAATCTCACAATGAGCATGTGATTTATTATCTAATTTGGAATCTGAATCCAACCAAAATTAAATATTCACATGTGGATAAATTGGCCTTAGCAGCAGCTAAAGTCGTCCAAAGATTTTGTCACTACATATTTCTACGAAAGACTACTGTGATATCTAATTGCAACCTGATGATGTATATTTTGACAAAAAAATTACTCGGGGAAAATATTCTAAATGGATTGTTATCCTACAAGAGTTTGATTTGGAATTCGAAAAATATAAATCAAAGAAATCACTGGTGTTTGCAGAACTCATGTGTGACTTTCCCAATACTGAGACGAAAACCATGGTAGAGAATCCCATCGCAGATGAACCTCTATTTCTTATCAATACATTTGATCCATCGTATAGATATATCATCATTTATCTTCAAACCCAAACCTTTCGCCCAGAGCTTTCATGTTCAAGTCGACAGAGAATCTGGTATCAATCTCAGCCATACAATATTTTTGGAGACACACTTTATCTTCGTGGTGTGGATTATATTTTTCGACGTTGTATAACTCACGAAGAGATTGAAAGGGTTTTGAATGATTGCCACTCTAGAGTGGGTGGTGGTCATATGTTTGGATTTGCCACAACCCAAAAGATATTGCGTGCTGGCTATTTTTGGTCGTCACTGTTCAAATATTGTATTATTGCGGTCCAAAAACATCACAACTACCAAATATTTGATCAAAATATGCGTGCACCTCTAGCTCCTCTTCACCCAATAATTGTTGTTGGTCCTTTTTCGAAATGGGGTATTGATTTCATTACATGTAACCCTCACTCAGCTGGGGGGCATGGGTATATTATTCTTGTTGTATATTACTTTACCAAATGGGCCGAGGTGATGCCTACATTCGCGGCAGATGGAAAAATTGCAGCTACGTTCATATTCAATCATGTAATTGCTTATTTCAGTGTACCCCAAGCTATTATCATAGACCATGGGAGTCATTTTCTAAATATAATGATGACTGAAATTTATGATCAACTTGGCCTGTGCCATGACAACTCTACTCCATATTACCTGTAGGCTAATGGTCAGGTTGAAGCCATCAATAAATTTTTAACCACCATGCTTAAGCGAATTATCGGAACTCACAAATCGAATTGGCATACCATGCTTTTTTCAGCACTATGGGCATACTAAACCTCAGCAAAAACTGCTAAAAGGTTCACTCCTTTTCAAATGGTTTATGGTTTAGAAGCTGTGTTACCCACTGAATGAAAAATACCATCACTCCAATTAGCCATAGAGTTACTACCAGCTACCTTTGAATAGGAAAAATGCTTTTTGTGCTTAGCATAATTAGATGAGACTCGACTCACCACTGCATTAGCTGCTGAAGCTCATAAGAAATGTGTGAAACCTCAGTATGATCGAAGTGTTACACCTCGTGTTTTTTCAAAAGGTGACCTAGTCTTAGTATATGATCAAGCTAACAATAAGCTAGGTGCTAGGAAATTCGAACCAATGTGGCATGGTCCTTACATTGTCAAGCAAGTGCTTGCCAAAGGGGCCTATGAATTGACTGATTATGACGAGGTCTCTTTAGATAAGCCCATAAATGGTCTTTATCTGAAGAGATATTATGCTTGATTCTCGTGTGAAGATCTCACTTGTATATTAGTTATTTTTTAGATAATGTGCCTTATATTAAATAAGTGTGCCTAGTTTAAGTTTGCTTTTGCTACTATCACTGCTTACCTTGATTACTCTTGATATTGCATATGTTGAAATCCCTTCAAATGTACATTGGTTTTGTTGATGGTGCCTATCGTAATACATAGAATATCTCTTCCACAGCTTGGGTTATCTATTCACCCACTGATGAGTTAGTTTCTATGCATGGGGTAAGCCTTGGTCAAACAACGAACAATATTGTAGAATATAGCATAGTCATTGAGTTATTATATGATGCCATTTCATTTGGTATTCAACGTTTTATCATTAGGTAAGATTCAAAACTCATTATATTCCATTTAAACAGAGCATATGAAATTAAAAATCCAGTGTTATTGAGATTATTTTTGAAGGTTCATCTCTTCGAATTACAGTTTTATTACATCGAATATCAACACATTTCAATAAATTTAAACACATTGGCTGATGTATTATCTAATCGTGTTCTAAATAGACATTTGCAACATTAAAACAGTAAAACGAAATAACATTTGATACATGTTGAACAAGATACTCAGAGAAAGTAGCAATATCATAGATAGGTTTGTTTTCAAAAAATATTGCATCGTATAAGATCATAGGTTCAAACACATTATGACCTAACAGATACTGATACAAAAAAAAAAATATGTCAATCCATAATGATCGTCCACTATCTATGATGATGATCATGATAAAAGACTATGGCATGTGCCACCTTGCACAAGAATCTCCTAAACTATCCTGGCACACCTGTAACATGTCTCTGAAGCTAGAGAGGAATGTTATTTGTCCCTATCTTGGGAATATCTATGGTTAACCTCTCCATTTTGTGATCCATATCAGTTAGGATCTCTTCTACCTGATCCTGTGGTGAGGAGAGGGCCTATCAAAGAGGCAGAGTGTAACTGGTTGTCATGGACCAACATATGTATTTAATTTTTGTTATCAGTATTGGACGATAAGAAACAAATAAAAAATAGATTTAAAAAACATCAAAATGGTTTTCTTACCTAATTAGTCCCACTATGCCCCTGGAGGCAAGGACATCTCAGGATCACCTCTGAAATCTATACCTACATAGGGGAAGTCTTAAATGGTGAAGACTTGATTCTTTAGCCACTTAAAGTACGTCAGAGTGAACTGAACCACTGAATTGCCATCACCACCATGGTGGGCCATCAATGCAACCCAACATACCATACGAGGTTCCTGAGGTTTCCCACAATCCACTGGAATAAGTTGAGGGGCAAGATTAGGATTCTCTCCAAAGCAAAGGAAATCAAAATGGCGCCATAACCAAAGTTTTTTAACTTTTTTTTCTTTGCTCTAGTTATTTGGCCTTTCATTTTGGTCAATACCCCTTCGCACCAGTTGAATATGGTGCCTCTGAAACACTCCACCGTGGTCTGCATTTGAGATTTAGTGGCTACATGTGGAGTTGCACTTCCACACAACCTGGTTACCATGAATGCAATCACTTTGAGATCTAATCGCGATATATTTTTTATGTCTATGTGATTATCCTTTCGATCTACCTCATCACTGCAAAATTGTTGTTTGTAGCTAGCAACAGGTAGGCCACCCTGTCTAGCCTTAAACAAGGATATGTTTTCTCCCCTTTAGGACAATCCAGTGAGAAAATAAATATCCTTGAGCTCGATTGTGAGCCGATGATCACCAATGATAAAGCACTGATCTTGAACATCCCATGTTTTCACTAACCATGTCATCAGCTCCACCTGTGCTTTCATACCCTGAATCGCCCAGAACTTATATAAACCACAATTTTTTACCACCCGCATTGTTTGAGGATCATTCATGGCTTCATATTCTATAGCCTCATGCTCGCATTCTCTCAACTCTAGCATGGTGAAATAGCCTACAAATGAACACATTTGAAATTTAGAAACCATTGGAATAAAAAACTTTAACCATTTTTGAGAGAATTTGTAGATTTTAAAATTATTACGGTGCCTCCACAGTTTTTGTGTGGAGACAGTGCAGATGTACACATGGGCTCCACACAAAAACCATGGTAGCCCGATAATTTCCATTTTATAAAATTATCAGGGTCCGCAGGTAGCGTGCGCATGACCTGCAGACCCCCAAGAGCAAATTTTTGAACATAATCTCTCCCTAAAAAATGAAATTAAAGTCAAAAAAGAGAATTGAAATGGATAAAAATGAAGAGTAAAGTGATGTGGATTACCTAGTTCTAACGAATCATGATTTGAGTGGATGGTTCTCCTAATATTGGCTCTGAAACTTTTTTAAAAAAATCTCTCAATTTACTACTTTGAAGATTAAAGGTGAAAATGACTTTGTTAAACTCATTTTTATAGTTTTTAAATGAATAAAATATCACATTTTATTTATTTTTCACTTAAAAAGGCTATTTTTAATATTTTTACTTCTTTGGAACATGTATTTTTAATTTTTTGAATTTTTGTGCAGATTACAGGTTTTTTGGTAAAAGAATTATTTTGATGATGAGTATACTTTTATCACTTTTTCGGGCTCTTGAAAATTATGAAAAAGAAAAACCCTGGAGTTCTCTTTTAAGCCCTTTTCAGACTCTCTAAATATGAAAATATCATTGAGTACTTGACTATTCAAACTCGTTAAAGGAAATGAACAGTCGTCCCTTCAGTATAAGTTTACCCCTTTTCCAGACTGAAATGGACTATTTACGAAAAAGGTATACGTTGACTAATCATGGTCAATAGAGTTCTCTCCTACATTATTTTACCCTTTTTCAGGCTTAAGAGACTAAATTTACAAAAAATTACAACCATGGAGTTTACTTATGTTTTTTTTCTGACTCCCTAAAACTGAAAAACGCCGATTTTCTCCTATACTAGACTTGTTAAAATTTAACAGTAAAGGACTTGTTGATTACAAACAGGAACGAACAACTCCTTCTTAGGGTTATATTTTAATAATAAGATGGACTCATCCAAAAGATGAGCTTACACAACAAGAAAATCTTATCCTCCTCATGCTTGTCAAAAATAAAGAGGTATTTACCAGTAATGGTGGATGAAAAAAGAGAAAAGGAATCTAGTTGTCACCCTTGTTTTAAAAGCAATATATTACTCTTGAACTCGACACTTTTGTCAAAATTGTACCTGGGTTGGGAAAATACTTTGTCTAACAGTTAATCAAACCACATTGAAATTATTTAGCTAGTTTCTGGGTATTAGCTTTAGGTCAATTGTAACCAAACCATCTGCAGTGTCGTTATGTGTTCAAGAGACAGTTCAAATAAACCATTCATTGTAAACATTTGTCTCCATTCGCATTGACCATCCTTGATTCATTCCTTGCAAATATTTATTCAAAACTTGATCTAATGGTTTCGTGTTGTATTTTTTCCTACGACAAATAACTTTCTATCGACGATAGCTCATCATCTAGAAAGTTGATCTAGAATCCTATCAGTACCTTGGGATCTGCATGACTTAATGGCAGGTTTCTCGCCTTCTATGGTAGGTTACATCATTGACCTTCGATCGAATGATTTCATGAATTGTTTGACTGAAAATCATTCATTCACACTTTGTGGATTGTACTAAGTACTTTGAGAGCCATTTTCATTATTGGTGCTTTCTCTCACACTTGTTAACAGTTTACATCATTGGATGGTAATCAAGTGGTTTCTACCATGTTCGACTTCGACACAATCAATCGCATGGATAGAACCATACTAGTTCAGGAAGAGTAAATCAAGACTCAGGATTAGTTTCCACCATTCAGGCTACGAGGAGTTTTATTATTCATGATACAGTAGACTACTTTTGACAAATGGCTGTGTCCATACTGTGTCTATTATTGATGTAATATTAAAATCATTTATGTACCAGAACATGTAGTTAGTTTTTATCTAAGTATTGGAATGCATACCTCAGTGATGATATATATGCTTTCATTGGATGTTTTTATAGGTTTTCGACCAGTGTGTCCACAATCCAATCCTCGGAATGATAAAGCACTTCACTCTTCAGAACTACCTCAGACTTGGCACTTTAGGGGGCAATCTGTTACACGTTATTTTGTCACCATGACATTTGACTATATATATAGGTTCATCATCACCTATATTGTGCTCCATTAGAATTCAAAAACCCTAATGTTCCTAAACCAAGTATTGGAATTGAAGAAAAGCTCATTAAAACCCTTAAAAGTCTAACTTCATACTTTCCCTAGCTCTATCCTGCGGATCTGCAAATATTTTTTCTATAGCCTGCGGAAGATCCTGCATGTTTTGCTTATAAAACCTGTGGACCCCCATAAAGAGTCAAATAAAGCAAAAATTAAGTTCTAGAAGCCCAGCTGGTCAAATATTCTCCCAACTAGAAGCTTTTAGAAGCGCGATCAGTTCGAGCTTTATCCTTCCCTCATGGAGCTCTATCCCTCCACTCATGGAGCTTATCCCTTGGTCTATGGAGCTCAAATCCCTTCATGAGAGGAATCCATCCCCCTCTTCATGGAACTGAAATGACCTCCATTTCCCTATAAATTGAGCTCATGTTTTAGTCTAAAGGGTAGACATACATATTAGTTGTTGAAGGAATTCTCAAGAGAGCTTACTCTCTATACTAGTTATTATTGGTATTAGAATGATCACACACTCATGTCCATAACCTCATGATAGTTCAAAGAGAGGAATGCTTGTCAATCTAAAGGAGGAACGATTGTTCAGGACCCTGGGAGGAACTTGTACGACATCAAGGCATCAGGTTGTAAAGCTACTCTTTTCATTCAAGATAATACATATGGATCACCTTTTCTCATTGAGTTTTTATTGTGCTTATTTGAATAATTCAATACTTATATTCCTTGATCACTAAGTTAGATTAGTTGTTCTCAATTATTATATGTTGCAGGTACTTTTAATTCTTTTGTCTGTCTTTGATTGCGAGTTCTACTTACTGAAGAAGCCTCTTTGGATTGACTGGATAAAATACTGCACCGAACGTCAGAATTCAAGGTAGGGGCATGTCCTATTTATTTTTTTATAATAATTCTTAATTGCAAATAATCTAGATAAAATGATTTACAAATGGATGTTTGTTTCTAGCTATCCGTAGGATACTAGGGAGATCGCTATTGTTTGCAAGAGGGATTAATCCGCATAACAAGGGTTCCAGAGAAGGCAATCAAGAAGATGCCAAAATACAAAACTTGGTAGAAATTTTAGTGAGGTATCATGTATGAAGGTGGAGAAAAGAACCAAGAAGATGCCAAAATACAATTTAACTCAAGAGAAATTTTAGTGAACTATCATGTAGCAAGGTGGAGACTTGTTACTGCAGAGGCATGTTGCAAATCACGAATTAAATTTCTTACGAGAATATTAGATGCATATGACCAGAAGGTTGTAAATTTTTGTACCTTGGGAGTCTGATGTAGGAGCATCTACCCACCTCTAATAAAATCAGCAAGAACCAATTCCAGAAGGCACAACTGTCAAAAGGTCGAGTAATAAATATTTTTTAAATGATTAAAAATCTCGATGATCTCATCCATGATGGATATTAGGGGATATCATTGAGATATTTATGGAAAATATATGGATTCGAGGTCATCCATGATAACGTAATTTCCTCTATAAATTTTAGTCTTTGGGAATTAAAAAGAGGCAACTAGTAGATGATGATCAAGCGTGTCAGGCCGAGAGAGGCCATGAGATGTAATCGTATTTTTTTTAATGATTATGGTTAACATCCGCTAAGACCAATGCAGCCTATCAGACCTCAATGAAGGAAAAAGGATCTAATTTTCATTCTTCAAAATATTTTTTCTATGATTAAAGAGAAGGGAAATAAGTGCTCCAATATCACTATAGTTGGGCTTGATTAGTAGGTCAAGAATATTGGAAGTGTGGCAAATGTTAGGGAATTGAGAGAAGATGTGAGTAAGAGTTGGGCAGTCTAAAAGGAAGTGATTTTCATCTTCCAACTTACAGATCCTATCGTTCCATGGAGTCTTCGGAATAGACCATTGTCCGGTCTCAGTCTGAATCTCATGAGAATTAGTTCTTATCCCAGTGATGTTCATTTTTTTCTTAGATTTGATCAACACAGAGATGTAACTTTGATTATCAAGGGTGGGGTTGATCACCTCCTTATAGTATCTTAACTTCATTTTACCCTCCAGCTCCTGATCCTCCCGCATATTTTCCTTAAAATTGGAGGTAATATTATTTTTGACACTATCTTTTCTTCCCATACTAAGCTCCTCCTTAATTCCCCAATGATTGAGCCAAGACTAGGCATCCTTATGTCACCCGTGCTTGAGGAAAATGTGGGGGTTTTGACTACAGTTAGAAGAAAATTTTGGGAGCCTTTTCGATTCCATGTTGTAAAGATTCTTATTATACATCAGACATCTAAAGATATTCGTACTAATGTTTGGATTTTATTCATGCACTATATTATTTCTGTATGTGTAATAAGTTTATATGCATGATATGTAATGTAATTTGGTCTGTGTATGTATTGCATGGTTCAAAGGAGGAGATTTGAATGATCCACATTACTTATGAGAAAACATTGGTTTCTTATATTTCTGATTGTGAATTGAATAAACACAAATCAAGATTTTTGTTTGCAGAGGTTGCAGTCACGATGTAGGTGGAAGTATGACCAAAGCCACGAGATAATAAATTAGGAAATTGATGTTGCATGGTAATTATTGATCGCATGTTGGAGGAAGTGGATATGCTCATGGAGAAGTGTCAATGTGTGGCATTGAGTTTCAGCTGAGTTGCGTAAGGGTTGAGCAAATGGTTTCATGAATTAAGGCGACGAGCTGACTAGTGCGAGCACAACATGAGGAGTAATGAGGCGTGGTGGAACCTTGAAGAATGAGAGGTCCATGTATGCAAGAAACCATGAGCATAGAACCAATCAAGTGTCATAAATATTAAGAAGTGGGTTAGCATTGAATGTGGCTTGAGGTCGATGAATTCGTTTGGAGCCAAATGGACCAAACAAAGTGCAGTCAGAATGGAGAGATAGTACGAAGACGGATCGACTGGATCTGAATGTCATGATGGCTTTCAGCCTTTATACCTGTAGTGGAGGTGCATGTCATGCTATGTGTGCAAAGATAAAAGGTTTATTATGGGCCATAACCATAGGTCGAGGACCGAGACTACTAAATATTGAAAACGAAAAAACCCCTAAAATTTCTTTTCATCACTATGTGGAGGATAGGATAGTGTGTGTTTCTTTTAATATCAAGATAATAAGTCATTTTTTTGGATTTTCTCTATCCTTCTCTAATATTGTATAGAAATATTATATCTTTAAACTTCACATTTTAATAAGATAATAAGAGTGATCGGAGTATCAAGTAGGAGATTTTTCTTATCGTGCAACCTAAGGTATACTAATTAACACCTGTTTTTAAGCCCATAATAAGCTTTCCATCCTTTATTTATTATTTTTTTAGCACTATAGTTCCAGTTGAGCTTATTATGAATATCAATACCAAGATATTTGTGTGAAGGAACTCCATCAAAACTAGTATTGTCAATTGTGAAAGTGTCATAAGTGATATTATGAGATTTGATTATCATAACCTTTTTTTGGTTCGTGTTCACAATCGTACCCATACTATAGTAAAATACCATGAGGTCCCTTTGATGATTATTGAGGTAATAGGTATTTTGTGCCACAAGAGTGGTATCATTAGCATAAAAAAGAAGGATGATGACTATACCAATGAGAGCCAAACCAATATAACCAGCTTCTTCCAACCAACATTCTAACTTATCAATGTAAATAACAAAGAGAGTAGAGGACGTGGTAAAACAATATTTGACTCCTATATTCTAGTCAATTTCTTCCGACCACCCCTCAATGCTCCTAATCTTGGAAATGACACTTTCATCTAGCCTTATTGTGACAACTCTCAAATCATAAGGAACTTTTAGCTCTTTTAACCTATTCCAAAGGTTATTCTTAGGAACGGTGTCAAAAGATTTTCTAAAATCAACAAAATGACAAATAATATTTTTTTTATTATTGCACCACCTTCTAAAATGATCCTCAATGTAACAATATGGTCCACATTCGAAATATATCCCCTAAAGCTAGCTTGTCCTTCAACAGTTATTCTATGATTTTCAAGTCATAAGCTTATATTTTTTTTCGAAAATACTTTTGGAAACCTTCGCTAAGAAGTGGCTAACCATAATGATCCTATAATTAGAGGGATTACTTTTATCCCCACTTTTAAAGATAAGAATAGTGATGTCTTGAGTTTAGGTTTTAGGTAAACCTTGCTTCACTGCTAAATTAAATATCTTGTGTAATGAGGAATGAGGATAGGCTCTCCACTTTTCAAGATTCCAACTTGGTAGCCTTCAAAGTCCTTACATTTACTTTTTTACTTTTTGTGAGTTATTTAACTTCAAATTTTGTCTTTTATAGAAAACACTTCATTCTATACATAAACATTTGGAACATTGTCCACAACAATAGGGATTCATAACAATTTTTGAGGTTGGAGTTCCATTCCTTTAGGAGAATCAAGTTATTTTCTTTAGTTTTATGAATCAAAATTTGTCTCTAAAATCTCCTAGGACTAATCATTGATAGATGGAGAAACTTCTCTTCATGTTTATTAATGCAATGCGTTTTTTTCCCTTTTAATTATGGATTTGTATCTTTTTATCTTATATAATTTTAAAAACTCATTAGAAGCATCACTAATTACTTTTCTAACAATTTTAATTTGTTATATAAAAAATTAGTTGTTTTATTTTTCTTTTTCCTTAACATTTCTATAAAGAATTATTAATAAAAATAAAGATGGTTATCATAAAATTATGATAGAAATCCTCAATATTATTTTCATAATATATATATATATATATATATATATATATATATATATATATATATATATATATATATATATATATAATATATATATATATATATATATATATATATATATAGCGAGAGAGAGAGAGAGAGAGAGAGAGATTTGTTATAAGAATATTTTGAAAAAGATAGAGATTAAATACTTTGACAATTTTTGTTCAAAAATGCATGATGATTAAAATTTAAAATAAATTTTTTTAAATTGGTATGTTAAGCCTCTTTAAGACATTAAAATAATATGTATATAGTATTTATGTAATTTTCCTTTTACTGAATACCAATTGCTATAGTACACCAAAAACAAAATAAATGTATGTGTTCCTATAAAGGTACAAAACACTTATACATGAAAAAACTTAAACACCATATAGAAATCTTCCAACATGAACTTATATTGGTGGTGCAAAATTATTAAGGAAAGGGTTGGAATAATGAAAATGGTTTGAAAATATTAAATTATGAAGTTCAATGGTTTCATCTATGTTTTTCATTTTTGGAAGCTTATATATTTTTATAATAAAATATTTGCAAATTAGTTGAGATTGACAAGTTTTCAAACAAGGGTAATAGATGCAATGCAACATAGTCCCTTCTTCTACCAGTAATTAAGAAATAAAGGCCATGTTTCTTTTTGCGGGGCCTACATTTTCTCGTTATTCTATAATACATATATTTCCATAATTTTTCGGTATTTACGTGTTCGCATAAGTGTGGGAAGTGCATTGCGTCAAAGGAAAATAAACATTTTAATTTTACATGGGGCAGAAGGGGAGTGAATGTTTTCTTTGTGTGGAGTGCAGAGTGGATTCAAAACTTGTATTGTACATAACACTTCTTCGCCTTTGCTTATCTACACACATAGATCTTGTTGGCACCTCTACACTTCACACATGTCACCGCTCAATATTGTGTCTTAGAATTATAATATAATGCCAAGATTTTTTGATACATTGTACAAAATGCGAAGGTGTGGATTCATACATTGTACTGAACATAGTTAATAGTTAAACCTATACATTTCACACATGTAGCTGCTCAAAAATGTGTCTTAGAATTATAATGGAATATCAATTTTTTTTATATGTTTTACAAAATTCTAAGGTGTGAATTCATACATTGTATTGAACATAGTTAATAGTTATGGATTAAATGGAGACTTCATTTAATATTCGAGAGGGGCCCACATTTTCTCATGCACAGTGCAGAAGGGCAATGAAATTTTTCTTTGTATGAAGTACAGAAGTGGAGCCAAAAATTTTATTGTATGAAGTTCTTCTCAGCCTTTTCTTACCTCCACACATAGTTTTTTTCAGGACCTCTGCACTTCGCACATGTGGGTGCCTAACAATGTGTATTAGAATTATAAAAAAATATTAATATTTTTTAATACAATGTAAAAAATGTGGACGTGTAGATTCATACATTGTACTGAAGACAGATAATAGTTATGCATTAAAAGGAAACTTCATTTGATATTAGATACTAAGGTTGTAGTGCAAAAGAGGAGAGAAAGTTTTCTTTCTGTAGAAAGGCAGTGAATCTTTTCATTGTGCGAAATGTGCAAGTGGATCATATTAGAATTATAATATAATATCAATATTTTAGAGACATTGTACAAAATTCAGAGGTGAAGATTCATACATTGTACTTAACATAGTTAATAGTTAAACCTCTGCATTTCTCACATGTAGTCGCTCAACAATGTGTCTTAGAGTTATAACAGAATATCAAGATTTTTTGATGTGTTATACGAAATTCTAGGGTGTGAATTCATAAATTGTATTGAACATAATTAATAGTTATGCATTAAAAGGAGACTTCATTTAATATTAGAGTGGGGTCCACATTTTCTCGTACGCAGTGCAGAAGAGCAATGAACCTTGTCTTTGTGTGGAATGTGGAAGTGGAGTCGAAACATTTATTGTATGAAGCACTTCTTTGCCTTTTCTTATCTTTGCACATAGCTCTTGTTGGTGCCTCCACACTTCACACATGTGACCGCCCAATGATGTGTCTTAAATTGTAATGAAATATCAATATTTTTGATACATTGTACGAAATACGAAGGTGTGGATTCATACATTGTACTGAAGATAGTTAATAGTCACACATTAAAAGGTGACTTCATTTGATATTAGATACTAAGGATGTAGTGCATAAGAGCAGTGAATGTTTTCTTTCTGTAGAAGGGCCATGCATGTTTTCTTTGTGCGGAGTGTGGAAGTGGATCATATTAGAATTATAGCATAAAATCAAGGTTTTTTTATACATTGTACGAAATGTAGAGGTGCAGATTCATAATTGTATTTAACATAGTTAATAGCTCGCATTAAAAGGAGACTTTATTTAATATTAGATATTAAGTTTGTGTTTAAATTTATAGCAATAATATGTATTATGTTCAAATATTTGGGTTTTTGGATACACTGTATATGATGGCTAACTAATTGAGGTGCTTCACCGCCTCTACTTATCTTTGCACATAGCTCTTGTTGGCACCTTTGCACTTCGCACATGTGTTCTTCCAACAATATGTCTTATAATTAAACTGAATATCAATATTTTTTAACATATTGTACAAAATGCGAAGATGCAGATTCATAAATTATACTAAACATAGTAAATATTTATACATTAAAAGGAGACCTCATTTGATAAAGTAGATACTAATATTGCAGCATAGAATGGAAATGAACATTTTCTTTTTTCGGAATGTGGAAGTGGAGTCGACAAGAATACATGCATTTCCACATTTTTTCATTATTTACACATTCACATAAGTGAGGGAAGTGCGGAGTGCCAATGGATAGTAAAAATTTTAACTCTGCATAATGTAGAAGGGTAGTGAACATTTTCTTTGTGTAGAATGTGGAAGTGGAGTCGAAACTTTTATTGTACATAGTGTTTCTCAACCTTTGTTTATCTCTTAACATAGTTCTTTTCATCACCTCTACACTTCGCATATGTGGCCAGCCAACAATATGTCTTAGAATTATAACTAAATACCAAGATTTTTTGATACATTATAAGAAATGAGGAGGTGTGGATTCATACATTGTACTGAACATAGTTAATAGTTAAAAAGAGAATTCATTTGATATTAGATACTAAGTTTGCAGTGTATAACGAAAATGAATATTTTATTTGTGTGGAATATAGAAGTGGAGTGAGAAAAATGTGTGAACTACAAAAGGGCAGTGAACATTTTCATTGTGTGGAATGCAGAGGAGCAATGAATGTTTTCATTGTGTAGAGTGTGGAGAGGCAGTGAACATTTTCATTATGCGGAGTGGAGAGGGGAAGTAAAATTTATGTGTACTACGGAGGAAAAAATCATGATTCAAATTACAAAATTCTCCTGCACTCAATTTCTATGCACACACTTTCTACCGCATTTTTTCCACAACCTTTGTCCTTCCTCCACAAATCATGGAATTAGACTGCAATTATTAATGCAATACAACATATTTTTATAAATTTTGGCTATTTCATATAAGCTAAAATTATCCATTTATTTTTTCGTTCTCATGCAGAGTCCAAAATGGATAAATAATTAATTTAACTATTACAAGGTGAGCAGGACTGTAGATTACAGGAATTGTATATACTTTTTAGGTATGAGTATTCTTAAATATTTAAGTGTTTTTTTTTAATGTTTGATAACTCATATTTTTTAATTATATTATCATAAATTAAGATAATTTATGGTTTCACATGTGCAGAAGATAATAAAGTCTGGAGAATGGTGATTTCTCCACACTTCCACACTCTCGAACACTCGAAATTCAGCTACAACAACCAACATAGCAGAATATTTGTATAAAGTTCCTTCACATATTAAATTAACCTTATGTAGAGTGCACAGAAAGAAATATTGTTCACACACATTAAAAGGACACTTAATTTAATATTGCATAATAATAATAAGTATTTAATGCGCAAATGTGAAATCACAAATGAAAGTTAAATAAACATTACAATTCATTTGAAATACAAAACCAACAACTTCAAACAAGATGCAGAAGTTCATTGTGCGTAATTACAAGGGACAATAAAAATTTACATTGTGCAAAGTGCAAAGGGACAGTGAACATTTACATTGTGCAAATTGTAGAGAGGCAGTGAACATTTTAATTGTGTGGAGTTCCTTATCGTTTCACTTACTCCTTTTTCAATTGAATTAATTCAAAGAAAATAAATTTGATTAAATAGGTGATTCTACAATAATTATACCATTGCTCTCTTTAAAAACTTGTCACCTAAGAGATCTATGGTGCACAGATTTATGGGTTGTTTAAAGCAGACAGACATAAATACTCAGAACGTAGGGTGGGTGGGGGGGCACAACTAAACAGATATGGGCATGAATTAGAGTGTTGAGAAATCAAGGGAAGTTAAATTAGGGTGATTTCTCTTACTTTGATAACTACGTGTGATATTCTGTTACTTTTCTTACATATTAGCTTCTTCTTTACATGTTATTATGTTGTTATTTATCATCAAACAACTACCAAAACATGAAGATAAATAGTACACAAGGACACAAAATGTAGGTTGCAAGCTAAGGCAAAAACCTCTCCTCTTGATAGGAAAACACACGAGAATTTTTCTCTTCTTATAAAATGTTTAGATGAAAAATTCCAAGACCTAAGACCCTTGAGAAATACCCCTTCAAGACCAAGTCAACTTCTTCTTTGATGAGCTTTCTCCTCCCAAATTTAACTCAAGTCAATATTGCTTCACAATAGCTACAATTTCTTCTTCGACTGCATTTTCGGACTTGCAACTTTGGCCTTTACTACAGAAACCCTAGCTCACACGTGTGGGTGGAAGATGGTAAATTAGGTCTCCTTTTTAACTTGATAAAAGTGCTTCTTCTTCCTTGGTAACTCGACTTCGTTTCCTGATGATTTTTTTCCCAAACTTCGACTCCTTGTGATGGCTTAAATTAAGTCTTTCCTATAGCAAGAATGACCTCATTCTCTTTGGACATGTGGGAAATAGTAGCCCAAAACTAGTCCTAAAAAAATTGGTCTTATCCTTTATGTTTTTTCCTCCTTCTTCTCTCCTTTTAGTTATTTTTTCTTCCTTGATCAAACTTTATAGATGAGACACAAATGAGGTCGAGTACCTCTTGTATATAGGCTTCTTGGAGGTTTTCAATAGGCTTACTTTACATCTTTTGGAGACCAAATTCACTGCTTTGTAGGCCAACTTGTATTTTGTAGGTTGACTAGATCTTGGAGGGTCTCTATGACACTTTTATGACTCAAATAAATTTTCTTGAAACAATACAATATGCCCAATGGGGTCTTTCATATATGAAAATGATTCAATTGACTTCTTGACTCAATGACAAACCGTAGAAGCACTCAATGGGTGCTTGACCTACAAATAAAATTGACCATGAGCATCAAATCCATGCTATAAAAATAACAATAATAATTTTATTTATTTTTACAATATATAAATTATTAAGAGTACATTTCATATTTATGAATACCGAACCTAGTTACCTATTTCAACACTCCCTCTTAACTAGGAAGGTATTCATAATACATACAAGGTACTTGGACATTCTCACACTAAATAATGCTCATATGAAGACTTGGATTGGTAAGTAATCTCATAAGATATATTTTCAACTTATATCTATGCATCTCATCATACCAACCAACATTGTCACATATCAAGGCCTTGAATAACAACTCTATCTCTCTACAAGATTAGATATAAATGTTGGGGAGACAAATTACTTATAGACACCTTCATCATTGTATCTAGACGAACATACCCCATTTAAATGTTCACAAGGTATTTTCTTCTAGGACCATTCCCATCTTGGATTTACACATCCTCATGGAATTTCCTCTTCAACTACTCTTTCCTATTGGATTCCCTACCTCATCCTCAAAGAGTATCAGAATTCAAATGCTTACCTAATCCTCCATTCTCTATTCAAAAACAAGACAATAATGATGTTTCTATATCTCCCTCTCAACTAGCGAGGATCTACTCATTCCTATAAAATGAATATACCCAAGATCTCTCCTACCTAGGGATTTTTTTACAGCAAAAAACTATCTTCTCTTTTGGTGGAGATCATGGTACTATAATCTTCTTTTGGGGATACTCCTTTCGACATCATTTCATGAACTTCAACTTCTTCATCATGGAGCCATATTCTTCCATAACTTCTTCATAGGGAATTGGCCATATTCTCTATCACTTCCCTTTAATGAAACATAGTGTTTGAACCAATAGTCATGTCATCCTTTTCTTCATCGGGAAGTGGCCTTATTTTCCACATCTAGTTATCCTTCATATATTTATCTATTCCAATTCATGCTTCTTTCAAGATATTTAATCCAACCTCATGACCTTTCAAGATCTTCCATCCTATTTTGGTAGCCATGTTTCAACCCAACTAGATGTGTTAGTATGAATTTTAATCACACGCGTACGAAAAAAACTCACTTTAGATGTGCATAACAAACAGCCCTAACATCAAATATGGTTGCAAATTTCTGTAGATTCGAAGTTAGTTGACAAAGATAAATGCTACAAAATCTAGATCTATGCCGCCATCTTTGATGTTAGGGTTTTTTTTTATGCACAGCAAAAAGTGAGCTTTTTTCGTACGCTTGCAGTTAAGATTCATGCTAACAACTGGCGACTACACAAGGGTTTACAATTACGACCTCTATCATTTTTCAGATCCCTGCATGACCAGCTGCTTCAAACCCTAGGATTTCTCTTCAACTTCTTGTTTTTCTTTTCTTGATGTTGTTTTTAACTTATAAAACCCTAAATAATTAAAAATTCTAACTTCTGTGTGTTTTTGAACCTATTGCACAGGTGACAGGCATCAACCGCAGCTGAGACGACAAGTTTTTCTGAAACCTGCTCCCGAGAGTGCTTGAAGTGCAGGTCACACTTTTTGGTCCAAAACCTGTGACTTGGAGCTTTAGGGCGCAGAAAACAAGCCAAAACCTACGACCTTTGCAGAAAACAGGTCAGAAATTGTGACCTAAACTTTTTGCAGGAATTTTTTTAATATTTTTCTGGGTTTGTCTAGGTCTTTGTTCAGGTTTTTCTGACCTCTGTTTTTGCCCATTTTGGACCTATAATTGCTCTGTTTTACTCATCAAAGTGGGAGCCTAGCCCCCTAGGGCTTCAGTACCCTCCACCATTTTAGGAGGAGTTTTAGCTGCAGCAGATAGTCTGAAATTTCAGTGTGTTCAACCATTTTTCAAATTTGATCCCTTACCTTTAGATCCACTTCATATTTTTTATTCATCCATCCAAAACACCTCCTTTTAGTTTTGTTTGGGTCTTCCTCTAGGGTCCCCTCTGTTTCCCTCCAGGTTGTAGCCTTTCGCCACCTCATTTACAGCAATTTTCCCTCTGATTTTTTGTTGTTTTTCAGCACATATTTCCAGTAGATCTGAACTTTAGATATTTGTCCCTTCTAATTTTTGGATCTATTGGCTATTTTTGTGTGTTTTGACTAGATTTTTTCCCACCCATAGACTAGTTGTTGAGAGGCCCGCCTCCTTGGGTTTAGATTAATGCATAATTACCTGTTTATTTTATGTTATTTCAGTTTCATATACTGTTATCTATAGGTCTATTTACAATTATACATCACACTATTTATTTTTCTCTACAAACGTTTGGGTTTAAAAATTAAAATTTACACACTTAACACACACACCCTAAGTGAAGAAGAGCCTGGTTAACACCGCCAGACAAAGACTTTAACCTTGTAATCAATTGATCCTACACCTCTTTGCCCTTGTTTCAAAATTGTAATCATTTGATCTTGCACCTACTTGCCCTTGTTGGTCTCTCTTCCATTTGTACTATGTTTTTTCTTTCATCATTGTGCCCCTAAGACGTTTATCTCAGAGACTTCTTGGCCTTCACCCTCAATTTCCGTTAGGATGACTTATTTCTCCACGTAGGATTCAAGTTAGTCCTCCTCCAAGTCCACATTATGACTCCTCTTCTGGTTCATTGGGTTCCCCTTATGGTTCCATCCCCATTTCTCCCCCTGTCACCTTCACCATGTCTAGTTCAAGACCTAATGCTGGTGGTAGCCCCAGCCCTAATGTTGGGAATACTACTAGTGGGACCACAACAAAAACTATCCTGGCTGCTCCCTTGCTACCCTATATGACAGGCCATAGTCTTTCCGATTTTAACCAGTTTCTCAATGACCCCATACTACATGACGCTGGTTGGCCTGCTATTCTAAACAATCTCTCTTCCGACATCCCCAAGTTTGAAGGTCTTACTGGAGAAGATCCTACAAACCATGTTCGATCTTTCAACATGTGGTGTTCGTCTAACTCCATTACCAGTGACTCTGTCCGTCTTCGATTGTTCCAACGTATGCTTACTGGCGAAGCTTCTAAGTGGTATGTTTATCAGGACTCCTCCTCTCATACCACCTTTGCGACTCTTGCCCGGGATTTTCTGTCTTATTTCCAGCTTCCCCTTCATTATGACACTGGTATCGAACTTTTGACTTATTTCCATCAATTGTCTGCGACCCACCTATCCGATCATGTCCAGGAATGGCAGAGAAGAAAGAGCCCATGTTGAGCCCCCACCTTCGAATACCATGTCTACATGGACTAGTTCCTTAGATCCTTTTTTCCTGCTATAAGAAAATATGTCACATCCCATTTCCCTCAAATAGAATAAGCTTCTCTCCAGATTTCATTAAAATATGACCCGATCTATGCATAGTTAGGTTATGTTTATACCGTCTCACCTGATCTCCCTAGACCCAGTGGTGCCAATGCACCAGGGGAATCCCATGCCCCCGATAGTATCGTTGGATCCCTTTCTCATCCGTACGATCATCCTCCCATGGGCTATGGTTTCCCTCAGGGAGGGGCCAGCTCCTCCAGCACTTTTCCCCCTTCCGGTAGCATGCATCCAGGATACAACATGCCTCCTCCTTTTGCCCAACCTATTTACCACAATTTTACTCAACCTCCTTATTATCTGTATCCGCAGCCTGGTGCTCCAGCTCCTCCAGCATCAGTAGCCCCCACCTCCCTCACCTTCTCAAACCCTGTAATAGTAGCCACTGCCCCCCCAAGGGCAAGTATATGCACAGCAGGGCACAACTAATCCTCCTAATTCAAAAAAGAAGAGGAAAGGCACCCAAAATCAATCTACCCCAAGTAATCCAGGACCTAATCCCCAAGGTAATTCACCTAACACTACTAACCAGCAACAAGGCACTTAGCCGAAGTAGGACAGGCATGTTCGCACAAATAAGCCTTGTTCTTATTGTGGTGTCTATGGTCATTACACCCACAATTGTCCTCTTTTACCACAGATGAGTCAGATGTGGGAGACTCAAGCAGCATTATGAGGATAGCAAGCCTCCGCTTCAGTTCCTCCTAATGTTGCGCCTAGCCATCCGGCTGTTTTTACCAATCCTTTCCCTTAGCAAGGACTCGTGGCTACCCAACCACCTAAAGGTCAGGCGACCACTAAACCTCCTCCATCTGGTACCTCCAATTACCAGATTCTCATGATGAACTCTGACCAACCCATTACCATTGACCTCAACCTTTAGACTCGGTCCCGTTAGTACAACAAGCCTCCTGCAACGTCTTCCCCTGAGCCCCCTTCTTCAGGTTCTACATAGCCTCTTTCGACAACCAATGGTCCTTTATAGATCCCTCAGCCTAAGGCAGAGGTTCCTACCAAGATCCCTAAGGGACCATTACGCAAAATGCTGCTTTTGGCAAAGCTTCCCATTCATATTGTATAGTAGATGATTTGGCACAATCTCTTGCTACCATCTCAACAATGGAACTCCTCCAATTGTGCCCTTCACAACTAAAATCTATACTAATTGCCATGGGCACTCTAGATCCTTCATATGATCATTTTATTATCTTAGATGTTGACCAGTCAGAACATCCTCCCCTTCCTTCTTCCGTTGCCTTCCAAATCCCCATCAAGATCTGAAACGCCAACATTTACCATTGTATCATTGATGAGGGGGCATCCACCTGTGTGATGTCCGCTTCATTTTGGAAGCAACTGGGATCAACTGAGTTGGACCCTTCCACTATCACCCTCTGAGCGTGGGATGGCCACTCCTCCAAGCCCATTGGCATGTTCCACAATTTTCCTATCACTCTTGCAGGCAAGATTGTTTGCATTGATGTCAAAGTCATTGATGCCCCCTTAGATTACAACATTCTATTGGGTCGTAGCTACACCTATTTGATGTTTTTTGTACCATCTGCGGTTCACCGTAATATGTCTTTTCCTCATAATGGAAATATAGTCACCATTGACCAGTTGACATATTACAAACCGAAGTCTCAAACCTCCCCTGAGTCCATCATATCTTCGGTGGCCAATAGCAAATCATCGACCCCTTGACCAGTGTCTCACCTGGATTCTAAAAAGACTCCTCTTTACTTGTTTCATTCCCTGGTCTTCCTCCTCCTATCTTTGATCCCAACGCATCGAATGTTTGCATGATGTAATCATCTCAGGCTTCCCTCAAGAGGCCTGCTTCAGCTAGTTAGTAGCCCCGCCCTCTGCAACTTGCTCCTAGCACTTCAACTCAGCTTTCTGGACCCTCTCCTCTTAGCCCTTCACCTGCAGATAGTATCCATGAGCCTCTCTACCCTCTTGGTAGAGTTCCTCCTTGCCTTAAACATCTTGGAGTTGTCATGCCTGGCCATTATCCCTCCAGTCAAATACTGTTCCTAGCTCCCCCTCCTGGAGTGTTCTCGGTACCTGTTATGGCTACCTTATCCCTTCCTAACCTGACCCTGGGGCTCCCCGTCTAGTACATTGATCCCCCAGCTTCCACCCTGCCTACTCAACCCAAACCTTATCTTGCTTTGACCCTGGTTCAACCAGTCCCCATGACCCCTCCCGCTGCTACTGTGCCTTAGCCACCTCAATAGGAATCTTTTCCTATTGCGAAAACTTCAGGTAAAAGGGGAAAAGCTCGCAAGAAGGCACCAAAAGACAAGGTTTCCCCAACTGACCCTACTCCTCAGCCTCCAAAGCCTTATGCTTTGTGTGATATTTTCAGTCATGCCACCCATCATTGTCCCAAGTTGTCTCGTATCAAGCCCATGGTTAATGTTGCGTTCCCTGAGTCTGCAATCCCTAAAGCCTCTATTTCTTCCTCGACTGCAGCCAATAACCCTGAGACTATTCACACCAACCAACCTTGTGTTTTTTGTGAACTCCATGGCCATTATACCCACCATTTTCCTCGCCTCACGCATTACCGTGCCTCTTTTGAGCTAGTTCGGGAGTATGAGATTGAATAGAACCAGTCTGCCTCTCCCATCCTTGCGCAGTATGCTTCAGGCTAGCTTGAGGATTTACCCACTCCCATTGACATCCCCCCTCCTGATGTTGAGATGATGGAACCTACAGCCACCATCCTCTACATATCATCATTCATGAGATCCACAGTGGAAGCTCCCTCTGAGACTTCCCCTTCTGCTTCGCTCGACCTCCCTTCAGCGATCAGCCTTCGCTCAACATCAGTGGATCCCTTATCTTCTTTTTCTTTCGTCACCCCCCATGACGATGCGCATGTGAACCTTTCTTCTCATGATGATGATTTATATAGCTTCGTCGCGTCATGTGGTCTCCCTTCCTCTAGTCACCCCATATTCTACTATGATGATGACATCATGGAAGCCTTTTCCACCCCTGACTTCATCTTTCCCACTCATAAGAATAATGGCACCACCCATGTGTATGGTGACTTTCACAGCCTGAGCACAAGCTGCCCCCAAGGTAGCTCTAGCTCCCACACACCACCTACCCGTCGGTGTGTGGGTGGTAGACATCCTACCCTGAACACTCCCTCTAGCAGTGTTTTTCTGATTTCTACTTTGTGCTCAGGTTTCCAACATTGTTCATCATCCTCCCATTTGTTGTCTTGTGGAACCTTTTAGATGGACCCCCCATCCACACATTATATCAGTTATGTCAATGGTGCAAGTCGCTACTCCTGGAATCTAGCCTTGGCAGGTTGGGCCATTTTTACCCCCTTACATTCGCTTGTTCTCTCAAATGGTGTATGCATTGGTACTGCCACCAATAACCAGGACAAATATGATGCAGTGCGAGGTTTATTAGTTGATGCCCTTTCCCATCGCATCCTCCACCTTCATGTTCATTTAGATTCCCTGCTTCTTGTCATGCAATTGAATGGTGTCTATCATGTGCATAATCCTATCCTTTTTAGAAGATATTTACGAGTGAAGCTTTTGATGCGTAAATTTGAAATAATTACATTCATTCATGTACCTATAGCACAAAATCATTATGTAGATAGCATTGCAAAAAATATTCTAGATTGGCACTTAGCACCCGCATTTAACACAAGAAAATAACATAATACCATAAAAATGATGCATATCCATTATATGTGTTGTATAAAAAATTTTAGAGTCCATCAACTCTTATCCATATGACATGCCCATAGCATGTTACAAAAACTCAAAACTGGGAGCACCACCTGCCCCTACACCTAATCACTATCTGGAGGATCCCAATCCAATGGCTCTACTCCTATAACTCATAGATCGTGCATCCCCTATCCAGCCATCGCCATGCACCGCATGACCCCTCGCCACTCTGAGGGTAGACCAATACATAGCTCTATGTAATGGTCATCTAAGTCTTGCCAACCACACTCTGAAACACTGGTTAGAAGCCTCTTGCATCTACGATGGATGTCCTTCAGGAGGGTCGATGCATCCTCATTTTCCGGCGCTCTCAATCCACTAGGTCCTGCAGCTCCTGATACTACAGGTCTTCCCATATACTTGACCGGTTTTACTGGTGTTGTATCTACATACCAAAAGAGAAAGAATCAGTACCATATATAATATTTTGAAAATTTACAATGCACATAAAATATTAGCAACTTTTCACTTACCATCGGGCCCCCATACTCGACCAGGTGGCAGTGGAAAGTCCAGGTCCCCATAATAACTCATCCCACTATAGGGATAGTCATCTATGTATAGTGGCATCTGATCTCAATGAGCAAATAACTTGGGTCGGAACACCTGTCTGGCCACCCCACCTCCTCCTCTGCACAGTAGTCGCCCCCACCGGCACATCCTGGGCTCCCTCGGGCCCCCATCCTGGATCTATATGTGTGGTTGAAGTGTCAAGATCTTCTCGAAGAAGAGCGAGCAAAACACTATGCCTTATGCATATTCATGGTTCACTTTTCGCTTGCATAGCAACAACTATCATTTTAATGATGACAGCATCATCTGGGCCCACCCATAGTAGGTCCCACTCAACACACTCTTAACAAGCATTATCTGCCCTCTCGTGATGTGGTGGAGTGCCTAGTTTCCTAGGATCCACAGCACCGCTGCGGCCACAGCACGGGTCTCCAACCTCTCTAGATCCCCGATTGGTATCCGTGTCCCCTTGACATGGAGACCTGATCAGAAATGGTGCTCTAAAAACTCCATGATGTTCTACCCTCATGGTAACACTAGCTGAGTATTCCCTGCCATCCCAAGTGGTTGGAGACCAGTCAGAAAATATATATCCTGGACCGTCAACTCATTCTGGTGCCACTGCACTATAAATACCTCATGGTATGAATCCCAATAACTGACAATTTGGGCCAACAAGGGCTCTCCAGCTCTCATCAAAGGGTTCTCCAAAAAATTCAGAACCCTAAACCTGGCCAATGCACTGCGAAGACCATGATCCTCTTAGATCTTCAACCATAATGTGTCCAGGTCCCTCACTCTCTAGTTGATCTGCAATTCTACCATATCTGCACAAAACTACCATATTTGTAAGTGTACAGAAAGGAAAGACTGCATTCAAAATAAAAACCCAGCTCTCAGCCAAAAAACAGAACAAAAAAACCCCTCTCTCTTAGGTCACACTTTTCAGGCCAAATCCTGGGACAGGTCGCACTTTTCTGCCCAAAACCTGCTACCCAGGTCACAGAGATTGCCCCAAAAAGTGCGACCCAACCATGAAGAGGAGCAAGGGTTTGTTCCTAAGCTCTGAGCACCTAAACTGAACTTTCAATCTACTGAAATGAAAGAGTAGGGTTAGGCCTCTTACTTGCAACTGACGAATCTCGATTCCAATAATCGGTTTGTCCGCTACGATCACTGCAAGATTTAGGGCCTTCTCTCCTCTCTACATTCACCACAGCTACACTTGCAAATGAGTGAATTTGGAGGGAAAACACCTTATTAAAAGATAAACCCCAGATTTTTCTTTCTCTTGCTACGGTTAAACCGTAGCTTAGTTTAACAAACCATCTATACCATTGGAAAGCTCTCACTGAGCTCTCAAATGGGTATCTATTAGTTTTTTATGATTTTATACTTCACTAGGACACATTTTGTCCAAGAAGTGTCGCTTCACCACTCCTCAAAATCGAATTTCTTGACTTGCAACACTTGTACTTGGGGCACCACTTTGCCTCCATACTTGTCATTGCTCGTGTTGATTTTCGTCATGAGTAACCATCTTGTACTCATGTCCTTATGGTCCCCATTGGACCTTTTTCTATGTGGCAGCCTCATCAAGTCGCCCTTGTTTAGAACATCCGAGTTGAGTCATCATCGCATCCATGGAGTCTATCCTGAGTCCATTTGTATCCCGCTCCATCCTTCATTGCTTGATTCCTCTCTCATACCGCACATTATGGCCTTCACTCCTATTGTCCCCTGTCCCTTTTGATATTTTTTCAATTGCTGCTAGGTCATCCATGCCCTTTATGCTCTAACAAGGGAAGTTTTCTGTCTGCTACTCAGTACCCCCCATTTCATCATCATGCCCAGTGTCAGTCTGTCAGTCGCTCTACTATTTTCTCTCGTGCCTTAGTGGAGGATCCCTTATTGCCTCACCTATGGCAGACCTCCTTCTATCGACATCAGATCATTTATTCCAGAAGATATGACTATAAGGCAATGTACCTTGGTTCCAGCTTCCACTCTTTTTCGGTGCCTCAGATCAGGAAAAGGGACTCCTTATTGGCCTTTGACTTGATTGTTTCTTAGCTCCATCTCCTTACAGCATGATCGAGATCTGTATACTTGATGGTTAATTGATGCAGTAAATTGTACCGGTAATTCCCGGTGTGTGTGAGATGTTTCAGACCTCATGAGGGGATGGCCCTTTAGGTAGCCCCCCACATGCCCGGATGAACTCTTCATTACATCCTTTGATGCAGCTCCATATATTTTTTGATTTCGGCCTCATCCACTTGCAGCGCCCTTTAGTTTGCATGTATCAGTCATATTTTCAGAGCCCTTTCCTGTTTATAGGGGCACCTTGGTTGTACTTATATCTCATGTACTCAAATATTATTGTATAAGTCCATTTTGTTGTCCCAGGCACAGTATGTATGTGGGATTCATTATCATGTTTTTATCTGGCTCATGTTTATGCCATCATGTACTATATAGTTCAGTCCCTTCTTTACTGGACACATTATTCTTTGTACTTTGTCTAGGCGGGCATAGGTATGCCTCCCCCGCTGCCTATCGCACAGGTACTCACTCATAAAAGAGACTTGTCACACTTGTAAGTCTCGCCTCCTCAGGGTCTAGTCCTCTAGCTCTTTGGTCTACCTTATATTTCTCTCTCTCTGACTTCCCCTTCGGTATCTAGTGATTGAGTTCTTAAAATGTACTTAAGTCATACGATTAGCTCCTGACACTCGCATGCTGGGGGAAGTATGTTACACCAATTTTTGGTTATCTAACCTATTACTATTAGATGGACCAAAGTACACCAGGTAAGACCAATTTTACCCTAAGTAAAATTTCTTTCACTATGAAAAATAACTTATTAATCCTTATTTATTAAGTTGTTTAGGTCTAAACAGGAAACCCCTTGAGGAAATATTAAGTAAATCCATATTTGTTTGATTTTCCTCAAGGAATAATTAGGTAAACAACAGTTTAATTAATATTCTTGGTCATATTTAACCCAAAATAGGAAAATTAATTAGATAAATTAGTATTTATCTTATTATTTTCTAGGAATAGTTATTTAAACCTTATTTAAATAATATTCCTTCTTAAATTTAACTAAATCATTTATAAATAATTGAATAAATCATTATTTATTTGATTATTACTCAACCACATCCTTAAAATAATAAATAAATCTTTTGGAATCTAAGCTTCTGTGATCCATAATATAAATTAGTAGAAATTCTTTCGGTAAAAATCACATGTAAAAGAACGTGGTCGACGCGTTTCGAACCAACCAGTGTGGTTCATCATCAGGACTATGAGAGATCAGATCCAAACATTAAGTATAAATAGATGTAGAAATGGCTCAACTAGCCGTTAGGATAATGGCTAGTTTGACTAAGAAAAAGTAAATATTCCATTATTTATTTATTTAATTGATTAATTAATTTCTATTTCTTTATTTATTATTATTATTTTAATAAATTTTTACAACCTTTAATATATTTAAACATCTAATTGACCAATTCAATAATATAGTGGTAAATAATTTAACCAATCTTGGTGCATATATGTAAATTTTTTTATTAAATTATATAATAATCAATTATTATTAATAATTAATAAATATATTTAATTCTTATCCATGTAATTTAACAAAGTATCAATTCAATAGTCAAACATGGAGTCAAACCAATTATAGAGAACAATAAATAAATAAATATAAATACAAAATAAAATAAAATAAAATATAAATATAAATAAATAAATAATAAATAATACATAATAAATAAGAAAAAATAAATAAATAAAAACAAAAATAAATAAAAATACAAATTAATAAATAAAAATAGAGATATTTTATTATTATTATTATTATTATTTTAAATAAATAAATAAAGTATAAAAAATAAATAAATAAAATTAATTAATTAATTAAATAAATATAAATATAAATATAAATAAATAAATAAGTTAAAATTATTTTTTTAATAAAAATAAATAAACAAAGTATAAATAAATAAATAAATAAAATTAATTAATTAATTAAATAAATAAATATAAAAATAAATAAATAAATAAATCAAGAATATAAAGCAGGAATCCAACACCTGCTGATATTCCAACCGTCGTCTCTATTGAGATTAACGGGTTGTTTTTCAATTTCAATAGCCTCTCTCAACTTACGATGATGGAAATGGTCGATTCTAGCAATGACCTTAGCATCTTCTATGCAAATATGATGGTTCGTCTTTTCTGCATGCTCAGCTAAGGTGGATGAGCGAGATCTTCTATGCTTGATATCAGCAGCATGCTCATAGATCCTTTGATTAATAGACCAACCCGTCTCACCAATGTAAGGAGTCCCACAGGAACAGGGAATAATGTAGACACCTTTTCCATCCCTGGGGTCAATCGGATCTTTAACCGATTTTAGAGAACTACGAATTGTATTAAGAGGCTTGAAATAAGAGGATACCTTATGCTTTTTAAGGATTTTAGAAATCTTATCAGTGGTACCCTGGATGAACGGAAGGCTGACACTGCCATACCATTCACTCGGTTAAATCAAACAGCATGGTGAGCTCCTTAAGTAAGAAGTTGATTGAAAGAAACCCCCTTACTCCAAGAATCTATGGTCTTCCAAAAATCCGTAAGGATGGTGCTCCCCTCAGACCTATTGTTAATACAATTGGGGGTCCGACTTACCTTCTCGCCAAGTTTTTAGCCCTTAAGCTTAAGCCCCTCGTTGGTCGTACAGAATCCTTTGTTAAGGATTCCTACTCTTTTGTCAAGGATTTGAAGGAAGTTAAGTTGGATATTGATGATAGATTTGTTAGTTTTGATGTTGTTTCACTTTACACCAATATCCCCATCAATGAGTTTGTTGACGTTATTAATCGCATTACTGATCCTGACACAGCCCATTTAGTAAAACTTTGTTTAACCTCCACTTTCTTTAGTTTTGAAGGTGAATTCTATGAGCAAACTTGTGGTGTTGCCATGGGTTCTCCGCTTTCCCCGATTGTTGCGAATATGTTTATGGAGGACTTTGAATCTAGGGCTCTTTCCTCAGCTCTTTTCTAGCCAAAGTTATGGAAAAGGTTTGTTGATGATACTTGTGTTGTCTGGCCTCATGGTAAAGATAAGTTAGATCAATTTTTCCTTCATCTGAATAGCCAATCTAGTTCCATAAAATTCACCATGGAACATGAGGTGGATGGTAGCCTTCCTTTCCTTGATGTCCTTATCTCTAGAAATGATGATGGTTCTTTCTCCCATCAAGTTTTTCGAAAGAAAACTCATACTGAGCAGTATCTTCATGCTAGCTCCCACCATTTCCCTACTCAGAAATTAGGCGTCCTTAGCACCTTAGCCACGAGGGCGCTGAGAATCTCTGATGAGTCTCACCTTGAGAGGGAAAAGATCCATTTGTTGAATGTCTTTTGTAATAATGGTTATAGTTTGTCGCAGGGCCTCAAAGCTTTCCTCAAAGCGGAGAAAGGTCCTTCTTTTAAGAATAAAAAAGAACCGGGTGAATGGTATGGCAGTGTCAGCCTTCCGTTCATCCAGGGTACCACTGATAAGATTTCTAAAATCCTTAAAAAGCATAAGGTATCCTCTTATTTCAAGCCTCTTAATACAATTCGTAGTTCTCTAAAATCAGTTAAAGATCCGATTGACCCCAGGGATGGAAAAGGTGTCTACATCATTCCCTGTTCCTGTGGGACTCCTTACATTGGTGAGACGGGTCGGTCTATTAATCAAAGGATCTGTGAGCATGCTGCTGATATTAAGCATAGAAGATCTCGCTCGTCCGCCTTAGCTGAGCATGCAGAAAAGACTAACCATCATATTTGCATAGAAGATGCTAAGGTCATTGCTAGAATCGACCATTTCCATCATCGTAAGTTGAGAGAGGCTATTGAAATTGAAAAACGACCCGTTAATATCAATAGAGACGACGGTTGGAATATCAGCAGGTGCTGGATTCCTGCTTTATATTCTTGATTTATTTATTTATGTATTTATTTATTTATTTATTTTTATTTTTATTTATTTTTATATTTATTTATTTAATTAATTAATTAATTTTATTTATTTATTTATTTATACTTTGTTTATTTATTTTTATTAAAAAAAAAATTAACTTATTTATTTATTTATATTTATATTTATATTTATTTAATTAATTAATTAATTTTATTTATTTATTTTTTATACTTTATTTATTTATTTAAAATAATAATAATAATAATAATAAAATATTTCTATTTTTATTTATTAATTTGTATTTTTATTTATTTTTGTTTTTATTTATTTATTTTTTCTTATTTATTATGTATTATTTATTATTTATTTATTTATATTTATTTATATTTATATTTTATTTTATTTTATTTTGTATTTTTATTTATTTATTTATTTATTTATTGTTCTCTATAATTAGTTTGACTCCATGTTTGACTATTGAATTGATACTTTGTTAAATTACATGGATAAGAATTAAATATATTTATTAATTATTAATAACAATTGATTATTATATAATTTAATAAAAAATTTACATATATGCACCAAGATTGGTTAAATTATTTACCATTATATTATTGAATTGGTCAATTAGATGTTTAAATATATTAAAGGTTGTAAAAATTTATTAAAATAATAATAATAAATAAAGAAATAGAAATTAATTAATCAATTAAATAAATAAATAATGGAATATTTACTTTTTCTTAGTCAAACTAGCCGTTATCCTAACGGCTAGTTGAGCCATTTCTACATCTATTTATACTTAATGTCTGGATCTGATCTCTCATAGTCCTGATGATGAACCACACTGGTTGGTTCGAAACGCGTCGACCACGTTCTTTTACATGTGATTTTTACCGAAAGAATTTCTACTAATAAATAAATCATTTATTTATTTATTATTTACAAATAAATGGATTTGACCAAAGTCAAATTCTTTTTCCCTCCAACAAATATAATAAAATATTCCATAAAAGTTGGATCTATAATTGGTTAATAATATTTTAACTATGCACCAATATCTAGACTAACTCAATATTTTGTAATAAATAGAAGGGCTTTTACATTCACTCACTACCTTTTGTTGCCTAAAGGTCACTCTGGATCTATACTTTTGGTCTAACTTTGATCCTCCATCATTGTCATATTTTGCTACCATTTTTCTTGTGAGCTCCCTTTGAGTTCCATTTTTTGTAGTTTCTACACCATCAAGAGAGAGATCTTAGATGCGAAGTCTTTGAGGACTTACAAGAACCCATCCCATTGAGGGGGACTAGTAACATCTTTCTATGTTCCCTTCATAGGTTTCAAAAATACAAAAATTCTTTAGAAATATTCTTGTCTTGTCTATTGGAAGCATGGAGCAACCCTTGCTTTTATTTACCACTTAATGTCTTTTACTGCATAGATCTATATTTTGTGGCATTTATCTTGGTCAACTAACTGCAGATATAAAGAAATTGGTAGCCATCTTTGATTTTAGGTTTGCTTGTTATGCACAACTAAAGTGATATTTTTTCGTACACTTGCGATTAAGATTCATATTAACAAGATTTTTTCTCAAAAATAAAAAATAAAATGAACATCAAATCAAAATTACCTATTTATGGTGGCCATTCGTTAGGACATTTGCTTCTTGCAACATCAACATCCTTTCACATACTGTATGAATCCATCTCCAAGACATACATTACCAAGGTTTTCTTTCTTTAACATACATATCGAGGTCTTCATACCTTCTTCATGGAGATTCCATAGCTAATCCTTCTTGTTATCAGATGTTGATTACTTATCTTATCTTGTGTGACTATAGATTCATCTTTCACGAACTCTTCTTTCACCTTTCTTCACATATTGCTTCCTTGGGATCTTCTATACATAGTTTCTTCATCATAGGAACCATAGTTTCCCACCACCTCATATTCTTCATGAGGTCATATTATGTTGATTTCGTCATGTCAATATGTAGAAGAGTTCAAGGTACATTGTATTTTGTACCTTCATGTATCATTCATAAGGAAGAGTCCCTTCTTCTTTAGTTATGCTCATGAGATAAGAGCATTCAACCATTCTATATACAACCATATGATGACATGACTTGATCTATCTATTAGCAAATGTGTACATACCTCTTCCTTCATGTGGTCATCTAGAATTCCTTTTAGGAGCTTCCTTTCATTGCTTGAAGATGAGAATACTTCAACCAACTTTATATGCTACACATATTAGTCATTATATCATCATCCTTCAAAACTATGGATCCTACATTATGTGGAATGTAGATTATCTACTTGACACTTTATTCTTTAAGGAATTGTGAACCCTTTTAACAAGGATTCCAATAAAGGATTTAGATGATCCTTATTTTGAAAATGCTCCTTTCTAATGATGATGATGTATGATGATATATTTATCTTCTATCTTGCCATGAATTTCTCCAATCATATAGACTGCTACATGTTGGACATTGGGTTCAACGCTCCCCGTGTGTTTCGTGACATGGACTAACTGCCTCTCGTGGATCCTAACTCTGGCGATTGTAGCGGAGACTAACGCCTGCAGGTTTTGGTCTAACGGAAATCATGAATCCAACAAGTGGTATCAGAGCAACAGGTCTCGAGTTCGAAACTCACTCGACTCACGTTGGGGGGGAGATTGTTGGACATTGGGTAAAATGCTCCCCGTGTGTTTCGTGACATGGACTAACTGCCTCTCGTGGATCCTAACTCTGGCGATTATAGTGGAGACTAATGCCTGCGGGTTTTGGTCTAACGGAAATCGTGAGTCCAACACTACCTTGTATGTCCTTCTATGATTCTAATGAAGACTCCATGAGTTACTTCCTTTCTATGATGATGACAGTTTCAACTATATGAACTTCTACTTTGGATATCCTTCCATGCCTCTATGATGATGTCATCTCAATATTTTCTATAATGCATCCTATCATATTTTTTATGATTATCATGACTACTAACTTCTATATATGCTTGAGCATATATTAAGCGTGTGAGATACCTTCTAATAGTCGAGTTCTATCATTTCTTCCTTATTTGACTTATTATTTTCAAGTTCGTCTACTTATTTGGTGACATGGGATTCATTTATTTCCCGTCTCTTCTCATTGTCCTTATTTAGTTTAATACAATTCCCTTTGACATTCCCATATTTATTACCTTCATAAAATTGAATTTTAGACATGTTTATCTTCTTTTGAAACTTCTTTCAATGCTCAAACTTTCCAAATTTCCCGTTCTTCCTAGACATAGTTGTATATGCTTGAGTTTGTTCACTTAACCTAATATCATTCTTTGACTTTAATATAGTTTCTTCAATCTTGCATAATGACCATATATCGTTGAAAGGAGTGGCTTCCGTCTTCCCATAGATGCTAAATACAAAATTGTCCCATTCATCAAGTAGTGCATTCAACACAATGGTGGTCATCTCTCATTCAAACATTATTTCTCCAAGTTCTTTTATTTGATATCATATTTGTGATACTATCATAAGATATGAGGCTACCCCTTCTTCCTTTGATACCTTCATATTTTATAGTTCAGTTCTCAATGATATAATTTCTCTTGCAGTTCTTACAGAGAACAATTCTACCAGCTTTTCATAGAACTCTTTTTTTGTCTTCAACTTTCCTACATGAGGGATGAGAGAATCCTTCATGTACTCAATGAGGATCCTTTGAGCCCTTATTTCTCCTTTCATTTACTTTTATAGTGCTTGATATTTCACTTGAGGAGGTTTAGTAATTTATCCCGTGACTTATTCATTAACTTCATTTTCTATAAGGATAAAATCTATGATCTTCTTCCGTGCAAGGTAATTCGACGACCCAACAAACTTATTTTTCTCCTTGCAAAAAGAAGTCATTATATATTGATACATAAAATATAAAATACTTACTTTTCAAGTGAATATTCTCCTTTGATGATGATATCTTCAACTTGATGCCTTCTTGATTATGTTGAATTCTACTACTCCTTTGATGTTGATAATTGAATATGCCTTCTTGAGAATGATTTCCTTCTTGATTATTATCTTTCCTCAAAATATAATGCTTCTTCGAGGATTTTTGAGATGTTATCGTTCTTCAATTTGAGGGATATGACTTTGACTTCTTTGATGATAAAAAACTCTTCTAGATTTCCTTGCATGCAGAGTGTAGAATGTGTAAAATTCTCAAGATGCCTCAAATGTAGAGTTCTTCTTTGGATGGAGGTAGAGTCTTTTAGGTCTTCTTCTTCTTCCAAGAGATGATGTGATGTGGTAATGGATAGTCCTTCTTGATTCCTTTTGTTTTCCTTGATGTTTCCTTATTCTTTGCCCTTATGTATCCTTCTTCAATGGAGTGATCTTCTAGCTTCCTTTCCTTATTGATGTCACCTTAGCTCTGATACCATGTTGATAAATCAGGTTCAGTTGAATTAGGGTGATTTCTCTTACTTTGATCATTTTTTTTGATGTTCTTTTACTTTTCTTACTTATTATCTTCTTATTTAATTGTTATTATTTTGTTATTTATGTTACACAGTATTTTGTCACCGTCCCTGCAATCCCTTGTCCCACACATTGGAGGACTATTCCCATGACCTGTGAGCAGTAACACGTCCTGAAAGCACCTTCATAACATCCAATTTCCTAAGGATAAACATTCTCCTGCAGAACATTCCTTCTGGAAAACCCTAAAAATAGGTGTTTTATCCTTGGTGCGACTAGTCAGTTCATCCCTCGCGCCAATGGGGAAAATCCACACTAGAGGGCACGCCAATTGGTGCACTGTCCCTATGTCTCACTTGCGCCAAGCCCATTAAGGAATTTTTTTTTTAAATTAATGGCAGAAGTTTGGTTCTAACAAACTCTAGAATGAATCATCAAAAGAAGTTGAGTGGTTTAGCTCTGGATCTCTATGTATAGAAAGTGGTTTTCCACCTCTCATGGAACCTTCCTAAGAGATAGGGCCTATCCCATGATTATAGGGATCCCAACTTCCCTTCCTCCATCTATAAAAGCTTTCCCTCTCCATTAGCAAGCTATCTAAACTTGTAGGAGGAAAACTATAGACGGGCAACTATTGAAAGTAGAGCCGAGAAGAACCCCGTGAGAGAGAGCTTTGTCCAAATTCCTAACAGGCTTCATTGATATGTGCTCTGCTGCAAGCCCCGCCGAAGGAAGATCATAGAATCAGAGCATTTGGTTATAATCTTCCTTTTTTCATTTATAATATAAGCGACTCTAATTTTGGTTCCATTCATGTGTTCATTTCTTTATGTAATTCAATGAATTATATCCTCTTTGACTGATATATAGTTACATGCTTTAGATGTTACATTGTATTTCGTTGTTTCCTTGCATGTGTATAGGTGTTCGGACATGTCAAACAGAAGGATTGTGATCTGTCAAGAAAGGGACGGGAAACATCATCTTTTCTCCAACGACAACTGCGTGGGATTTGAGGTAGGCTACTCATTGCGATCTTTGTATTTTTGTAACTAGGAACCAATGTCATTGTGTGACTTGATTGTTGCTAGACCCGATCTGGGCTAGTGAGATCGCCTACGTCCGAATTGGGGATTTACCGCCTCAACAATTTGGCGGCTCCAATAGGGAACAGTGGGAGTTAGTCCTCCTTCCATTTGGGTTGTTTTTTTTTCACTTTTAATTGCTTTATTTTCTCTTCTGGCTCACCTCCCTTGGTGTCAAACCCCTATTCAGCCCCTAGAAGACTAGATCCAGTCTCTGTTTGTCCTTTTTCATATTTTTCCCATAGTAAACTCGATTGGCGCAGTTTATCTCTTGATAGTCGCGCCGACTGGCACCAATTGCTAGTTAGGCACCCACGCCAACTTTTGTTTGGCACAGATTACAGCCAAATAGGCGCGCCAACCCTGCTTGGTGTTAGGGTTTTCTTGCTTTTGGCTTCTTTGAGATTGATATTTGTTCCTGGTGTTAATTTTCTGATTGCTTGATGTAAAAGGGAATGAATGCCTTGTTTTGAACTCATGCTTTGGAAGTCCTCTTTGTGCTTGACCTCATGTGTCTTGTAGCCTTTTGAGGAATTTTGTTACAAAGTGTTTGAAACAACGATTGCATTCTTAGTGTTTGTTTGCATCCATTTTTCCTTCATCCTTCATTAAGAAGATTTGTGTTCATTTAGTTTTCGTCTTAGAGCTTGCTTTTCGTCAAAATGCATTAGATCACGTTCCATTAAAGAGTATTTTTTGAGGTTTATCATTGAACTTAGATTACATTGTTTAATTATTGAAAGCTAAAAATCGCATTGAGTGCATTCTCTTTCATTAAAAGCATGCATTAAGTAGATTCTCATTTCATCGAAAAATGAATTGAGTGCATTCTTATCATTTTAAAAGAAAAAGGAAATTGTGCATAGATTACAATTGCAAAAAAGAGGATTTTGCATAGATTACATTGCATTATTTTCATTGTTGAATGTTTGAGATTACTTTTGGATAGTGAAATTCATCTAGTTTGGAAAAAATTTCGTTTTCGGTATTGTTGTTTGTTGCATCATTGTTTGGAACTCTTCCCTTAACTTGATAGCATTCATCAAATTTAAATATTTCTTTTCTCATATAGCTGCATATAGGATATTTTCAGATGACATTTGATAGGGCTTGAAAATCGAAACGTAAATTGAAGATCAACTTTAAAATTTACTAAATTAACCTAAGGCAACATTGAAACATTAACGAAAAAATTTTAGTGGTCTAGGCTAGAGACGTGTTCCGGCGTCTTTAAACCTAGCAGTTGTCGCTCGCCATCTGGCTACAAACAGCGCTAGTAGAGACTTGTGCTCCCCGTACCGTCGAGTATATAAAGGGAGACCCCATTAGGTTGCAAATCCTTTATCCATAGGAAGCTGAGTCTGCTGCCTTTTACCCATGATACACGGGACACAGCAATCGGCGAGATTACCTGCACGTACGTTAAGTCCTTGGTTGATTTATCTTTCATTTTTACCAAGGTGTATATGGCAGTTCACGAATATCTGGTACACCCATTTACCTAGATTACCAGAGCAGTCATTTTGATCTTTACTGACTCATTAAATTTGACAATATCATCAAGCACTTGTCCTTTCATGCTTGTTTCCAAACTGAAAGTGATAGAGTCATCTTTTACTTGTTTCTAGACTCTTAAAACATGAAACAGTAAGATTTTCCAGTTTCAATGTCATAAAATTAATCGCCCACGAAATATTCCTGGTTAGAATTTTTGTCCTTAGTGTATTTTCAGGTCGTTTCCGATGGAAACTTTTTTAGAGTTCACCAACCAAGGAATCCCCTCTGATGGGAATCCTAGTCCTTTTCCTCCTTTTGGAAATGTTGGTGCTCCTTATATGGAAAATTTGTCCCTTCCTGGGTTAACTTTTGGGTTGCTTGTTTGGTTGTTTTCAACCTCTGTGGTCCCGAATATCTCGACTACTATTCAATCAGTCCCTCGGCCTGAACAATGCCATGTTGATTCCAAGGTGGACCTCTCCCCTTCTTCGCCTATTTCTGTGTCCTCCTCCTACTTCGCCTGGTGAAAGTTTGGATTCTAGTACCCAGGTGGCTAAGAAGAAGAAGAAGAAGACAAAGAAGAAGAAGTTAGATAAGCGAGAGGCTAAGGTTGCAGCTACTATTTCTAAAACGTCCGCTCATGATAAACCTTCCAACCCTCCACAGAAATTTAAGTTCCCTTGCATGTTGTGCCAGGGAAACCATATTCTTTGAGATTGCCCTAGTATTCCCAAAGTGCTCGAAGTATGGTCCAATGGTCGTCCACCGTTGCCTTTGGCTTCCGGGATTCAGGTTGGGGGCACATCTTCAGCTAATACTGTTAAAGCTCCTAAGAAGCAGGTTAAGCTTGCCAATCCCTGTAATTTGTGTGAAGGGCACCATGCCATTCACCTTTGTCCGTATATGGATGAAGCCAAGAGAATTTTGGACAACTTGACTGTTTCTGCACCATGCCTTCCGGCTCGTTACAAACATTTTTCTTTGAGTCTTTCACCAGTTGATTCAACGATCAGTCAAGAGTCATCCTTGCCTCATCCTGCTCCCCTGGAAATTCACCATCATGAATCCATCCCTGACCAACCATTGGTCATGGGATTGGTTGAGTTGGCCCCGTCTACGATACACCAGGTCTTTTTCGTTGAGAGTGGATCTCACATCCCTCGTGTTCTTCTTGTTTATTCAGATTCCTCACACTTGGAGAAAGATTCTCCCGTCCCTGTACCTTTGGAAGCTACTCCTCTACCTCCCGTGATGGAGGTCCCAGAAGATACCCCTCCCGACTCCGTGATGGAGGTCACGAAGGATTCTCCTTCTTCTTCCGTGACACTAGGGGAAGACCATCTCGGTTCGAAGGTAGCCCCTCCAAGTAGTTTGGTCGCTTCCTTCGATTGCGGTCGATTCGCAGCTTATCGCCTTCCTTCTTATGTGCCTTTCGAGATAACGCTACAAACCTTTGATCTAGTCATACCCATCACTATTATAGATGAAGGCGCATCTATTATTATTTTGTCTTCCACTACTTGGCAAGCTTTTGGTTCTCCACTGCTTATTCCTATTACTCAAAATCTATTGACTTTTAACAGAGGAACCAGTCAACTGTTAGGGATACTTCCAAATTTGACTGTTACTTTGGGAGGGAAAACCGTCTATATAGACATTGTTAGCCCCCCCATAAATTTTTGACAAGCAAATAGGGGGCTAAAATGTTGCTGAGCCTTCAAGGAATGCATTTCCTGTGAAAACACATCATCCTTGAAGCCTCCTTGTGCCTTTGTCCTTTGATAAAACCCCCTCTGCTGATTTCCATTATAAAGCCTCTCTGTTTGGGAAGAAATTCCCAAAGGCCTCCTTTTCCCTCTTATTTCATTACTCCTGAGCCTTTGTTTTCATCCTCTTGCCTCTCCCTTCTAAATTCCCCACTTACCTTTCAAATCCTCCCAAATCCCCTTCATATTCTTCCCTTACCCTTTTTTTGGCCAATTTCCCCTTTTTTCCCTTTATCGTTCCCCTTCCCAACCTTTAAATTTCATTAAAAATGGGAAAAAACCCACTTTTCCACATTATAATAGGGCTTAGCCCCTTTTCTGCTAACCCCAACCACTTCCTCGACCATACCCCTTGGAACCTTATAATAAACAAATATCAACATTTATTATAAAGCCTCCGCCCCTTAACCACTTCCCCTTTCCATGACTCCGCCATGTATTGCATAAAACTTTATTATAAAGTTTTGTGTTATATATATAACCCGCCGCATTGCAATCGCAATCGCAGGCTCTGTCCAATCGCATGTTTTATTTGTGTGGCTCCGATCACTCCAATCGCAAGTATTTGCAACGCGATTAATCGCATCGCAAGTATTTGCAACGTGATTAATCGCATCGCAATATACTGCGATTGTGATCATCGCAACTCCTCCTCCGATCGCAAATCCACCCGATCGCAAGTTATTTCCTCCGACCTCCGATTGTGCCATCCCTTCGATCCCCTTATCGCACCTCTGCTCCGACAACCCAATCGCTCCGATCTATGATTGATCGCAACTTCCCTCCGATCGCTTTCCCCGCCGATTGATCGCATCGCACACCCTCCCGCTTGCGATTGCGATTTCCTCCCGCTCCGATCTCCGATGCAATTAGACCCCAGGCCCACAACACCATTCCGCCACCGCCGCGCTACCACTCTGCCCATCCTCCATAATCATCCAACTTCCTCCATGCATGGATTTCTTCACATATTTATGGTTTTCTACAGGGCACAGGAGGTGAAAACGCTGCCATAATTACACGGTGTTGATACGGTGGCAAGTTTTCACCTACAGAGGTATAAATGAAGCGGCAGAGAGTTCCAGGCACGCAAACGAAGATCTTTGAGCCTTAAACCAGGTTTTTTAAGGCAAGCTACCAGGTCAAAGACATCATAGACCACCAGAGGATACGGAGATGCATAAATTAATATATGGCAGGTTTTCTACATTAGCAGCATGTTCTCCTCCAAGAAAGGACCGGGTTTCCCATACTGTTTTTATTATATGTCGTGCTCCAGAAGAGATTTCCACCCAGAATGCACTAAAGCCATACCAGAGATAAATGCTGAGAATTAAAATAGAATGGGTTTTGGCCCTCTTATTATTTTTCTGAGTTAATGTTTCATTTAGTTTTCACCTACCTCCTCGGCTCATTTTCTGCTATAAAACTCATAAGAGAATTATTGTTGGGTTGTTGTTCGGCTGCTTGCCATTGATGTTAGAGGGATTCATTCTGACTGTTAGAACAGTCTTGGGAGAGAGTAGCATAGTAGTTGAATGTAGTAGGCTGGGAGGAGAAGTTTGGATTGTAACATCTATTGAGCTTTGATGTATATGACTGGTTTTGCTTCATTAATCAAGCACATTTCACAGGATCCTGGTCTATTACTATTGGTGATGTTTTCCTAACTTTGTTTATTACATTTTCATGTTGTTCATTGGTCTTCTGGCTTGCATCAGAAATCTGGCATAGGATTTTTCCTTGTTAGGCACCCTATGTTTCTGCTCTCCTTGCCTTAATGTTTTATGTTGTATGTGTATCTAAGAGTAAACCCAGTTAATTTAACCAGTGTAGTAGTTCCATATGCTGCTAGCTGATGTATGAATTATGGAGTTTGATACTTGGATGTTTCCTGCTGGGGTCAAAGCATTGAAGGTTCAAAGTCCTTCTCTGATCTATAGATTCTAGCTTTGTTAACTCATCTCTGTTTTTCCCTTGGAGTAGGCCAAAGCTGACTTGGAGTTAAATGACCTCTGGTCTGATCTATAAGCTTCCCCTTTGTCCCTCCATTGAAAGCTTCCTTTGAGTATGTCCAAGCAGGTCTGGAGTTAAATGACCTCTGACCTGATCTATAGATAGAAATAGGGTTGCTTTCCTTCTTTCACTTTCAATCCTTAATGTTCCACCCCACCATCTAATCTAAAAATATCCTTTAGCATTAGATGACTTGCCCTTTGGAAGTCTTGGCTAGTTGTTACAAGTAATTCTCCTTTCATGACTCCATAGACCAATGGATGGCACTTTCTTGACCTATCCCCTTTACTGAAACATCCTGATTCTTTGTTCCTTTTCCTCCCATTACTTTCTTAGTCCATGATCTCATGACCAACTCAGCAACCAACCAACCAAATCATTTTAAAACCCCCTTTGTGCTTCATAACTAGCCTAACATCTCATTTTGAGCTTTCAAAGATATATCATTCTTTGTTTTATTGGAGAGATCCCTCTTCGAGTCCAAGAGGGCTAGATCCTAGGACCCCAAAGCGGTTTTGATGTTGTCTCATCTTTTGGTTTTGCCAATCTGGCCAAAACATGGGAACCCCAACATAATGGCGACTCCACTGGGGAAGAGACCACTTTGCTTTTAGATTGGCTTTTAATTGCTGATGGTGGACAGCATCCTGCTTCAAGCATTCATATACATCCACCTGGCGACTCCACACTCCATAATCCTCAAATACTCCACTAGAGGAAGAACCTGAAAAAATGGCCAGGCCTCATAGAAGGATAGAACACACGGGTTGGATTTGGTTTAAGTAATTCATTGTTTTGGTCTACCACTATGTTCTGTCCTACTTCAAGCCTAATCAAGTGTACAAAGATGAGACCCACAATGAGTATGGGAAATATCTCAAGCCTCAGTCTTCAGACCACAAGCAGACCTGTATTCTTGTGAACAACCTGGAGGAACAAGAAGCTCATGTTGTATCTCCCACCCTTAAAGAAGCTTCAAGTAGCCATGAGCCCATTGTTACACCACCTACACCTACAAAGGTCATAGAAATATATAAGCCTCTGGTTTCACCTCTTATCTTCCAACCCCTTCCTTCAGAAATTATAAACCAAATGCCTCATTTTGATGGAGAAAATAAAGGGGCCACTACTGAAGAACATGTTCAAAACCTTGAGGATTTACTTGAGTTGTATGAAATAGAAGAAGATGATGTGTGCATCCAAATGTTTGCCTTGTCATTACAAGGAAATGTTAAGATTTGGTTCAAAGGCCTTCCAGTGGCAAGGATTTTCAGCTTTCATCAATTTTCTCAAGTCTTCCTTGATAGGTAGGCAACCCCGAGGAATGTTCTCCTCATCCTAAAAGAATATCAGAATTTGAGAAGGTAGCCAGGAGAGACAGTGCAAAATTTTTCAGCCAAGTTTAATAAGGTATATGATGCAATACCCTCCGATATAAAACCACCCTTGGGATGGGATTTATTGCACTATCCAAGTTCTTTTGACCCCGAGGTGGAATTCCATATAAGAGAAAGGGAACCTTCGAGCCTGGAGGAAATGCAGAATATAGAAATCACTGTCGAATACAACATAAAGTGCAGGGAGGAAAGGTTAAAGGCAGCAAGGAAGGACCGAACAGAGAAAATACCACAAATATCTTTAGAGAACAAGCTGGAAAGACTAATAGAGACTGCCAACTCCTTGCTAAACATAGAAGAGGAAGAATATGAGGCTGAAACCAGAAATTATGGTTGGAAAGGACCTGCTCCTTGTCCTCAAGAAAGACAAATCAGATCACTGCAAGACGGAAGCAACATGCCAAGCATGTATGATGAACAAGAGTTTGAATCAGAAAATGAACTTGCAGACTATTTTCAAGAAAGACTTGTCGAGAGTCCCGAAGATTTGATGGGTGACAATGCTTATAATTATGATTTCTCTGATTTTGATCTGTCTGATGATAATTTTTTCCAAGGGGAAACTGAGTTTGCAGGGCCATCATCAGTAGATTCATGGGAGGAAGATTACGACCTTCAACTTCAAGAAAATGATGAGCCAACGTAGGCCATCTATGATACTGATGGAGAAAGCGTTAAAAGCATGATAGCAGACGAAGATTCATTGAATCTTCTCTGTGCTTTATATCCAAACATCAGTTATACTTGCCAAGAGGATGGAAGCCGATAGCTCTTCAGCGCAGAGGACAAGGAGGAAAGGGGTAAAGAAAATCTTGAGCGGAACGAATATCCTGAGCCTTCTTCCGATAGGATTAAGGTAATCAAAGAAACCCCCACTCAAGAATATGTTAATTTTTTCACAGAGTTCATGTAGAACTAGCCTGCGTTTCTAGAGGACAGCATTGACGAATATAATGAGCCCTCTAGCTCAGGCTGCAGTGAAGATGAGCGAGATTCTCTTCCCCACAGACATCTTTGTTGTGATCCAGAGGAAGAAGAGGTATTCTTGGTTGATGCCCATATGCCAAATACTCCCAACCAGGAAAAGGAGGAGTGTGACTACACAGGCCTCACTGCAGATGTAGTGATCGAAGCTGCTCGGGACACAGACAGCCTACCAGTCATGGCAGGCCAAAAAGAAGAAAGTATACATCATGTGTCCGTTGATCCTGTGGTAGAATACATGGAGGCCTTGATTGGCTCATCTCCTCAAAAATCAATCCTTTGCAAGAGCCAAATACATCAAAATTGGTCACCACTACTGGTGGCCTCAGTTTTGAAGATCCACATGTAGAGCATCCTACGGTTGTCTCTGATGAGCAGTCAGTTCTTCTTCCCCTTTTTTCCATTACTTGACTGGTTGCACTGGAATTATTGTATCACCTAGAGCATCAGAGATTTCCAGTTAGAGTAGGGTAGGTAGGAAAAGCTCAATAAATCTCAGTCAGTGAGCATGTAGTTAGTTGTTTTTTTATTTCTGTAGAGTCCAGCAAGCCAGACAGTCTGATCCTGGCTTGACTGTTTTCAATTTCTGTCTTAGAATGTAGAGAAGAAGTCTGCTGGACAGCTTAATCCCAGCGGATATTAGATTAGGTAGAGAAACATATGAGACCAACAGTCTAATCTGGTCTCATGGAGTAATAAGGGTAGAAGTAGAATAGTTTTATTCTCATGTTTGTATAAATTGATGATGTAAAGAGTCTACAAGTCCAAACGCACCCAGAAGAAGAATGTTAGGACTATAGCATGGGTAGGTAGTTGTTTGGGAGAAATTTTACTACTGATATGATGTCTTCATAATTTGTGGCAGCTGATCAAAGAAAGAAAAGGATGGTTCAAGTAGCAAGCATTTGGCCTACACCAAAGATCATTTTCTGAATTCTTGACTCCTTCAAGAAGAAGCCATCCCCATGTGGAGCCACTGTTAGCCCTCCCATAAATTTTTGACAAGCAAATAGGGGGCTAAAATGTTGTTGAGCCTTCAAGGAGTTCATTTCCTGTGAAAACACATCATCCTTGAAGCCTCCTTGTGCCTTTTTCCTTTGATAAAACCCCCTATGTTGATTTCCATTATAAAGCCTCTCTGTTTGTGAAGAAATGCCCAAAGGCCTCCTTTTCCCTCTTATTTCATTACCCCTGAGCCTTTGTTTTCATCCTCTTGCCTCTCCCTTCTAAATTCCCCACTTACCTTTCAAATCCTCCCAAATCCCCTTCATATTCTTCCCTTACCCTTTGTTTGGCCAATTTCCCTTTTTTTCCCTTTATCGTTCCCCTTCCCAACCTTTAAATTGCATTAAAATGGGCAAAAACTCACTTTGCCACATTATAATAGGGCTTAGCCCCTTTTCCGCTAACCCCAACCACTTCCCAAACCATACCCCTTGGAACCTTATAATAAACAAATATCAACATTTATTATAAAGCCTCCGCCCCTTAACCACTTCCCCTTTCCATGACCCCGCCATGTATTGCATAAAACTTTATTATAAAGTTGTTTGTTATATATATAACCCACCGCATTGCAATCGCAATCGCAGGCTCTGTCCAATCACATGTTTTATTTGTGTGGCTCCGATCACTCCAATCGCAAGTATTTTCGATGTGATTAATCGCATCGCAAGTATTTGTGACGCGATTAATCGCATCGCAATATACTGCGATTGTGATCATCACAACTCCTCCGATCCTCCGATCGAAAATCCACCTGATCCGCCCGATCGCAAGTTATTTCCTCTGACCTCCGATCGTGCCATCCCTCTGATCCCCTGATTGCACCTCTGCTCCGATGACCCAATCACTCTGATCTATGATTGATCGCAACTTCCCTCCGATCGCTTTCCCCGCCAATTGATCGCATCGCACACCCTCCCGCTTGCGATTGCGATTGCCTCCCGCTCTGATCTCTGATACGATTAGACCCCGGGACCACAGCACCATTCTACCATCGTCGCGCTACCACTCTTCCCATCCTTCGTAATCATCCATCTTCCTCCATGCATGGATTTCTTCACATAGTTATGGTTTTCTGCAAGGTACAGGAGGTGAAAACGCTGCCATAATTACACGGTGTTGATACGGCAGAAATTTTTCACCTACAGAGGTATAAATGAAGTGGCAGAGAGTTCCAGGCATGCAAACAAAGATCTTTAAGCCTTAAACTAGGTTTTTCAAGGCAAGCTACCAGGTCAAAGACATCATATACCACCAGAGGATACGTAGATGCATAAATTAATATATGGAAGGTTTTCTACATCAACAGCATGTTCTTCTCCAAGAAAGGACCGGGTTTCCCATAATGTTTTTATTGTACGTCGTGCTCCAGAAGATATTTCCGCCCAGAATGCGTCAAAGCCATACCAGAGATAAATGCTGATAATTAAAACAGAATGGGTTTCGGCCCTCTTATTCTTTTTCTGAGTTAATGTTTCATTTAGTTTTCACCTACCTCCTCGGCTCATCTTCTACTATAAAACTCATAAGAAAATTATTGTTGGGTTGTTGTTTGGCTGCTTGCCATTGCTGTTAGAGGGATTCATTCTAACTATTAGAACAGTCTTGGGAGAGAGTAGCATAGTAGTTGAATGTAGTAGGCTGGGAGGAGAAGTTTGGATTGTAACAACTATTGATCTTTGATATATATGACTGGTTTTGCATCATTAATCAAGCACATTTCACAGGATCCTGGTCTATTACTATTGGTGATGTTTTCCTAACTCTGTTTATTACATTTTCATGTTGTTCATTGGTCTTCTGGCTTGCATCAGAAATCTGGCATAGGATTTTCCCTTGTTAGGCACCCTATGTTTCTGCTCTCCTTGCCTTAATGTTTTATGTTGTATGTGTATCTAAGAGTAAACCCAGTTAATTTAACTAGTGTAGTAGTTCCATATGCTACTAGCTGATGTATGAATTATGGAGTTTGTTACTTGGATGTTTCCTGCTGGGGTCAAAGCATTGAAGGTTCAAAGTCCTTCTCTGATCTATAGATTCTAGCTTTGTTAACTCATCTCTGTTTTTCCCTTGGAGTAGGCCAAAGCTGACCTGGAGTTAAATGACCTCTGGTCCAATCTATAAGCTTCCCCTTTGTCCCTCCATTGAAATCTGCCTTTGAGTATGTCCAAGCAGGTCTGGAGTTAAATGACCTCTGACCTGATCTATAGACAGAAATAGGGTTGCTTTCCTTCTTTCACTTTCAATCCTTAATGTTCCATCCCACCATCTAATCTAAAAAGATCCTTTAGTATTAGATGACTTGCCCTTTGGAAGTCTTGGCTAGTTGTTACAAGTAATTCTCCTTTCATGACTCCATAGCCCAATGGATGGCACTTTCTTGACCTATCCCCTTTGCTGAAACATCTTGCTGCTTTGTTCCTTTTCCTCCCATTACTTTCTTAGTCCATGATCTCATGACCAACTCAGCAACCAACCAACCAAATCATTTTAAAACCCCCTTTGTGCTTCATAACTAGCCTAACATCTCATTTTGAGCTTTCAAATATATATCATTCTTTGTTTTGTTGGAGAGATCCCTCTCCAGATCCAGGAGGGCTAGATCCTAGGACCCCAAAGCGGTTCTGATGTTGTCTCATCTTTTGGTTTTGCCAATCTGGCCAAAACATGGGAACCCCAACAAACTTGATGATTATTCCAGGCCCCTTGGATTTCAATTTACTCTTGGGGTGCGACTATACTTATGTCATGGATGCTCTTGTCTCTTCTCTCTTTCGTGTGATGTGTTTTCCACACAAAGGTCGGATCGTGACCATTGGTCATCTTTCATTATTTGGTCCAGATATGGAAACTGTCCCACCATCTTTCCTTCCCTGTCTTTATCCACCGGTTGTGTCTTCCCTGCCATAGGTCAATTATGTGGCTACCTATCCCGTGCCTACATTCAGTGATAGTGCCATTGTGCATCGTGTGTTGGGGGCATTAGGTCCTGATTTTCGAGATGTTGCTCTCCCATTGGATGTGGAACTTTTGGAAGCCATGACTTCTTATTCATCATGATGAGTTATCTTCAGAGCAGAGTTCATTTTCTTATGTCAAGCTCCTTAAAAAATGCAACAAGCTTTTATGAGGATAGTTCTTTTAATTTTTCAACCTCATTATAACAATGACACACTTTCCTGTTCAATTCAAGTCTTTGATAAGATCTCATAAAATTCTAGTCGAGCCTTTCTCTTGATCTCGTAACTTGAACCTTCACTACATTTGCCTTTCATATGGACTGAAACTTGGGGGGCATGTACCTCGAATTGAGTCACCATGCTGGGGGCATGTAAAAATTTTCAAGCATAGTTTGTTTCTGTTTCAAGCTTGTGTAAAAATTGAAACCGGTTTCAAGCATAGTTTATCTTTGTTTCAAGCTTGTGTAAAAATGAAACCATTCCTATTTTACCTCTTGTGATTGCAATTTTATCAGCCTGTTTTTGCCAGATGAGCCTTGTTTTTCTCACTCCATCGTCACTATATGTTTGGCCGATCATATGCCTTCACTTGGTTGTTTTACCCATTCCTAGGGAAGCATTGTGATGAGTGGTCTTGTTAGCCAGCCTCTCGACCTTTATTTTTTCAGAGCAGTTCCACCATTACCGTAACAATTAGCTACCCTTTATACCACTCATTCCTCCAGGAGGAGTCGACTTTCAGCTCTTTTCTAACTCTCTAAATTTCAAAAGATCACCAAGTCTCTTGTCGTTTTGAGCTCATTTAATTTGCTGCGAAACAATATCTACCCAGTATACGTTTACCCTTTTTTCGGGCTGGGATAGATTATTTACAAAAAATGAATACCCTAGCCTATTGCAACTAGGAGGTTCTCTTAGATATAGTTTTCTACCTTTTCGGATCTGTGGGACTATCTACGAAAAGGGACTATTGGATTTTTTCTTTTTCGTTGTCTTTTCAAACTCTCTAAACATGATGATCCAAGTGGGTATGGGTGGTCACCCACCTATTCCACTTGGGGCCCCACCATTTTCTCTTTCAATATTTCAATTTCGGCACAACTTACTATTTTTAGCAGTTTTTCGGGTCCTGAACTTCCGGAGCTGTTTTGAGGGCCTAAACGACGTTTTTTGGGAAAACGGAGAGCAACATGGGTCCATGGACTAATGTTTCTCATTCAAAATTTTTATTCCTAAGATATATCTTTCTAACGATGTATGGTACGCGCCAAACAGAGATCGTATGCCAGAGTTACGCCCCTCGGAAGTTGAAACACCAATTTACCCAAACGGGGCCCATAGTTTTGGTGCTTCATCTCCTAGGGTTAGGTTTTTGGCTGATTAGGATTTCCCATTGTTTCTAAATAATAAATAGGCCCTAGAGCCTCATTGTAACTCAGTTCAGAGGCTTGTAGCCGCCACATCTCTTCTCAAAGATAGCTACCAGCGCCCTAGCTAGTTTTATTTCCATTCTATCTGTAAGCAAATTCCAGTTCTTTGATATTAATGAAATGAAGTGTTATTTCCGCTGCATCTTTGTATTTATGGTTATGTGTTTATTCTATTGCGTTCCTGCATAAATCCAGATCAGTGGTATCAGAGTGGTCTTCTTTTTCTCAATCCTTCTTGGCATGTCCCCAACAAGGTCGGGGTATAAGGAGTTAGGGCTCGATCTGGTGGAACCTTTGCAAGATCAGCCTAGCAAACCCCGACAGACGCCCATGGGGGACGAAAAGAAATATGAGGGAGCATGAGATCCTATAAAAATATTGCTCAAGGAGGCCCTTGAAAAAAAAAGGAACGCGATGATGGATAACTTTGCCTAGATCCTTCAACGGCTGCCCACCGGCGGCACATCTGCATCCAGCAGCCACTCTGGAGGTTCGACTCCTGTTAAGGTACAAGTAAATTTTGACATTCCCATATTTGAGGGTCAAATAGATGCAGATGCCATAGATAGATGGTTGAATCTATTAGAAGGATATTTCACGGTTCATGACTTTTCTGACAGGGAGAAGATTATTTTTGCACTCCTCAAAGCTACCCCCCATGTCAAAGACTGGTGGGAAACCCACTGTGAGAAAAAGGACGAGATAGAACCCTCTTTGTTCTCAGTCGTACCCACTTGGAATTCATTCTTAGACGCCATCAAGGAACAATACTATCCCGTGGGGAGCTATGAGGACAAATACATACAATGGACCATGCTGCGACAACAAAGGGATCAAGATGTGCATGAGCTGACGAATCTGTTTCATACCCTGCGCACCAAGTTGGGTATCAAAGATTCAGAGAAACATCTAGTGCTAAAGTATCGTAGTTGTCTGCATAGATACATTCAGGAACAAATGGAGTTCCTCGACATCTCCTCACTTGGTACGGCATACCGGTATGCTGCCAAGATTGAGCAAAAATTCAAACAGAAGAAGAGAAACTTTGGATCTGTGAATAAAAAGCAAGGGAAAGGTGCTCCCAAACCGCAGAACAAAGGACAGAGCCAAGGCATGGTGACTCAAGACAACCTGTCAAAGCCACAATCAAAGAACAACACTACAAATCCAAAGAAGGACATGGGAAAGTGGTGTGAGTTCCATAAGAGCTCCACTCACAACACAAGTGAGTGTCGGGCCAAGTAGTCGCTGGTGGCCGAGATGCGGGCCTCTGAGACAGATGCATGCTTCAAATTTGAATCAGAACCTGACAAGGGGAATGAAAAATGGAAACAGATTATTGATGCGAAGCCCAATGCCACTGTTTCCACTACGAAGATCCAGAAGGAGGAACCGGAAGATCCAGAGGAGGAGGAACGTCTCTTCCACTCCCAGATGTGGGTAAAGGGCTCCATGGTACAGTTCATTGTCGACAATGGGAGCCAAAAGAACCTCATTTTAGTAGACATCGTGAAGCGGTTGGGCTTTCCAACCACAGCTCACCCACATCCATACACCATCAGGTGGCTTCACCAAGGATGAGATCTCTGCGTCAGCCAGCAGTGCCGCCTTCCCTATAGCATCAAGCCCTTCATGGATGAGGTATTATGTGACATTGCTCCTATTGATGTTTCTAATGTATTATTAGGAAAACAATACTTGTGGAAGCGTCATGCTGTGTATGAGTCTCAACCTCGCGTTGTTATTGTTACTTTGGGAATAAGTTGTACAGGATACCAGAGGTACCACCTCCTGCTGCTATCTCTTTGGTTACTACAAAAAAATGCAGTAAGCTCATTTCCCAAACCAAGAAATTTGTTTTCCTGATGATCTGCCCCCAGGGCAAGAAGAAGATTGTGGCCACAACCTCCAGACAGGGCTCCTCTGCACGACAACAACAAATGGATAAGGTTGTGGAGGATCACGGGAACATCTTCACCTCGCCCACAAGGGTTCCTCTGCACTGTCAAGTCAAGCACCCGATTGATCTGACCCCAAGTGCGCTGCTACCTAATGGACCAATCTATCGACACTCTGTTCTGGAGAACGATGAAATCAAGAGGCAGATTCAGGAGCTACTACAGAAAGGTCACATCCGACCAAGTTCATTTCCCTGTGGGAGCCCGATTGTGTTGGTACAAAAGAAGGATAGGACATGGAGACTTTGTATTGAATATCGGGCGCTAAACAAGATCACTGTCCAGAATAGGTACACGATCCCACAGATTGATGACCTTCTGGACCAACTCAAAGGTGAAAAATATTTCAGCAAGATTGACTTGAAGTCGGGGTATCACTAGGTACCAATTGAACCCTCCGATGTGTAGAAGACTACCTTCAAACCCAAGGAAGGCCTTTTCGAATGGCTGGTCAGGCCTTTCGGGTTGAAGAATGCTCCTGCAACCTTCATGAGGATGATGGACAACATCTTGCAGCCATTCACCAACTCATTTGTAGTGGTGTACTTGGATGACATTCTGATCTTCAGCCAGAATTGAGAAGAGCACCTTCACCACATCCGACAAGTCCTCTAAACACTGCGGCAACACAAGTTGTGTGCCAATTTGGAGAAGTGCACTTTTGGCATGACCCAGGTTCAATATCTGGGATACATTATTGATGAAAGGGGGGTGTATGTGGATCCAGCCAAGATCCAAGTCATTCAGGATTGGCCAGCCCCAACCACTATAACAGAGCTTCGTAGCTTTCTGGGTCTTGCTAATTTCTACCGGAGGTTCGTGTTGGGATTCTCTCATATCACTTGGCCCTTGAGTCAAGTCACCAAGGGAGGAGCGAGACCAAAATTATTTTGGTCGGAACCTCAACAAAAGGCATTCATAGAATCAAAAAATCTCCTATGTTTTGCCCCAGTGCTCACTTTACCAGACTTGCAACAGCCATTTGAGATCGAGACAGATGCCTCTGACTATGCTATTGGGGCAGTCCTTACTCAACAGGGACATCCAGTGGCATATCACAATGAGACATTGTCTGACACAGTTCGCAAGTATCCCACTTATGATAAAGAAATGTATTCCATTGTGCAAGCTTGTCGACAATGGAAGCATTACATCTTGGGGAAGGAAACAATCATCCACACAGACCACCGACCCCTGCAGTTCATACAGACACAAGGGAAGTTGCAGAATGATTGCCATCAGAAGTGGTCCACATATCTGCAACAGTTTCATTTGAACATCAAGTACAAGAAGGGTAGCACCAATAATGTTGCAGACTGCCTCAGCCGACGACCGATTGTGGCGCTCACCACCGTGCTCAACTCTTATGGGCACGAGACTTCGGTTGGTACCTTCTCTATGAGAGTGACCCGGAGGTCGGCCACATGAGAACTCTTGGGGGGTATGCAAGTTCCAAATTTTCACACTCAAGATGCACTTTTATGTCACTTGGGACACCTTTGTGTTCCTTCAAGCGAGTGTGCCAAGATGATATGGGAAGCACACTACAGTCGAGTCGCTGGGCATTTCGTGGTCGAGAAAATAGTAGCAATACTGCAGAAGTATTTCTATTGGCCGAACCTTTGAAAGGATGTCGAGAAGCACACCGGATCTGTATTGCTTGTGCCATTGCCAAACCGACCATCAAGAAGCAAGGCCTATATACTCCGCTACCTAACCCTAGTCGACCTTGGGAATCCATCTCCATGGATTACATGTCGGGTCTGCCTTCTACTAAGCAAGGACATGACTGTGTTTTCGTGGTCGTCGACAGATTCTCGAAGATGGCCATTATGGTGGCCTGCAAGAAGAATATCACAGTGGAAGCCACTGCTAAACTCTTCTTTGAACGAGTGTGGGTGCACTTTGGGATCCCACAATCTATCATATCAGATTGGGATAGCAGGTTCCTCATCACATTTTGGTCCAGCCTCTAGTCAATGTTGGATACCAAGCTCACCAAGTCCAAAGCTTTCCATCCCCAAACAGATGGCCAGACAGAGGTCGTCAATAGAATGATTGTACACATTCTGTGCATGTACAATTCAAAGCATCCACGCACATGGGACGAGAGCCTCCCATATGTACAACATATTTATAATCGGGCTCTCCACAGTTCAATCAGCCATAGCCCCTTTCAGGTGGGCTTGGGATTCCAGCCACTATGTCCTATTGACGTAGCCATACCATTTGCAGCTGCTCAGGCTGATTCAGCTCATGTCCAGTCTGAAGTTGACAAAGCAAGTAGCTTCATCGAGCGCATTCACCACATCTGCCAATAGGTTCATGATATATTGGATAGAGCCAATGCCAAGTACAAGAAACACCATGATCAAGACTGGGTGCCACAAAACTTCCAAGTGGGCAACAAAGTATGGCTACATTTGCAGAAGAAGCGCCTCACCGGACCCCACCGCAAGCTTCGCCTGCTCCGATGCAGGCCGTACAACATCACCAAGGATGTAGGGAAAAATTCCTTCAAGCTCAGTATTCCACCATTCCTTGGTCTGCACCCAGTCTTCAATGTGGGTCACCTTCATCCTTACTTCCCACCTCTACTGGACACCTCGGACATTGCGGAACAACTCACACCAACAGAGTTAAACCCAGACTGCCTGGAGCAGGCCACCACAGTTGACACCATGGACATGCAAATCAAGAACACTGTGACAGAGAAGATCCATTTGTATCGGGTTGTGTTGTGCATCTGCACCAAGGAAAGTGGTTCACCAAGGACCAGGTTCAGCAGAAGTTTCCTCATCTCATGGAGGAACTTAATGCAATGGGGACCATTGCATCCTAAGGGGGGAGGAATGATCTAGGTGGATATTGGTGGTCACACTGCCTATTCCACTTGGGGCCCCATCATTGTCTCTTTTAGTGTTTCAGTTTCGGCACAACTTACTATTTTTGGCAGTTTTTTGGCTCTTGAACTTCCGGAGCCGTTTTGAGGCCCTAAACGACGTTTTTTTGGAAAAACCAAGAGCCAACATGGGGTCCATGATTGATCTCCTTGCTCATTCAAAATTTTTGTTCCTCAGATAGATCTTTCTAACGAGGTATGGTACGCGTCAAACGGAGATCGTATGCCAAAGTTACGCCCTTGGGAAGTTGAAACACCAATTTACCCAAACGGGGCCCATAGTTTTGGCGCTTCATCTCCTAGGGTTAGGGTTTTGGGTGTTTAGGATTTCCCATTGTTTCTAAATAATAAATAGGCCCTCGAGCCTCATTGTAACTCAGTTCAGAGGCCTGTAGCCGCCACATCTCTTCTCAGAGATAGCTACCAGCGCCCTAGCTAGTTTTATTTCCATTCTGTCTGTAAGAAAATTCCAGTTCTTTGATATTAATGAAATGAAGTGTTATTTCTGCTACATCTTTGTATTTATGGTTATGTGTTTATTCTGTTGCATTCCTGCATAAATCTGGACCACATGAGAAGACACCGAGTTCTTCCTTTGTCAGACTCATTAAAACTTGATGACGTCGGACTCCGTCGCAATGATATTACTCGAGTTCCTCCTTCTTAGGGCTCGTTAAATGTACTAGGATGGATTTTTCCGAAGCATAAACTTATATCACAAGCATATGCCATCCCTTTCAAGCTTTTTTTCAAAAATAATTGGGGTACTCACTAGAAATGGTGGGGGAAAATGGACCCACTATTGTAGTCGTGTCAGCAGTATGTCGCTCTTGAACATGGCACTTGTCTGCATTCGTGTCGGGTTGGGGACATCTCATCTCATTATCTATTTGCCTCCATGGGTTTGGGTAATCTCTTTTTACCGCTCATCTACTCTTTGCCATGTCACCATGACCTCAAATCCTTTGATGTCAAATACTACAAAATACAATGTCGTGCTGTCGATATGTTCAAGAGAAGTTGGCCTCTACATTTTTTTAGCCTCCCTATAATTCTCTGTTGATCTTGATTCACAAACATTAAGTCCCTTTGTCTCGTGTCGATGTTGTGGGAAACATTATGGCCCACTTTCGATCAAGGTCACTTCCTATCGACTTCAGCTCACTATCCAGGAAGTTGGTCTAGAGACTCCCTTCCAGTACCTTGGAGTCTGCATGCCTCAATGGCAGGTTCTTCGCATTCGACGCAAGGTTTTCATTATTGACCTTCGATCGAATGATTCTGTGGGTGCTTGACGCTAGCTCACTGTTCACATTCCATGGATTGTACCTCGTGTACCTTGAGGTCCATCGTCATTATTGGTGGTTTATCTCACATATGTTAACGGCTTTCATTATTGGCCAGTAATTAGACGATGTTCTTGCATGTTCGACTTCAGCTCACATATTCGCATGCTTGAACTTGTACTCTGTTCGGGTCGAGATGGAGCACAAGACCCTAGATTTTTTTTTATATACATCCAGGCTACGGATTATTTGTGGATTATTATCATGTATTACATGACTCATTCGATTGGATGGCTGCGACCATACCTGAGTCTACTTGTTGATCCTTATTTACTTGATGGTTGCATCCATACCTTGGATCCCGGTTCTTGTACACTCTATTATGGATGGCTGCGCCCATACCACATATCATGTATCTGAGATATCAGTTGTATTTGTCTTCCCAGGTTTTCTGATGACAGTGTTTCAGTTGGGCGTGTTCTCATAAAGCATTTCACCCCTCCCTCTCTCTCGGACCTCATGGTTTAGGGGGCATCTGTTTCACATTATTTTGTCACCGTCCCTACAATCCCTCATACCGCACATTGGAGGACTATTCCTGTGACCTGTGAGTAGTAACATGTCCTGAAAACACCTTCATAACATCCTCCTACCTAAGGATAAACATTCTCCTGAAGAACATTTCCTCTGGAAAACCCTAAAAATAGGTGTTTTAGCTTTGGCGCGACTAGTCAGTTCATCCCTCACGCTAATGGGGAAAATCCACTCTAAAGGGCGGGAAAATTGGCACATTGTCCCTGTGTATCACTCACGCCAAGCCCATTATGGAATTTTTTTTAAAAATAAATGGCGAAAGTTTGGTTCTAAAAAAATCCAGAATGAATCATCAAAAGAAGTTGAGTGGTTTGGCTCCGGATCTCCATGTATAGGAAGTGGTTTTCCACCTCTCATGGAACCTTCCTAAGAGATAGGGCCTATCCCATGATTATAGGGATCCCAACTTCCCTTCCTCCATCTATAAAATCTTGCCCTCTCCATTAGAAAACTAGCTGAACTTGTAGGAGGAAAACTATAGCCAGGCAACTATTGAAAGCAGAGCCGAGAAGAACCCCGTGAGAGAGAGCTTTGTCCAAATTCCTGACAGGCTTCGTTGAGACGCACTCCACTGCAAGCCCCGCCAAAGGAAGATCATAGCGTCAGATCATTTGGTTGTAATCTCCCTTTTTTCATTTATAATATAATCAAATCTGATTTTGGTTCCATTCATGTGTTCATTTCTTTATGTAATGCAATGAATTATATCCTCTCTAACTAATATATGGTTACATGCTTTATATTTTACGCTGTATGTCATCATTTTCTTGCATGTGTACAAGTTTTCGGACGTGTCGCATAGAAGGATCGTGATCTGTCAAGCAAGGGATGGGAAACATCATCTTTTCTTCAACGACAACTGCGTGGGATTTGAGGTAGGCTACTCGTCGCAACTCTGATTTTGGTTCCATTCCTGTGTTCATTTATTTATGTAATGCAATGAATTATATCCTCTCTGATTAATATATTGTAATGTTCCTAATTATCCCAAGCTAATTGGAACATTTCATTTTGTCTTAATTTTATGTGTTGATGAATAAAATGTAAAGGAGGACATGAAAAACTCCTTAAATCAAAGAATAAATACATGCCTAATGTGAAAAGCGATGAATCTGGGCCTTTTGTAACAAATCCACTTGTGTGTGAACAGAAATTGGACCACCTTGGAGAACCAGCACATTTTTCGAAGAGGAACCCAATGTGAAAGGGGTTAATTCCACTGAAGTGGTTTAGGGTTTGTGCACCCCTTCAAGTTATAAAAAGGAGGAGAGGGCTCATGTAAAGGTTTTTTATCATATTTGGAATTTTGAGTTTCTTGAGAAACTCCTTTCTCTACGATGTTCAGCAAGAGAAAGAGAGTATTTCCTATTTAGGAACTCTCCTCCCTTCCCTGAGAAGCTTTTGGAGGGCATTGTACTGCATTTTCCACTATCCGGCATTGTTGGCCAAGCTCCAGCTCTAGTAGCAGCACTAATCCTGTTGAGGTTTTTGCAGCTGCTGTGAGTTGCAGCAAGTGGTGAACTAGATCTGCAAGATCTAGTTGTTTTGGAGGAGATTTCTCTCAGGGAGGGTGTCTTGTGACCACCCGAAAGAGGATCTCATTCTTGTATCTTGATTTTAGATCTGTACACTTCATCTATTTTCACATTTGGTTTAAGCTACAGCGCTGCCCGTTTGGGTACTACGTTATTTCATGTGTTGCTGCAAGTATTATTTGACTTTCCCTTTGTAATAGATCTCAGATGATTGAGGCTTGCCTCTCATCTTGAAGATTGACATTGTAGCTTGCTTATATCTATTGCTCAAATATGATATGTATTTTAATAATAATCATCTTCAGCTATTTCTGGAATTTTCTGCAGTTCCATGTATAAAAAGTCGGATCTACAATTTCTAGTGCATTATTTTGTTAAAACCCCAAAGGGGACTTGTAAAAGAGGCTGAGTAGTTTCCAGATCTGGTATGTATCTGATGTTACAGCCATATATCATTCATATATCAGATTTCCATTATTCAACTGTTTAAGCATACTTAGAGGGATGCAATCCATTCATCTCTGCATTTTTATAAATGTCGGAGTTGTCTTTTCTGAAGATTTTCTGCTATATTGTTCATGAGATTTGTTGTAGATTAAAAGGAGGATTATTCATGTTTCTGTTCTGATGTATATTTATTTACTTTGGAAATTTCAAGCTGACCTCCTTTGATTATTTGGAAAAACTTTGCAATTCTGGTTGCTAGGTTTCCTTGTTACAGCAGCTCTTCTCTTTAGCTGATTTTTAGCTAGTTAGCTTCGTGGGAGATTTTTTTAAGGGCCTTGAACTCATTTTTTTTTCCTGAAATTCATCACATGAGTCCCACATAGCCTAATCTAGGGGAAACAAGCCCTAACCTGTGTTATTCTTGCACCCATTTTCTTATACAACGCTCTCACTGAGCCTCTTGCTGAATTTCCTGAAGTAGAAATTTCCTGCTCCTTCCTTGTTTGGTTTTTGCTCATATTTTGGATCCCTTCTTCAGAAATGAAGATCTAATAATCCCAAGGGCTAAAAAATCCATTTGGAGTGTGTTATCTCCATACTTTCTGTGTTTCACCAATATTCTATAAACAGAGTTTGGAACGGGCCAAGAAGCCTCTGGTTTTCACCCTCTCTTTAGAGGTGATATAACCAGTAAATGCCCTACTAGTATATCTCTAGTTTAGATCTATTGGTGTGATTCCATAGTGTAATATCTTAATATATTCCCTACTAAGCTTATTTTTCCCCATTTGGAACATTACAATATAGTTACATGCTTTAGATGTTACGTTGTATGTCGTCGTTTCCTTGCATGTGTACAGGTGTTCGGACGTGGCAAATGGAAGGATTTTGATCTTTCAAGCGAGGGACGGGAAACATCATCTTTTCTCCAATGAAAACTACGTGGGATTTGAGGTAGGCTACTCATTGCGATCTTTGTCTTTTTGTAACTAGGAACCAACGTCATTGCATGACTTGATTGTTGCTAGACCCGATCTGGGCTAGTGGGATCACCTCTGTCCGTAGAGGGGATTTACTGCCTCAAAAATTTGTCATAAAAAAAATACCAAAACAGGAATATCAATAGTACACAAGGACAAAAAATTTAGGTTGAAATCCAGGGCCAAAACCTCTCCTCTTGAGAGGAACCCCACAAGAATTATTCTCTTCTTGTAGAATGTTCAGATGATAAATTCCAAGACCTAAGACCCTTGACAAATACCCCTCCAAAACCAAGTCAACGTCTTCTTTGATGAGCTTGCTCCTCCCAAAGTCAACTCAAGTCAACCTTTCTTCACAACAACTACAATTGCTTCTTCGACTACAAATTTAGACCTACAACTTTGGCCTTTACTGCAGAAACCCTAGCTCACACTTGTGGGTGGAATATGGTAAATTAGGTCTCCTTTTTAACTTTCTCAAAGTTCTTCTCTTCCTTGGTAACTCAACTTCCTTTCTTGATGGTTTTGTTCCAAAACTTCATCTCCTTATGATGGCTTCGGCTCAATATTACCTGTAGCATGATGATGCCCTAATTCTCTTCACATATGTGGGAGAGAGTAGCCCAAAACTAGTCCTAAATTCTTCGATCTTCTCCTTTATCTGTTCTCCTCCTTCTTTTCTCCTTTTAGGTTTTTTTTCTTCCTTGATTGAACTTTATTGATGATACACAAATGAGTTTGAGAACCTCTTATATATAGGCTTCTTAGAGGCCCTCAATAGACCTACTTGACATCTTTAAGAAGTCAGCTTCACTTCTTTGTAGGCTGACTTGTATTTTGTAGGTTGACTAGGTCTTGGAGGGTTTTAATGACACTTTTATGACTCAAATATTTTTTCTTGACATGATACAATATTCCCAATTGGGTCTTTCATATATGAAAATCACTCAATTTACTTCTTGACTCAATGAAAAACACTAGAAGCACTCAATGGGTGCTTGACTTGCAAATAAAATTGACCATGAGCATGAAACCCATGCTACAAAAATAATAATAATAATTTTCTGTCTTTTTACAATATAAAAGAATCAATATTACATTTCATATTTTTGAATACCGAACCTAGTTACCTATTTCAACTTAGAAAGGGTGTGTGAAAAGTGCAGAGTGTGAAAGGGAATCCATCATTTTCATTGTGTGGAAAGGGAAGAGAACAATAAAAGGCTTTCCCGCACTTTCGCATTCCACGCAAATTAAAAATATTAAAACTTCCTACATTTTTTGGAATGCATGAATGAATGCCTAAATTTTTTATTTCATTATCTTAAATCAATTTAAAAAATAGAAACGAGACAAACATTGAGTATTTTTTTTATTTTTTTTCCGAATAATAATTCTTCGTTTTCCGAGAAGTTCTTATTTCCACTTAACATCAAAACATTTTATATCAAGCAATTATTTACCCATAAATTGAAATTGCACAAAATCAATATACCAGTTTCACTTCGAAATATTGAAAAAACTTTCATTACGCACAATTGGGAGATATGGGGAAAGCGCAATGAAATCATTTCCCATACCATGCACTTTGTACAAATTCAATATATTAAAACATTCAAGATTATTAGAGCTTCATAGCAAATAGAAATAATAAAATTAAAAAAATATTAACTACATTTTATTATGTATTCTTTCCAAATGTATGCATGATATGATATAGGATATTAAAGCATGTGTTTTGAACAATACGAAACACAATCCCAGTAGCAAGAACTTTATCGAGATGCAAATATCAATTATCATAGCTATGATTAAAATAAATACAATACACGAAACATATATCTGAAATCTAGAACTGTTATCGACCATTCATTCTCATTATAATCAATAGTAGAAGATTATATATAATATAAAAGTTAAAAGAATATCCTCAAAATTTATTTTCTATTAATTTTTTTGAGCAATGTCACAAAATTCAAATGCATACAAGATCTAATGCAAAATATTAAGAACTCTGATTTTTAGCGGAAGTCATTTATATCATCAATTAAAATGCTCAACAACTCAATTCATAAACTCATTCACTATGTTATTATGGCATATTCTCTTTAAATATCCACTCCTGCATTCTGAGGAAAATGAATAAACAAAATAAATCATAATTTATCTCTGAAACAAATATATCTGGTAAAAAGAAATCGCATGCATATGGAAGAGATTATGTACTAAAAATACATTTATGTTTGATGTCTAAAGAAACTATTGAAATCTAGCTACCTAATCGTCAAATTAAATGTGTTGGCCCCAATGGGGACTGGGATTAGGCTCCCATGAACCGTAATATGTAAAAATGTAACTGCAAAAAAAAATCAAGGAACTACAACGAGCAATTAGACTAGTGACATTAACACAATTAACAAATCCCAATAATTAAATACTAGTAAACAGAAAACAAATGTGTGAATATTTAAGGACACTTACAGTATGTGAAAACATATATGGTAATGGTTTGACTATCAATTATCTTTCTGATCCATGATGTCTTGAACAAATATATCCAACATAGCTTTATTGAAATATTCCATCGGACCGATTGTAATCTCTAGCTTACCATGTTGAATAAATATATGATTTTCGATCTCCATAGTCTATTTTTGTAATTGAGAAGCTAAGACAGACTTATCTTCATTAATACTAACAAAGGTAATTAGCCTTTTGCTAATCTATTTTATAGTAAAAGAAGTTATATCATCAAACTATTTTATCATCAACTAATAAACGCATAATGGGTGGACCTTTTAGATCTTGAAAAATTTGCACCACCTTCATAAATGCATCACCTCTTCTGTTCTTTATGCTTTCACATTCAAAAATAATGTTTTCTAGTGTGTCGATTCTTTTAGATCATCTAGATTTGATATGATTCATTTGATTAGCATTTGGGAGTTCTATGTTTTTTTTATCTAGACCAGACAACAATTCAAGCCTTTGAATAAAAGTAATTTAGTCATTGTTAATGAAATTATTGTCTTCGTTAACATTACTTTTAAACAAATCGGCAAATGAGTTGATTTCTTGTGCTAAACATAGTAGATGATAAGTTGCTTCCCATGCATGTTCAATGATTTCTAATCTTTGGCATATATTAGTGATAATGTGAGATTTGATTGCATTAAGGAGTTTCAGAGGTTTATTAGGTCCATGGCATGTGTTGGGAGTAGAAATTACATATGGAAATGTTCGTATTGCAAGTAAAATCATCAACAAAGGACCCAGATTTAGAGCATTTTCTAGCTCTTTTATTCTTGTTTTCGATATTAGGTTCTTTGCTTCCTATTGGCCAATAAACACTGCAAGTGCATTACCAGTAACTTGATGGAATATCATGAGTCTATTGGCTACAATTCCAGACACATCAACATTTTTTTCTATTTTATAAATAAATTTTCTATTATGGACCTTTACTTTTTCTATTTTCAATGTTTTATTTTCCTTGTCATAGTTTTCATTTTGAAAAGTGACAGGGCAATCATCGAAAGTAGAAGCTTCTTTTGAAATTTTCTCATATATTTTCTAGGTTTTCCTAAACAACTACTAACCCAATTAGGTAGCATAGTGCTTTCGATTTCCATGTTCATAGTTTGTTCAATGCTTCATTTTTTCAAGGGACTTTTGGATTTGGTTGATTCAGCGATGTGTTTTTGTCTGGAATGAATTTCCAATGAGGCTCTTTGTCATCTATGTTATTTTATAGATGACCATGAATCACTTTTTCACTTGCATCATCTTTTCTCTTTCTTCGAGTCAAATATGAGGTCAGATTAGCCAGATGTGCAAGGTGAAAATTGTTGTGGAGGGTTTGCACCTCTTTTCTTATACTTTGTTTTTATGTTGATGCTTGCTTCTTCAATAATTTCCCTAGTACTCATTGCTAGTTCTTGATTATTTCCTAGAGAATTTTGACTCTCTTTCCTTTGATTTGAAACTCTTCTAAATAATTTCCCATAATTAACAACACCTAGGTGTGTGATAAATAGGACTTATCAATTAAAGCCTCGTCGGGATTCAACTTATTTTAAATTAGAACAATGTAAATACTTTGCAAGCTCTTCAATGTGATTTTAATTCTTCATAGTTACTTGTCCACCAGTAAATGGAAAATAAATAAATTGTTTTTTTTTTGTTCAAATATAACTAGTCAATTGTGGCTTTTTTCTACAGACTTCAACAATAAAATACATGTCTATAACAGTTTTTGGAAGCTATATAAATATATAGGGTAAGTTCCTTAGATCAAACACCAAAGGTCACCGCTCACAAATCAGTACACTAGTATTTGATGTGGTTAAAACCCTCGAAGAGGGAAACAGTCCATGGCCTGAACCAACACGGCCACTTCAGGAAATTTATTAATATAAAAAAGAAAATTTACATAAGTTTCTCTCATAAACGGTTACCATACAAATGACCCTCCATGCTCTTTAAATAGAGATCATGGACCAATCGGGTGCTAAGCCACGGATCAAGTGTCATTAATACCGAGGAGAGAGTGAGCCATCGGATCACTACATATCATGACCGTCGGATTATAAGTTACAAATGTACATAGTAAATAAACACACTTTACCTAACTCTACACTAGACCAAGTTATACTTAACTATTTCCTATGTGTCGAAATATCCTAACATCCCCCCTTAAGAACAACTTGGGATAGGATTGAAGGATTTACAAAGGTGGCACAAAATGAGACTATTTCCTATGTGTCGAAATATCCTAACATCCCCCCTTAAGAAAAACTTGAGATAGGATTGAAGGATTTACAAAGGTGACACAATAGGAGAAGGAAGGAGGAATTAGAGCCTATCCCCCCTTAATTATAACTTTCCTGAACTCCAAGCATAGATCAAATATTGGTAAACTTTGCTTATGTGATACCCTTTGTAAAGATATCGGCAACTTGATCATTGGTTGAACAATGCTAAACTTTGAGAACACGATCATGAATGAGCTTTCTGATGAAGTGTATATGAATCTAAATGTGTTTCATACAGTGATTTTGAACTCAATATTTGCATAGATGAATGGACTATGATTATCACACCAAAGTGTAGTCGGATACTGCTAATGAATACCAAACTCAGACAGGATCTGACGAAGCCACATGGCTTCCTTGTTGGCTTCAAATGCACCATGACACTATGATTCTACCAAAGAAAGAGAGATGGCAATTTTTTTCCTACAAGACCATGTAATAGGTCTTGAACCAAGAGTTAATACATATCCTGCAGTAGACTTTCGATCATCAGGGTCACCAACCCAATCAAAATCAGTGAAACCAATCAACAATGGAGATGCTCCTGCACTGTAATGAATCCCGAACCAAACTGTACCTCGAATATATCGAAGTATTATTTTAGCTAATTTCCAGTGACTTTCATGAGTTTGGTGCATAAACCGAGCAACAAGACCAACGGAAAAGGAAAGGTCGGGATGGGTATGGGTTAGATACAGAATTTTACCAACAAGTTGACGGCATAAGGTAACATCAACTTTAGGGGTAGTAGAAGTGACTGAAAGCTTGAATCCAGGATGAAGGGGAGAAGGGGATGGCTTTTAGTCTTCCATGTGAAAGTGGCATAGAATATCACAGGAATACTTGGACTGAGAAAGGGTAATACCTTCTTTGGATTGCAAGACTTGAAGACCAAGGAAATAATGCAAGTGTCCTAAGTTTGCCATTTCAAACTTCTTTTTGAGGCTAGACTTCACATCGTATATATGGTTGGGATCACTACTAGTAAGGATAAGATCATAAACATAAAGAACAAGGATGATGAAGGACTTACCCACCGTTCTTGGTGTAGACAGTGTTGTTAGAATGACACCTAGAAAATCCATTATCTAAGAGAAATCTATCCATTTTGGCATACCAAGCCCGAGGAGCTTTTTTGAGACCATAGAGAGACTTCCTAAGGCAACAAAAAATGCTAGATTTGTTTTGGATAAATCCAGGGGATTTTTCCATGTAGATTTATTCATGAAAATATCCATGTAAGAAGGCAGATTAACATCCATTTGATGGAATTCCCATTTAAAGGAGGCAAACTGGGAAAGAACAAGGTGGATAGAATTCATTTTGGAAATAGGGGACAAGTTTTTCAGTATATTCAATGCCTTCAACTTGTGAAAATCCTTTAGCAACAAGACAATATTTATTTCTATCCACTTTTCCATCTGTTCTAAACTTTGTTTTGTAAACCCATTTGCATCTGACAATTTTTCTTCCCTTTGGAAGAGGAACAAGATCCCAAGTATCGTTTTCCAATAAGGAACAATATTCTTCATTCATAGCTTCATCCTAATCTGGATGACCTGAATCTTCTTCAAAGGTGTCTGGATCAAGATTTTTCTAGAACTTGAGCCAATAAGGAAGAGGCTCTTTCGAACTGAGAACATGTACGGCATTGATCTGCATGGTCACCTGCAAGAGAACCGGTTCCATCCCAAGTAGAGAGAACCCATCTTGGAAGCTGTGGAGCTGAAGGAATATCTTCAAGAGGTGGAGGAGGATTTTCATCCTCGTTGTCATCATCTGAACTAGAAGGAATGCTATCAAAAATAGAAGAGATAGAGAGAGGTGGCACATATGTCGAATCAGGCTCGCAGGCCAAAGCTGGCGTACCCGATGAACTAGGCTAGTAGGCCGATATATTTTCATCAAATTTTACATCTCTTCTAATGATTATATTTTTGGATTTTGGTTGAAGAAGTCTATATCCTTTGACATCTTCAGAATATCCAACAAAAATTTATTTTTCACTCTTAGGTTCTAAGGCTTTATGTTTCGCATCTGGAATATGGGCCCAAGCATCACTTCCAAAAACACAAAAGTGGCTTACATCTGGTTTGATTGAGCTCCAAGCTTCTTTTGGAGTTATATTCCTTAAAACCTTAGTAGGAGTGTGATTTACTATGTAATTTTCACAGTTAATTGCTTCTGCCTAAAAATTGAGACTAAGTCCTTTAAATTGAAGCATACAGTTAGTCATTTCTTTTAATGTGTGATTATTCCTTTTAGCTACACCATTTTGTTGTGGATTATATGGAACAGTATGTTGCAATTGAATGCCATGCTCAATGAAAAAATTGATAAATTTGTTGTTAACATACTCTCCTCCATTTTCTGATCTTAACTTAAGAATTTGATGTCTAGATTGTTTCTCAACAAAGACCTTAAAGGCGAAGAACATGTTAAAAACTTCACTCTTGAGTTTTAAGAAGTATACCCAAGTGTGTCTGGAAAAATCAGCAATGAAATTTAAGAAGTACTTGCAACCAAAGAAAGAAACAACAGGAAGTGGACCACATAAATCATTGTGCACAAGTTGCAAAGGGGCTGAATCATGCCAAGAGGCACGTTTGTCAAAACTATCCCGATGATGTTTTTCGAGTACACATCTAGAGCAAACATTATCTCAGCAAGATACCACAGGAATACTTGTTACCATATTTTCTTTACATAGAGTTTGAAGAGAGTGATAGTTTAAGTGACCAAATCGCTCATGCCAAATTTTTCTCACTTCATCATTATGAGCAACAAAAACGGAGTGAAGACATGATGACCCAAATTTTTCAAACTTATACAAATTTGTGGAATCATCAGCAATTCCAGTAGCTAAAATATGTCTAGGATCTTTCAGGTCCTTGATTACAACATCATGAGGTGAGAATTATACTTTTTTCCCTTCCCCTGAATGAGTTATCTAATAAACATATAGAAGGTTGCGGGACAAGGTAGGAACACACAATACATCATTAAACTGACCATTATCTAGATGAATGGTTCCGGATCCTACAACACTAAGAGATCTATCATCACCAACATAAATACGTTTGGTGTTACAATCATTTAAAGAAGAAAACATGGCTTTATTTTTTGCCATGTCGTAAGAAGCTCTAGAGTCAATGAGCCACTCATGAGAATGATAAGAAGAAGATACATTTAATGCATAACCAGATCTTAATGCTTGAAAACCACAAGCAGAAAGTGCCATTCTTGAAGATGAAGTTGAAGAGTTATCCAAATTGTTGTGGTGCTTCTTCATTGCTGCTTCCAAGGCTTCCATATTCTTAACGCATTTGGACTCTACTTGGCCATCACGATTACAAAATTTGCAACATATATTTTTTTTCTTCACTTTGTTTTTATTTGACTTATCATTTTGGTGAGTTTATTTTTCAGTTTGTAGCTGAAATTGCTTAAGACCCTTGTCCCAGGACAATAATCTAGCTCTGAAACCATGTAGGAATTTATAGGGTAAGTTCCTTAGATCAAATGCCAAATTTCACCACTCACAAACATATCACAAACCAATACACCAGTATTTGACGTGTTTAAAACCCTCAAAGAGAGAAACAGCCCACGGATTGAGCCAACGTAGCCACTTCAGGAAATTTATTATTATAAAAAAGAAAATTTAGATAAGTTTCTCTCATAAACAGTTACCAGACAAATGACCCTCCATGCCCTTTAAATAGAGATCATGGATCAATAGGGTGTTAAGCCACGAATCAAGTGTTGGTAATACCAAGGAGAGAGTGAACCATCAGATCACTACATATCATGACCATCAAATTATAAGTTACAATGGTACATAGTAAATAAACGCACTTTACCTAACTCTACGCTAGACCAAGTTATATCTTGAAACAATGGTTTATCTTGAAACCCATATATTCAAATAACAATATTATTTTCTCTTTTTTCATGTACCCCTTTTCCCCATGGGAAAAATTAAGCTTGGGAATATATTTGTTGGGGCTCTTGTCCAATTATCATGTAAATGATTTATTTTACAAATATATCTTGTATTAGACAAAAATTTGAAGTAGCTTCCCACTTCCACAATATGGGATACCATAACTGCATCGGTTCTTCATTAAAAATAAATTTAGGTTTATGTGGTAAGTCATGAAGGACATGACTCGAGATGAGGGTTGTTATCAGGTATACCATCATGAAAAATATATTGATTTTTAATAAATTCACTAACTAAAAATCTAATTAATTTTAAATAAGATCAGCTGAGTTGAATAGACAATATTTTTTACATGAATAATAGATCAGATAGAGAATGGATTTTGGGACATTAGTCGTAGTTTATTGGCCCATAAAATGGGCACAGAGTGAAGAAAAATTCTTTAAATAGTTGTTTAAACAAAGAAATATCTAGAACGGAAAGATCAAAAGGAACCTAATAAGTTGGTGAAATTAATTCTTGAATGATGTTAATGTCCCCTACTTGTGACTCCATAAAACTCTTTGCTTCTAACAATTTTAACAATATGTCTAGATTCAGTAGCTTGAATATGCATCTGAATGCCTCTAGATTCAAAGGAATAGGGGTCTTCTTAGCTGCTAAAATAATTGTTCTCATCTCTGAATCAAAATTATGTGCGCACAACTAAACAATTTCTCTGAAATCAAACACTTCAGGAATGCATGCAGCATTCACTGGATCAGATCTTATTATTATTTTTCTCTTACATTGACATATTCACGTATTTTTCATACCCATTCAACCACTAAAATATCTCATAAATAAGCGCAAGTGAGTTAATTGTATTAGTACAAATAGCTTCTTTCCTTCCTCTGCTAGCCAATTCCCCTTTTTATTTTGAAAATATTCTCTCAATCACTAATGTTTTCAATGCCCTTTAATTATAGATTTATCAAAAAATATGACGTTTACAGGAAGTAGTGGAAATAATTCTGTAATCTATACAGGCCACAATTTTTCCCAGAAAACAATAGAAACTTTGGCATGATTTTTAGAAAATCTGGCACAATTTTTGAAAATTTGTGTTACAACTGGCAAGCTTCAAAATTCTGGGTACCCAATGATTGTTGATGGTGTTGAATCCAACGTGGCCATAAAAAAATTATTTAAACACTCCCACAACCAAAATTTTTGAAGATTTTTTCTTCGGTTTATGGCAATAAATTCATTGTTCGAGTGAAATTGTAGCCTCGATAGACAACGCTGAAACAAATATCAAAATCATAATAGTAGCTAGTAATTTTGTGCTTTTTTCGTTTGCATTATTTGTTCTATTCTGCGTGTGAAATTTGTTTTATAGGAAACTCTCAATAAATAGAAATTCAAAATAGCAAAGTGGGATTTTACGGGAAGTAGTGGAAATAATTCGCATAGTCTTAACAACTGACAATTTCACCTGGAAAACAATAGAAATTTCACCATGATTTTTAAAAAATCCAGTAGAAATTTTTTAAAACTCGGGTTACAACTCTCAAGATTTATGATTTTGGTGCCCCAATGATTATTTATGGTGTTGAATCCATTTATTCCATTAAAAACATTATTTAAACACTCCCACATTCAAATATTTTGAAGATTTTTTCACCAATTTGTGACAAGAAATTCATTCTCCGAACGAAATTATGGCTTTGTTAAAAAACACCAAAACAAATCTCGAAATTCCAAAACCATATACTTTGTGTACTTCACACTTTATTGTTGCTTTAATATCATCGATATGAAAACAAAATTAAATGTGAACTATTTTTGATAATGACAACTAGCCTACACACGGTCAATAATAACTCTAAGTCAAAATGCATGAATGGACAATTGTGAACAAATACTATGTAGATACCTGGCCAATTATCTCTATCATGAAATGAGTTCGTAGTTCATTTGGAACTCACTACTATTTCGATTTCATTTATACGTAGTAGCATTTATTATTCCCGATTACGTGTCGATTCGCTCATTCATCGAAAGAATGTTGAAACGTCTTACTATTGAGTTAGCGTCATTATGAGGAAAACGAAAATGTGGAAAGCTTTTTTGCTTGTACATAGTGCTAGGCTTTTTTAGTTTTGTACTTTTTTCCGTTTGTGGTGTGCCTCTTCTGCATTCATTACAAGGAAGATTATAATTTTTCAGGCTTATTACTTCTCAGTATATGATCAATATGACTTTCTGAGCTCTGCAAAATGGATGAATGTGATATATAATATCGCTTAGTATTTTCTTAATATGAATTTCAGGACTTCGCACAATATATGAATTCACACCTCCATATTTTTAAAAATGTATCAAAAATTCTAAGACATTATTAATCGATCAAATATACAAAATGTGGAGTTGTGGAGAAAAATGGGCATAGTTTCCTTTCATTGTGCATAATGTGGAAGTGCGAACACAACAATAACAACAAATAGCCAAAACAATTTCCCAAACAAAGAATTTTGAATTACGATAAAATGCATATCTGACATTTTATGTGCAATGCAAAGGTGTGAATAACGACATTTGTGCATTAAATACTTATTATTATCATGTAATATTAAATTAAAATTCTATTTAATGCGTTTAAAAAAGTAATGTTGTGCGAGAGAACAGGTCAATGGAGCAAGGAACAAATATTTTCTCTCACAATCTTTTAGTCCTCTTTTCAAACACGCTTCTTCTACACGACAATACATATTATTAATCAATAAATAATGTAAGACGATATTGCAGAGGCAAATTTATTTCGTATACATAAAATTATTAAAAATTTAAGAGGAAACTTAATATCCAATTAAAATAGAGATTAGCTTCCTCCGAATAATGAAAGCTCCGCACAATGAAATAGGTTGCTACAATTATGGTTCTCAGTTTACTAGGTGAAAACTTCCTTGCATGCACTCAAAAATGACTGAAATTGCTTTCATAATAATATTATTAATTATTTTTCGCAATTGATAAAAAAATTTATTAAATAAATCTGATTTCATCATAAAGTTAAATTAATTTAATTTATATTTATGATTTTTAGGTTTATATTTTTTTAATGAAAGTTTTTAGCAAATAAGAATTTAAATAAATTTTGCTAGATGTAGAGGATTGTTTCATTGTGCAGAACTTTCCTTGTGTAAAAATTACAATAAAACTTTCATTATGTGGAGGAGGAGATTTCCTTGTGTATAACTTACAATAAAACTTTCATTGTGTGGAGGAAGCTTCCTTCACACAATGAAAGTTTTATTGTAATTTATACACAAGGAAAGCTTCGCACAGTGAAACAACCTTCTACATCTAGTACAATTTCTTTAAATTCTTTTTTTTTTAATAAAATGTAAATGTGTATAATTAAATTGTTCATAGAGACTAATTTATCATTGACTATTGCAAAATTAAATATGGATTTTTTACACAATACTTTCAAGAAAAAAACCCATAGTTTAATGTATTATTATGAGATCCTACTTTCAATTTGAGAAAAATAATTTATTATCTCATAATTCCCTATTTTTTTAGAAATTGATAAATTTATTATTAAAAAAAATTGATTTCGTCATAGTGAATGTTTCATTGTGCAGAGATTTCACTGTGTGGAAGAAGCTTACTATTCACAATGAAAATTTTCATTCTAAGCCCTATACAATGAAACATTGATCCTTGCAACTCTCACTTTTGTGCATACATTCATAAATGAATAGAACTAGAATTGAGTAATCAGCCTTTGTGCATGAGAATCCTTGAACAATAACCAACATAGTTACAATAACAACAATTATATTCATATTCAAATGATAATGACTATAGCTATGATTAAAATAAACATTACAAATGGAATAGATATCTAAGAATCAAACCACTTGCTAAACTTTCATTTTCATTGTCATCAATTACAGGTCGTTGCATACAATATAAAAGCTCAAAGAACATTCTCAAAACTTATGTTCAATAAATGTTCTTGATAAATGATACATAATCCATAGCTTACAAGTTCATATGAAAAGCATGATCTAAGAATTCTTGATATAATTGGTAAACAATATGCACAATGAAAGCTTTCATTCTAAGCCCTGCTCAATGAAAACTCCACACAAGGAAGCTTTGAACAATGAAAAATTGATCCCTGCAACTCTGGATTGTGTGAATGCATCCATAAAAGAAGAGAATCAGAACAAAGCAATCATTTGTGTTCTTGAGAAGCCTTGAATAGTAACCAACACAGTTATAGTGACAACAATTGTATTCGAATTCAAATGATAATCACTATAGCTATGATTAAAATAAACATTACAAATGGAATAGATATATGAGAAACAAAATGCTTGTTAAATGTTCATTTTCATTGTCATCAATTACAAGCCATTACATACAATATAAAATCTCAAAATCATACTCTCATAAGCTTATGTTCAATTCATCTTCTTGAAGGATGGTACAAAATCCAGAGCTATACAAATTCATATGCAAAACATTATCTAGAAATTCTTGATATAATTGGTAAACAATTCCAGTATTAGGAAAGAGTAAACAGAAATTCATTTTAATTATCACAAATTAGAGAACATTAGCTAATATATCAAAAATCAAATAAAATACTATAAAATTCATGTTCAATTAGTTTTTTTACACAATGTGGTAGAATTCAGGCCTATAAAGCATACCATGCAAAATATTATCTCAAAATTATTTACATAATTGGTAAATAGACCGAGAATTAGAACACACAGTAATCAGAATTGAAACAAGGATTGACTACAGAGTCATGGTCCAGAAAATAGTCTTTGTTGCATAAAGCATTTATCAAAATCCTAATACTTAAATCAAAAAATTAATTGGATTCGTCCCAATGGGGACTAGGATTGGGCTCTCGTTGACCGTAATCTCAAAAGGGCGCTTGTAAAGGAAAACAAGAAACTGCATTAAGGAATTATATTATTTCATGATAATGCACTAATAAAACTTCAATAACTAAACATTATAAATAGAAAAAATAATGTTCCAAGATATTAAAACACTTATACTATGCAAAATATATCCCTATATTGTTTGGTCGTTACTTGTCTTTCAAAGACGTGATTTCTCTAAGGAATACCTTTAGTTTAGCTTTAAATAAATCTTTCATCGGAGCGACATTAGTCTCCTTTTTAACATGTTCATTGAATATCTCCTCTTCAATCTCTCTATATTCTTCTTGCAATTGTGAATCCAAGGCAGAGTACTCTTTGTTAACATTAAAAAAAAACAATTATCCATTTTCTAATTTCCTTTGCAATATAATCAGTTATATCATTGAACTTTGTTGTCTTTGATTGTTTTATTTTCTCCAATTCAACCATAAACCTATATTCCAGAATTAATCCATACTCATGTAATTAATGGAACATTTAAATCCCCAAAAAATTACATTTCCTTGAGATACACATCAGCTCTTCTATTTTCTATGCTTCCACATTAATAAATATTGTCTTCTAATATTTTTATTTTCTCAGAACATGTAGTTGTGATCTGCTTCATCTGATAATTACCCAGGATTCCTTGTTTCTTTTTTTCTAGATTAGGGAGTAAATCAATTTTGTGACTAAAAGTTAGTAAGTCAATATCTACAAATCCCCTGTCTCCCTCAAGGTCACTTTTGACCCCCTCGAAAAATGACTTAATTCTCTGCAATAAATGTTGCAAATCAAAATTTTCCTTCCATTCAAATTCAATAACTTGCAACCTTTTAGATATATTACTAATATTATATGATTTCACTACATTAAGAAGATTGAAGGGGTTTAAAATATATGGCATGTTACGAGAGTAGAAATTTCCAATGGAAGTCTTCATATTTCCAATAGAGTCATCAACAAAGGACCCAAGATCAGAGCATCTTCTAAATCTTTTATTATTTCCTTCATATTCATATTTTTTCTTCTCATCGTCTAATAGACTCTACAAGAACATCACCAATATCTTGATGCAATTTCATGAGCCCCAACATTTCAACCCCGGACAGATCAACATCCATTTATGCTCAATCAATAAAAAATTTGTTGCAAACATGTACCCTTTCAATCCTTAATCCTTTACTTTCCCTATAATAATTTACATCTTGTAATGTGACAGCACAGTCATCAAAAGTAGTGGCCTCTTTGGCAATTTGTTCCATCATTTTCTGATTTTATTGCCAACAATTACTAATCCAATCAGGTAGTACAACGCTATCAAATTCCATGTACATAGCCTCTTCAATGCTCCATGTTTTACATAGAATATTGGATCTAATTAATTCATTTGTGTGCACTCTTTCTATAGTTACTCTACGAAGAGCCTCTTCGCCATCTTCACCATCTCATAACCCACACAAACTAGTCTTTAATTTGTAGTAGTTTTTTTCCTTTTTTTGACTGGTATATGAATTCAAACCAACACCGCATGTTCAAGATTGAGATTTCCCAGTAATATTTGTGCCTCTTTGGTTTTATTTTCCTCCCATTCCAACATCTCTTTTTCAATGATCTTTTCAGCACCTATTAACAATTCTTGATTTTTTTTTGGTGCATTGTGACTTTCCACACTTTGGTCTTTAATTCCTGGAAACAAGTTATCATACCAAATAGACTCTAGGTGTTCCATGAAAAAAAAATTTGGATCAAAACCTTTAATGGATTCAGCTTCACTTAAGTTAAAAGCATCTAAATACTTTGCAATATCGATAGCGTGACCAATGTTTTTCACAATGACGTTTCCAACAGTAAACAGAAAATAAATAAATTATTTTTTTTTTGTCCAAATGTAACTAGTCAATGATGATATTTCCTATAGACTTTAGTAACAAAATACCTATCTAGAACAAACCTCGATAACAACAATGGCCTATTTTCAAAACCGTAAGTTTGAATTACCGTATTACTTTCTCTTTCCCCATGCTCCTCTTTTCCAAATAGGAATATTTGAGCCTATGCAGATATTCTAGGAGGCTCTTGTCCAACTACCATGAAATAGAATTTATTTACAAAGACATCTTGAATTAAACAAAAATTTAAATAATTTGTATGCTTCCACAATATAGGATACTAGAACTGCATTGGTTCCTCACTAAAATTGAATTTAGGATTATAGGGTAAATCGTCAAACACATGGCTTGACACAAGGGTTGTTATCAGATACGCCATCCTGAATAATTTATTTCTCTTGGATAAGATAACTAACTGAAAAGATAATTCATTGGAAATTACATCAGTCTAGTCGAATATACAATTTTTTTTTTTATGATTGGTAGAGCATATATAAATTGCATTTTGGAACATTTTCTATAGTTTCTTGGCCCATGACGGGGGAAAAGATCCAACAGAATTCCCTAAAATGTTTTATAAACAAAGAAATATATAGCAGAGAAAGACCGGAAGGAACCCCATAATTTGAGGAAATGAATTATCGAATAATGTCAATCTTGCTTTCTTCTGGCTCCAGGAAACTATATGCATCAGACAATTTAAAACACTTTTTTCTGGTAACTTGAGTAACCCACTGAATTCCTTGGGATTCAAAGGAATATTCGTCACTCCTAGCATAATTGTTCTTGTTATTGAATTGAATTGTTTGCGCACAAATAAACAATTTCTTTGAAGTCAAAGACTTCCGAAACACACCCAACTTTTTCTAATCTTCTACTCCAAATATTGTTTTTTTTTCCTCTTTCATTGGCATATTCACATATTTCTCATATGTTATCGACCAATCAAAGTTCTCATCAATATGAGTAAGTTAGTTAATCGTATCACTGCAAATAACATATTTCCTTCCTATGCTACCCATTTTCGCTTTGCACTAAAAAAATATTTATCTATTAAAAGAATCTTCAAATTTCGTTAAACTGTACAATTATTTTTTCTATTCACTATCAGCAGTTGTTATTATTACTTTTGTGGAAATTTTTACACAAAATACTCTCAATAAATATAAATTAAAGATACCAAAGCTAATTTTTATGGAAAGTAATCGATATCAATTTCGAAATTGCAAAAGCATCATGTCCATTTAATAAGAATTTTACTCTTACTTCAAGATCATTGACATATGTTGTTGAATGGTTTTTTCATTGAGTCCAATGTTCATGATTGAACGCTCTTAATATTTTTCATCAATTGGAAGCTCCACTGGTCAAAGTCCCTTGAAAACCCAAAAAGTCCCACACTTGTTGAATCATTTAGGGATGAAGATCAGGAATCTTGGGCTTAGGACAATCCTCATTTGATTCTCCTCATTATTTTTATTACATTGATATGTGGCATGCCATGATATCCCTTAATTTTTGTGAGATATCCTTTTTTGAATATGAAGCCCCCAACATATGGCAAAAAACCTCAAAGGTTGATGATGTGGCATCCTTTTATTTGGGAAGAGTCACAAAGTCAAAAAGAAGTCTTCTTATGATTAAATATATTTGGATAAGATATATTGTTGAAGGCATCATGGGTTTTGTCTCAAGAATTTGAATCTCAAAATTCAAATTTCCTCCTAAAGGAAACAGCCTTAAGAATTGGCTCCAATCCAAAAATTCAAATTTAAATTTATTTTTTTTCCCTCTTAAAATTTCATCAAGTTGAATACCCCATTTTGGTGTATTCAAAAATCTATACATGGGAATTCGTTATCCCTCCCTTAGTATGCACATTGAATAAATATCATTTAGTTTTTGAGCTTTGAAATAGTTTTTCAACCCTGTGGAGGTTTGTTGGATTAGATGAGAGGCACTTTGTACTTGTTTTTTATATTGGCTTGGGATTTGTTGGTTCATCTTGCATGAAAAGGGTTAATCCTAAGGCTTGGCCTATTATCTCTATGGCTTATATAAATAGTGAATTTTTTTTTTGGTACAGGACTACCATCCTTTGAAAAGGACCGAGGTTTGTTGGCATGATAAAATTTGATCCAAAATTCTAGGGTAGCTCAAAAGGAGGAATCATTGAATTGTATCTTCAAGAAAGCGACTTCGTAAAAAAAAAATTGGCCTTGATTTCCGAGTGACTATCTCTAAAATTAGATCGCCTTTCAAACCCTTAAATGTGTGTGGCCTTGGAGTATTTTCAAAGAACAAAGTCTCAAGTCTCTTGGGGTTATTCTTCTGGGAATTGTGGACAAATCAATCTATATCTGAGGCTCGGTAATGTTTGGAGATACTTACGTCCTTGGTTTATGACATATAAAGTCACACACAATTGAATATCAAATACCTCACATGAGTCTTGTTTTAGCATCCCTTCTTGGAGTATAATTTCTAAATAAGAGACTTGTTTAGGCCTGTAGTTCTGAGCATAAATACCTTTTGTTTGTGGTTTTATTTGTTTCAGGACCAACAAAGAAGTATTTAAGACCACTGACATAATTTTCGTTGACTTGGAATTACATCTATGGAATATTATAGAGTCTTGTACAAGGAAAAGAAGTAATTTGAGTCTCAATCAACCCTAAAGTATGTAGGATTTTTTTACCCTATACAGAAATTACTTGCAAACAAATTCTTAAAAAACAGAAAATAAACAATGGTGAGAACATAAACATAAAACACACCTACACAAATATTTTCCCTTGGATCCCAAAACCGGGACTACCAGATTTATTTTTCATTGTATTTCTTTCAATGTTACAATACATGTATATACATGCTGAAACATTCACAAACCCCAATCCATTAACCCTGGATTAGAACATAACTGTAGTTCCCTTGACCGAATCTACACAATACCATGGACAGAAAACCATCATTCCCAAAACCATGTGCAAAATTCATGTACAAAACAATAGGTAGGTCCGCCCACCTAATATAGGGGGTGCTACACCAGGTAGGGGGTCTACCGCTCCTTTGTTGCGCCTGACACAATGAAAAGGGGGGTCTATCGCCCCCGCCCCCCCCCCCCCCACTATGACCCCCCACGCCTACTACTATTCGTGGAAATAATATAACGCACACCCAACACACTGAGCTCTTAGAACCTTTTCAAGATCAGGAGCGGAGATAACCAAGCTACCAGGATTCCTTCTAGAGTAAGCTCTTGTGAATGGTTGAACAAGTGGAGTCTCCACCCAAATAAGAAACCAACCTAAATGTCTAGGTGCTTGTTACACTGAAAATTGTCATCCTGAAATTCTTCTATGTGTATGAGCTCATTATTACTCATACTTATCCCTTTGCAAGTTTAACATATCAGTTCCTCATGTCAAGCCTTGAAAATCAGAGAAAAGTTCCTAAAAATCTCCTAAACTTTGGTGTCGCACTTTCTCTCTATCTTGCTTGCGGTCCCACACCTAATGTTCAGCTCTCTTGCGTACCTGAACGCACTTTATCTGTGTTAAAGGTGACCCCTGTAAGATAAAAAATGTGCAAGTAAATTCCAAAAAGCTCAATAAAAGTAAATTCTAGAAGCCTCTAGAAAGAATCTTGCGGTGGCAGAACCACTCTTATGAGGTGCATGTATCCCTTACCTTATGGAGCTAACCCCTTGATGTGAGGAGTTTATCCCTTTGAAGGATGATTCTATCCCTTCATAGTTGGAACAGAAAACCTCCTCTTTTCCACTACAAAAAGAGGCATTGGGTAGCCTCAAGGGGAGTTCAAGCTTTAGAATATTTGGAGTTAAGTGCTGTTGAGATTCAGACTCAGTTAACTAATAATTTTGTGAGGAAAGATTACATACCTCTATTTGTCTTGGTTGGATGAGTGCAGAGCTTTTCAAAGTAGAGGAGACTCCTGCTTCGAACCCCGGGAAGGCCTGTGCAACATCAAGGCTCAGGTTGTAAGGTTTTCCTTCTTTTGAAATTAATACAAATATACTCATTTTTCTCAATAAGCTTTTAGTTAATAGTTTATTTCATAGATTCCTTGATCACTATGATAAGCATGGTTTATGATGATTTCTATACAGGTGCTATGTAATATTTTGCTTGTTTGTGACTGCAGGTTTACAAGGAAAACTCCTTCAAGTGCACGAGGGACAACAATGACTTCAAACAAGCACTGGACATACGGTAAGTCTTTTACACCTCTATAGAGCTTTTCGTAGATCATATATGCTTAAAGAAAGATTAGTTTATTTGGTTGTTTTTTGCTAGATACTTTTAGTACTAGGGATATCAGTCTTGTCTGCAAGACGGATTAATCCACACAACAAATTGGCGACTCCGCTGGGGAAAGAACATGTTTTTTTTGGTTCTCTTTTATTTTGATTTGAGGAAACGTTTTTCCTGGTTTTTTATTGATAGATATCTGCCTGGGTAGCTTAGGTTTTCTCTGTTTTTGAAAATTTTGAAATCTTGTATGTTTTTCTCTAGTTTTTCCTGGGACTGCACTTTGCCTTCTTTGCACAGTGCTGGCAGTGTCGCATTTTTCCTTGAGTAAACAGTGCGGTACCACACCTGTTACTTCTGCAAGCCTGCGGACCCTGTCAAAATTTTGAAAAAACTCTAGATTTATTTCTTCAGTTTATCTTTATTTTGATTTAGATTTTTTGGTTTCTGCCCAGATTGATGATTGTTTCTGTCAAAAGCCTTTTGTGAATGAATCTTAGCAATATTGGTGTTTTGATGATTTTCTAGAAGTTTTGCATTTTGGATTGTTTTTCACTTGGTATTTGTAGTGATTCGAAGCATTGACTGTTTGAAGTACCTCATATTACATTGGTCTTTTTGTCTTTTTGTTGAATCTGACCTGATTGTGAAATCATCCTTTATTGAGAAATAGAGCTACCTGTTTCTTTGCAAATCTTCGAAAAAGAACTTTGTTATAGGTTTTTGAATTTCATTTTTTATAAAAACATATTTGAGTGTTTTTTATCTGTTTGTTATTCTGAATGAATAGAGCCTTAGTTTACTAAATAACTAAGTAAAACATTATTCAAAAAATAAAAACTAAAGCTTTTATTCAATTAGATTGTTAAATTTTGTAGATCTCAGAATTAGTTTTGTAGTTTTGAGTGCTTTTAAAATTTGTAGATTTCTTTTGAAGGAAACTTGTTTTTGTAGCTTCAAGCTTTTTAAAGTGAAAGGATTTTGTTGTGAGCTTTGATAATTTGTCTCATTTTGAGTTATTGTTGGAAAGACAAAAATATTTTCTTTCAATTATTCTTTATGTTTAAAGAAGGAATTGTTTATTAAAAGAATTGCATTCTCCAACTCTTTCTTAACTAGAATTTCATTGAAAGAAAACAATCTGATTATCATTATTAGGTGCATTTTTAGTGTTTTTGGAAGTTGAGTCTTCACACCATCAGAGTTTCATTTCCACACCCATTGACTTAAGAAATAGCTCATAAAAGTAACGCTTAATGAAAATTCATCTAGTAATCTTTTTATTTTCTAGGGCTCTTATCACCAACATAGCTTAGGCTAGTATCTTGGAGTAGGGAGTAATTAACTCTCCAAGATAGTAAAAACAAACAAGTAGACAAATCTTGTAGTAGGAAATAAATCCAATTGTAATTTGTATAATCTGGGAAGCTTCTCTTAAAGAAGTCAATCACGAGATCATATCCGAACCTTTGAGACAATAAATTCTGTTTCATTGGGGAAGATAGAAGATTTTGCGCCATTGCAAACAGTAAACCTCAGATTAACCATTGTCGAGGAGCCTGGGGTCACTTGTCAGTAAACCTCGGATTGACCATGACGAGGAACCTTCAAGGGGATTGAGCTTTGTTACTCTGCCCTTGTGCGTGGGATCGGATCGTAGACTGTTCCCCCAATTATATTTGTTACGGTTGGTAACCTTAGTGTCCACAAACTTAAGATTATTTCCTAAGGTGACAATGAAGGAAAGATCTCACTATACCTGGAGCAGATGTCGACTAGAATCACTTGGACTCTCTGGGGGGTTCTCTTCACACGAGATGGTTTTGTGAGGAAACTTGTGCCAGTCTGTTTCATTAAGCAGGTTTTCGGGGTAATTGTTCCAACCGCCCTTTCTGTATTAAATTTCTACTAAGTTGGATTTCATCACCAACTAGTGTTTTTAGTACGGGAAGTTACTGTTTGTGTGTGGTTTGAACTCTTAGATTTTTTTAAGCGTGTGATTCAACTGTTTGTTTCTTTAGAGACTTTAGGTGTTTTTATTGAAATTTTCTTTGTTTGCGTGTGATTAGTTAATATTTAATCGTGGCGGAATTGCCAAGAAAATCCCGGATTCTACAAGGGAAACCCCCTGAATATACACCAAGTCAGCTTGAAGGGCTTCGTACTCTGGTATCATCTAGCAGCGGTAGAATTAGATCAACAAAAGTTGGAACTTCATCTATAGTTGTTCATCCTGATTATCAAACACCCATAATAGAACATATTTCTGAACCGATTTCAGTTTTTGAAGTTATTGGTAGTATTTTTCCTTCTAGTGAACTAGCTAACGAACCTAAAATCTCTGAACATGAAACTGAACCTTCTGTTTTGGAAGCATCCTCAGGATTTATTACACCAACTTCTAGCGATCCTAGTTCACCTAGGGTAAGAAATATTGTCACTGACGATCTTCCATATGGACTTATTTCTATTGAAGAACTTACTAATCCAGACGAAGAGTTATCTCTTCCCGAATCCCCTCAATCTTTAAATCTTAGGGAACGTGAATCTATTTTCTACATCCCTATTCGAACTAGTGCTTGGTATCTATCCTTAACAAATTTTTTGGAGAATCCGGGTCTTGCTTTTTCTCCACCTCAAATTCCATTTCATCCAACACCCAGAGGTTACTATCCGTCATCCATCATGGCAGGATATTCATCCATGTTTTCCCAGACGCCGGAAGCATTTTGACATGGTGGTCCTTCTGTTCCTTCAGGATATCAGGCTATGTCTGGTACTTTCTCAGGGGCAGCTCCTCAACCGATTGAAAACGTGTTATCATCTAGTTTAAGTGGAATTAAAACTGAAACGTCGAACACAGAGCAAATATTTATGATGTTTGGTAATATTCCAAATCCTCAACCTCAAGTCAGTCAGTTACTGCCTGGAGGGAAATCTCAGGGAAATCAGTTACTGCCTGGGGAGGCAACCTCAAGGTAGTCAGTTATCGCCTGGGGGGGAACCTTCAGGAAGTCAGTTACCACCTGGGGGGCAACCTCAAGGTAGATTTTTCCTAGGAAAAACTCTGGAATCATATTATTTTGGGGGAAAACCCCAAGGACAGTACATACCTCAAGGTTATCAACCTCAAGGATAGTACATACCCCAGGGTCAACTCCAAGCTCAATATGCTCCTCAGGGTCCTTATCAACCCCAGCTTCAATACACGCCTCAGGGTTATCAACCTCAAGGTCAGTACCCAATTCAAGGTTTCCAACAGCCTTCTGGTCAGCCATCTATTCAAGGAGCCGGAAATTTACCACTTATTTATCAACCCTACGTTCAACTAGGTTATGGTCCTTATGTTCAACCTTCTGCGGGACAATACCCCGGAATGAATATGGTGTGGGATCCGTCCCAATATCAACAGCCTATGTAGCCTAATGTGCAGTTACCTTTTCAACCTGGACAGCCTTTGGTTTCTGGTCCAACCCAGCAACCTGTCTAGTCCACTATTCAAACTCCTGCACCTAGTTTTGTTCAGCAGTCTGGGCCTAGTACACCTCAGACTCCGCCTCAAACTGCTGCAACGTCTGTTCAACCTACAACACCAGTTTCTAGAGTATATGTAACCCCGATTTCGTCTATCCCTGCATCCGTGCAAATCCCTCAAGTCTTTGTACCCCAGTTAGAACCTTCAGTTCAAACTTCGGTCCAGATGCCTGCGGGACAAGCTGGTACAAGTACGGTGGTCACAATTCAACCACAATTCACGTATCAACTGTACCAGGGATAGCCTCAATTTGGTCCCATTTCACAAAATCCAAATTATAAGTATCAATCGTACCCTGGCTACACTTATCAGCAGCCTCAACAACCCCAGTTTGGTCTGGTTAATCCTGTTTACCCGGGAGGTTACACAATTCCTAATGCAACTCTGATTCCGAGTTATCCTAGGTATCCTCCTCCTGGAACTACTTTGGCTACTCAAGGTTTTCGTGACCCTAATCGTCAGTTACCATTTATTGCAACTTTGGATTTACCTGATTTGACGCGCCTTATGAATGATCCAATTTTCTATTATCCATACTGGCTGCCAATGCCGCATAAGTTGCCCAGTGATATACCAAAATTCGAAGGTAAGTCAGGATAGGATCCATCAAATCACGTCATGACTTATCACCTCTGGTGTGCGTCTAATTCAATCATTGATGATTCGATTCGCTTACGTCTTTTCCAAAGAACTCTTATTGGTCTTGCAGCCAAATGGTACATCGAGTTACCACAAGGCTCGTTTAATAATTTCAATCAGTTAGTAACTTCCTTCTTGAATCATTTTCAGTTGCCTGTCAGATACGACAATGGCATGGAACTATTAACTTCACTAAAACAATCCACGTCCACGTATATTTCTGATCATATTCATGAATGGCGACGTAGAAGGCGTTTGGTGAAATTTTACATTCCGGATCAAATTTTGGCGGAATGGTTCGTTAAATCATTATTACCTAAGATCACTGAGGATGTATCTAAGGCTGGTGTTGTTATTGAAGAGCAAGTAATTGATCAATCTCAGTACCTTGACCTCGTTTACACGCAGTCAGGTACTTTACATGAAAAAATCCTCGACCTTCCAAAACAAGGTCAAATAGTTGCTCCTCCTTCAGGGTCTCATGCAACTGATGGTATGATTGGTACAGTCAATACTAAAAGCAAGAAGAAATCTTCAAATAATTCTTCTCCTATTATAAATTTACCAGATTCCCTGAAAGGAGAATCTTCCCCCGAAATTTCTGCCAACATTCATGTCATAGAGACATCTACGGCCAAATCTAAATCCGGTGGTAAAAAGAAAGGGAAGAATAAAAGAAAAAAGAATTCAAAAGAGAAAACTGATAAAAATGAATCCAATGACGAAAAATGCAAACCTCGTTATCCTTGTTACATTTGTGACGAGGATCATTTTACTAAGGAATGCCCACATCGAGCAGAGGTTGCAAAATTCATTAAAGGTTCACAACAACCTGCTGTCTTGAAGGATCCTTTTCCAACTCAAGATAGTAAGATGGTTGGTTCCACCTCGACTGCCTCAGAAGAGCCAATTCTAATGATGTCTCATGTACGGATTGCGACGCAATCGCAAGATTATGGTACTAAGAATCCTGTTGATGGTAAAGAAGAAGAATCTTCTAGTGCAAATACATCAACTACACCTCCTCCTGTTTCTGGTCCGCTACAAATCGAGAAACAAAATCCAGAATTAATAATCAAACCGCCTGCTAAAGGTGTTCTTCGTAAATCAGCTTTCAATCTGCATGCGAGAGGTGCTCAGAATTACAACATTGTTGAAGACTTAGCTATTTCCCCTTCAGCAATGTCATCTTTGGAAGTGCTGCAATCATGCCCGTCACAGCGTAAATTGCTTTTGTCTACCATAGGAGCTATAGATATTTATGATTCTAACCTTATAATCTTTTATTTAGAGAATAGTACGCTTCGCCTACCTCACCAAATGGCTTTCCAAATTCCATTGTTAGTCAAAAACAGACCGATCTTTTGGACTGTGATTGATGAGGGAGCTTCAACGTGTATTATGTTGATTCAGTGTTGGAAATCGCTTGGTTCTCTTACACTCAACCAATATCCAACGATTCTTAAGGCTTTTGATGGTCAATTTTTTCACCCTTTTGGTATTTTGTAGGATTTACCCATAGGGGTCGAAGGTAAAATCGTAAATCTAGATGTGGAAGTGGTTGATGCCCCTCTAGATTACAACCTTCTCCTGGGTTGTAGTTGGACTTATGTTATGACCGTTTTTGTTTCTTCGGTCTTTTGAGTCATAAAATTTCCATATCAAGGAAGGATCATTACAATAGATCAGTTAACTTATTTTTCTTCCAAACCAGCCTCTACAGAAACAATCCAGCACATTGGTAAAGCGGCTATCCCTTATAAGGATGTTGGAGTAGGTTTGATTAAAGATTCTGGTTTACTAGGAACTTTTTCCTTTCCTCCTCCTAATGTATCGCCTTCTGTTGAAACTATTCACATGATTTCGTCAGACACTATTATGTTTGATGATCCTTGGATCGTACCTTTCGACTCCGAGTTAGATTCAATTGATGGCATGATGCCTTTGAGTCCATTTGAAATTGCATACCAGGATTTACAGTCACTTTCCAACCCCTCTTCAACCAAAATTGATCCAATGAATGGGATCCAAGAGGAATCACTTTCTATAACCAGTTCAGCCACAACAAAATTTCCTGATCTTGTTAATACTGATGAGCAGATTTGTGAATTTTTGTCCGTTGATGATTTACCATGGGAAGATCTACATCACCGATCTTCGTTTTTACCTAAACTAGATCATTTTGAAGATGATTTCGCTTCAAGTTTTACTGCTGAATATGTCAAAGAACCCTAGAATCCATTGTGAAATCCTGATTCTGAGTTAAATTTGGAAAATATATCTCGAACGATTCCAATTGACATTTTAGTAAAGCCAGGAATAATTGAAAACATTCATATAGGTGCTTGTTGTACTGAAGATGAAATTCAAACTTATAAAGCCCTATTTCAAGAATTTCGTGATGTGTTTTCCTGGTCTTATGAAGAAATGCCAGGAATTGATCCGTCAATTGTTGTACATGAAATCAAGACTTACCCGGATGCCAAACCTGTTCATCAACGTCTACGTCAAATACATCCTAGAAAAGTTGTTGCTATCAAAGCAGAAGTTGAAAAATTACTTCGTGCAGGTTTCATTTATCCAATTCCCTTAATGGCATGGGTATCGAATATTTTTTCTGTGACTAAAAAACAAGGAACGATACGATTATGTATCGATCATAGGGATATTAATCGAGCTTGTCCTAAAGACAATTATCCAACTCCCTATATCGATCAAATAATCGATGATTGTGCCAGCAGTGAAATTTTTTCCTTTATGGATGGCTTTTCCGGGTACAATCAAATAAACATACTCCCTGCTGATCAGCCAAAAACAGCTTTTATTTGTTCGTGGGAGACGTTTGCTTATTGCAAGCTACCTTTTGGATTGAAGAACGTTGGAGCAACTTTTCAAAGGGCTATGTCTTACGCATTTCATGACATTAAGCACATTGTGCAGTCTTATCTTGATGATTTACCTGCTCATTCATCACGTAGGGCCGACCATCTCACTCATTTATGAGCTATCTTTATGAGATGTAGGCATTATCGGATAAGGTTGAATCCACACAAATGTGTTTTTTGTGTAGAATCAGGTCGCTTATTGGGATTTGTTGTTTCGAAAGCAGGCATTCGCGTCGATCCGTCGAAGGTCGAAGCTATTGTTAAATTACCTCCTCCTTCGACTTTACACCAACTCCAAATTTTGCAGGGGAAAGCAAACTTTTTACGTCGGTTCATTCCTAACTATGCCGAGCTTACAAAGGGTTTTACCCGGTTGCTGAAACAGAACATTCCATTCTATTGGGATGATATTGTTGATCGATCTTTTGATGCACTTAAACACGCATTGACCCATGCACCGTTATTGCATCCTCCCAAATACAACCAGGATTAAATTTTGTACCTCGCTGCTTCTCATTCCACTATTGGGATGGTTTTAGTTTAGGAAGACGAATCTAACACTGAACATGTGATTTACTATCTTAGTTGGAATTTGCATCCGACTGAGATCAAATACACACATGTGGAGAAATTGGCCTTGGCAGCTGTTCAAGTTGTCCAAAGATTTAGACACTACATCTTGTTACGCAAAACCACAGTAATTTCTGATTGCAACCCTATGATGTACATTTTGACCAAACAATTTCTAGGGGGCAAGTATTCCAAATGGATAGTCATCTTGCAGGAATTTGACTTGGAATTTGAGAAATCCAAGGCAAATAAATCTTTGGTTTTTATGGAATTGATGTGTGATTTCCCCTCTACTGATACGGAAACTGTGGCAGAAAAACCCATTGTGGACGAATCTCTTTTTCTTATCAGTACTCTCGATCCATGGTATGGAGATATTATTGTTTATCTCCAAACCTAGTCTTTTCGGCCTGAAATTTCACAATCTCAGCGACAGAAAATACGCTTCCAATCCCAACAGTACAATATTATTGGTGATACAATCTATCGTCGTGGAGCGGATTCTATTTTCCGACGCTGTCTTATTCATGAAGAAGCTGAAAAGGTTTCAAATTACTACCATTCTGGAGCATGTGGCGGTCATATGTCTGGGTATGCCACAACCCAAAAGATATTGCGTGCTGGTTATTTCTGGCCGTCGTTATTCAAAGATTGTATTTATGCAGTTCGGAAATGCCACAATTTTCAACTTTTTGATCGTAAGATGCACACGCCACCTGCTCCTCTTCACCCCATAATTGTTGTTGGTCCTTTCGCGAAATGGGGTATCGACTTTATTACATGCCACCCTCACTCGGCCGAGGGGCATGCGTATATTATCTTAGCAGTAGATTATTTTACTAAGTGGGCCAAGGCGATGCCTACATTTTTGGCTGACGGCAAGACTGCTGCAACTTTCGTATTTAATCACATAATTGCTAGGTTCAGTGTTCCTCAAGCTATTATTACAGATCATGGAAGTCATTTTCGGAATTTCATGATGAATGAACTGACAGATCAACTTGGCCTGCGCCACGATAGTTCCACTCCGTATTACCCGCAAGCCAATGGTCTGGTTGAAGCCATAAATAAAGTTTTAGTCACCATGATTAGACGAATTATTGGTATTCACAAAATGAATTGGCATTCCATGTTATTTTCAGCACTTTAGGCATATTGAACCTCAGTAAAAACATCAACTGGTTTCACTCCTTTTCAACTCGTTTACGGTTTGGAAGCTGTGTTTCCAATTGAATGCGAAATTCCGTCATTAAAATTAGCCATAGAATTGCTCCCAGCTACGTCTGAAGAGGAGAAACATTTTTTATACTTAGCTCAGCTGGATGAGAGTCGACGAAATGCTGCAATAGCAAACGAGGCTCATGTTAAACGAATAAAAGCTCAGTATGATAGAAGTGTTACCCCTCGAAATTTTTTAGAAGGAGACCTAGTTTTAGTTTATGATCAAGCCAATCATAAGCTAGGAGCTGGAAAATTCATGCCTATGTGGCATGGTCCTTTCATTGTTAAGCGAAAGCTAGCAAAAGGGGCCTATGAGCTGATAGATTTTGACGGTGTCCCTTTAGATAAACCCAGAAATGGACTCTATCTAAAGCGATATTATGCTTAAGCTTGGTGTGGAGATTTTTTATTAGATTAGATTTCTTTACTGTTGGTGTGTCTTAGATTAGAAAAGCATGCCTAGTTTAGAAGTGTGTTTTTTATCACTATTCCTTCTTATCTGAGTTTTACTCCTGATATTGCAGATGTCGACGTCTCTTCAAACCTACATTGGTTTTGTTGATGGTGCTTGTCGTAGTACATGGAACATTTCTTCCGCAACTTGGGTTATCTATTCACCCTCTGACAAGTTAGTATCCATGCATGGGGTAAGTCTTGGTCAAACAACGAATAACATTGCAAAGTATAGTGCAGTGATTGAGTTATTATCTGAATCCATCTCATTTGGAATTCAGAGTTTGATTGTTAGGTTGGATTCTGAACTTGTTGTATTATAGCTTAACAGGGTTTATGCCACTAGAAATCCAGTGTTATTACGGTTATTTTTCAGAGTTCATCTCTTGGAACGTGATTTTTATTACATTGAATATCAACATATTCCAAGACATTTAAATACATTAGCAGACGCAGTTGCTTCTAGTATGATAAATCGACATTTGTAATGATCAAAATAGTAAAACAAACAACATTCATAACATGTACACAGATAGCCGGTAAATAGTGATATATCATAGTATAGAAGTGTTTTCAAAAAATATACATCGTCTTCGATCATAGGTTGGAAACACCTTATGATCGGAAAAATGATAACACAAAAAGTCAAAAAATATGAGTCTACAACACGATCATCCCATCACTGATGGTGATCACGATAAGAGACCACTGCTCGGGCCACCCTACATAGGAACCTCCTAAAGGGTCCTGGAACACCAATCACGTATCTCTACAATGTTAGTGGAATCTCATCTATGTCCATCTTTGGAATATCTAGAGTCAGACACTCTAGGTGATGCTCTAAATCAGACAGGATTTCTGCTGATTGGCCTGCTGGAGCTGGTGTGGCTGCAACTGGTTGTCTTCTATCATAAGGCTGGAGATGGGTTGGTCGTCGTGGGCCCACATCTGCATTTAAAAACTTTTGGTTATTAATTTTCAAGACGATCAAAATAAAAAAATTAGAACTTAGAATTTGTTGAAAATGATTTTACCTGTTTCATCCCATTGTTCCCCTGCTGGGAGAGTCATCTCTCGATCGCTGCGGAAATCTATCCTGGCGTATGGAAATTCCTCTATGACAAAAAGTTGGCGGTCTAGCAAATGAAAATATGAAGGAGGAAATCGAACAATCTCAGCGCTCTCAATACCGTGACGGGCCATCAATGCAACCCAACGAACCATTCTAGGTTCTCGAGGTCGACCGGCATCGACAGGAATACTCTACGGAGCTAACATGGGGATCCTCTCTAGAGAAAAAGTGACCACGATGGATCCATATCCAAAGTTATTTAGTTTTCCATTTTTCGCTCTAGTTAGTTGGCCTTTTACATTGGCCAACACAGCTTTGCACTAGTTGAAAATGGTGCCTCGAAAACAGTCCACAGCAATGCGCATCTGGGAACCGGTAGCCACATGTAGTGCTGCAATCCCACACAATCTGGTAATAATAAACGCAATAAATTTCAGCTCGGGACGGATGATAGTTTTTATATCAATCCGTTTGTCCCTGGGGTCTGCCTCATCATTATAGAATTCTTGTCGAAGACTAGCGACAGTTTGGCCACCTGGCCTAGTCCCAAACAAGGAAAGTTGTTTGCTCCTCTTAGACAAACCAATCAAAAAATAAATATCCTCCAGCTCAATTTCGAGCCGGTGGCCGCCAATAATGAAACACTGGTCCTGCACATTCCACCTGTTTACCAGCCATGTCAGGAGGTCTACCTATGCCCTCATGCCCTGAATGGCCCAAAATTTATACAAACCGCATGCTCTTAAAGCCTGCATTGTGGGAAAATGGAGCATCGCGGCATCATCCACATCCTCATGCTCACGTTCTCTCCAAATCAACATCTTGCTAATCCTACAATGCATAAAAAGATAAGTTAGAACAATCTAATTCGAAAATTTTTGGGCGGCAAATGAAAAATTTGATTTTGAAATTCAATTGCGCGGGGACCGCACTTTTTCTTTGTACACAGTGTGTAGGAATGCACGCGTTCCGTAGGTAAAGTGCGGACCCATGACCTTTTTCTATATAGAAAAAGGTCGGGGTCTGCAGGTCCTGTGTGTTTCTTAAACATATTTTTCCCTTAAAAAATGAAAACTAAAGCCTAAAAAGAATTGTAAATGGATTAAAAGCAATATTAAGAGGTCGTGGATTACCTGGGACTGACGGTTCTCGATTTCGTCGGACGGATCTTCTGGAATCTTCACAGGAACTTTTCTACCCAAAAGCTTCTACTTTTCACTCTGAACTTGAACGGTAAAAATGAAGTTGAAAAGTCCTTTTTATAAGTTTTTTTGAATAGATGAATTTTTAATTTATTTATTTTTCACTTTAAAAAGGGTATTTTGAAAGCATTTTTACTTATTTTAAACAGGTATGTGTAATGTTTCAATTTTTTGTGCAGAAATTGGATTTATCAGGAGAATTGATCATTTTTCAACAAAGAGCATACTTTTATCACTTTTTCGGACTCTTTCAAAATTTTACGAAAAAGCGAAACATTGGAGTTCTCTTTTAAGCCCTTTTCAGACTCTCTAAATATGAAAAGATTTCCGAGTACTAGATTTTTCGAACTCGTTAAAGTAAATGAATAATCGTCCCTTCAGTATAAGTTTACCCCTTTTACAGACTGAAATGGACTATTTACAAAAAAGGTATACGTTGACTAATTACAGTCAATAAAGTTCTCTCCTGCATTATTTTATCCTTTTTCAGGCTCGAGAAACTAAATTTACGAAAAATTACACCCATGGAGTTTTCTTAATTTTTTCTTCTGACTCCCTAAAAATGAAAAACACCGAGTTTCTCCTATACTGGACTCATTAAAATTTAACAGTAAAGGACCCGTTTAATTTTCAACAGGAATGAACCACTCCTTCTTAGGGTTCGAATCTTAAACTAAGTTGGACTCATCCGAAGGATGAGCTTATAAACAAGCAAATGTTATCCTCCTCAAGCTTGTCAAAAATAAAGAGGTACTTGCCAGAAATGGTGGGGGAAAAGAGAGAAAAATGGACTTGTTTGTTGTATTTTGATTTTTTAGAAAACCGTTAACCACTCTTGAACACGACACTTTTGTTCACCTGGGTTGGGAAAATCCTTTGCCTAACAGTTAATCAAACCATATTGAAAGTCTTCAGCCGGTTTCTGGGTATTAGCTTTGGGTCAATTGTCACCAAGCCATCTGTAGTGTCGTTATGTGTTCAAGAGTACAGTTCAAATAAACCATTCATTTGCGAAATGTTTGTCATCCATTTTGACCATCCCTGAGTCAGTCCTTGCCAATATATTTTCAAAACTTGATCTATGATTTCGTGTTGTGGGCTTGCCTACGACGGATCACTTTCTATCGATGACAACTCATTATCTAGGAAGTTGATCCAGAAATCGTCAGTACCTTGAAATCTGCATGCCTCAATGGCAGGTTTCTCGCCTTCGACGACAGGTTGCATCATTGACCTTCGATCGAATGATTCCGTGACATGTTCGACTTCAGCTCATTCATTCAAATTTCATGGATTGTACTGAGTACTTTGAGAGCCATTGACATTACTGGTGGTTTCTCTCACACTTGTTAACAGTTTACATCATTGACTGGTAATCAAGTGGTTTCTACCATGTTCGACTTCGACACATTTATTCACATGGATAGAATCATACTAGTTCGAGATGCGGAAATCAAGACCCTGGATCTAGTTTCTACCATCCAGGCTGCGAGGAATTTTGTTATCATTTATACAGTGGACTATTTATAAACAAATGGCTGTGTCCATACTGTGTCTACACATGTCTATACTGTGATGTACTCAAAATCATTCCTGTATCAGAACAGTTTGAATTAGTTTCTAGTTAGTTTTGATCTGAGTATGGGAATGCCTACCTCAGCGATGATATATATATATATATATATTGCATTGAATATTTTTACAGGTTCTGACTGGGGTGTCCACAGGATGATCCTTGAAATGATAAAGTACTGTACTCTTCATATATGACAGACTTCAGCATCATCTATTCCAGACTTTTCACTTTAGGGGGCAATATGTTACACTGAAAATTGTCATCCTGACATTATGCTATGTGTATGAGCTCATTATTACTCATACTTCTCCATTTGAAAGTCTAACATATCAGTTCCTCATGTCAAGCCTTTAAAATCAGAGAAAAGTTCTTAAAAATCTCCTAAACTTTGGTGTCGCACTTTCTCTCTATCTTGCCTGCGGTCCCGCACCTAATGTTCAGCTCTCTTGCGTACCTGAACGCACTTTATCTGTGTTAAAGGTGCGGATCCCTGTAAGATCAAAAAGGTGCAAGTAAATTCCAAAAATCTCAATAAAATTAAATTCTAGAAGCCTCTAGAAAGAATCTTGCGGTGGCAAAACCGCTCTTATGAGGTGCATGTATCCCTTACCTTATGGAGCTAACCCCTTGATGTGAGGATTTTATCCCTTTGAAGGATGATTCTATCCCTTCATAGTTGGAATAGAAAACCTCCTCTTTTCCACTATAAAAAGAGGCATTGGGTAGCCTCAAGGGGAGTTCAAGCTTTAGAATATTTGGATTTAAGTGTTGTTGAGATTCAAACTCAGTTAACTGAGACTTTTGTGAGGAGAGATTACATACCTCTACTTGTCTTGGTTGGAGGAGTGCAGAGCTTATCAAAGTAGAGGAGACTCCTACTTCAAACCCCGGGAAGGCCTGTGCAACATCAAGGCTCAGGTTGTAAGGTTTTCCTTCTTTTGAAATTAATACAAATATACTCATTTTTCTCAATAATCTTTCAGTTAATGGTTTATTTCATAGATTCCTTGATCACTATGATAAGCATGGTTTATGATGATTTCTGTATAGGTGCTATGTAATATTTTTCTTGTTTGTGACTGCAGGTTTACAGAGAAAACTCCTTCAAGTGCACGAGGGACAACAACGACTTCAAACAAGCACTGGACATACGGTAAGTATTTTACACCTCTATAGAGCTTTTCGTAGATCATATATGCTTATAGAAAGATTAGTTTATTTGGTTGTTTGTTGCTAGATACTTTTAGTACTACGGAGATCGGTCTTGTCGGCAAGACGGATTAATCCACACAACAGTGCTAAATGCATATAAACAAGATGAAAGGATTAGTGAAAGAACAAAGGATAAGGTGATGAAAAAAATGAAGAATGATGAAAGGAAAAGTGCCAAAAAATGTAGTGGTGTTGACGGGCTAATGAATAAATTAGAAGATTATGGATATTATAAATATTGTCATGGAAAGAATATAACACACACCCAAAAAAGTCGAGAATTCCTAAGCTTAATTATTATTGATGATACTATGGTGACAATTTTATGTTGTTTGTGTGATCTTTAGTTCGTTGGAATTATATATTTGCTTATGCATGTTCCTATGACCCTATAAAAGGATTTAAGCCGACCTCACTCAAATTCACTAAGCAGCAGTCTGATCCTACAGAGACAAATTTGAAGAATCTTGTCATGTGGTGTGGTGATATACATTTGCAGTGAGTCTGGTTACTCAAACAATACACAGAGGCATGTTTCACTCCAGCAATTGTTGAGGCATGTAACCACAATCATCATTGAATATATTACTCTTGTTTGATCTTCCCTATGGCATAATATTGAATTTGAATCTCCTAAAAACAAGTACAAAGGTCATTATTGGGTATAGTATGTTAAGGAAAAAATTATTGAAGTATCCTTGCATAAAAGTTTCGGCCCTAAGAGAAAAGTTAAAATGGATAATTTAACACAACCCTAGATCTAAGGTATTTCTAGACTTGCTTCTTACCCGTGTGCACAAAGTACTGATGCAAAAAATGATCAAGGTTTTATAATTTGAAAATGGATTGAGGTATTATGTAACCTATAGTGGTAGAAAATAAGAAGGAACTATTGAATACATGTGTTGTGTCACCTTTTTTCAATTTGGTTTGAACACAGGGTCTTATAAGCAATTTCACTAACTTAAGTATTCAAAATCATAGTAGTAGTATTGCAATGCATTGGAATCTACAAGAAGTGACATCAACATAGTTGGTAGCAGGTCTTAAAAATATTCATTTATCTCAATGTACATCTGAAAGAGAGTATGCAGTCAGGTCTTGAATCTAATAATAGGATGGTCTAGGGTTGTGTCACTTCAGATTGACAGTGACATGAATTGACTTTGATATGTATGATTGAGTAATTTTTTCAGAATGAGTTGTATGGAAGATGGATAGAGATTATTTATATTAGTGTTAGTGGATATGATGTTGAATTGATGGAAATTCATGGCATGTATTAGAGATTTATTGTGATTGTATTGTCATTATTGATGCATTGGATATATATGTTGGAAAGCTAGGGTTTGTGGTTGGTAGGTATTGAGTAAAATCCTTCAGATTAACCTACATAAAGAAATAATTGAGAAAATTTAAGCCAATATTGTATGGACAAGTGACATGTGCCAGGATTTGTTGTAGACCAGGGTTATATGACTGAGTTATGGAATAACAATACATTATTGCAAAGCGATGAATTTTTTGAGTTTGATGGTTGGTGCAGCTAGGGTTTGATGTGCAGATAAAGTAGAGGTAGAATTGATCGACAATGATCATATAGTTGTTACTTGTATCACAGTTTATTTTTCATTGATAAATTAGTATAGGTGGATTCAGTCTGAAAATTGTGAAATATGGCCGCTGATTAGGGTGGTAGGATGGTGTTGGGGTAGGTTGGAGCTTGCGTAGGGCATTGGAGCGTCCTTCCAGTTGTAGCTAGTAAATAGGGTGTTGCAGCATCCTTTAGGTTGGAGGCTATAAGCTAGGGCATTGGAGCGTCCTTCTGGTTACAACTGATAATCAGGGTGTTGGAGCATCTTAAAAGTTTGATCTTGTAAACCAGGGGGGTTAGAGTCTCCCACATTTGGAGCTAAAAATATTGATTTACATTTTATTGAAGAAAAATATTAAGAAGCATTCATTGGTTTTTGTCCTAAATGGGTTTCCACCTAAAAATAAGTTGTATATTGTCTTGATGTTTGTGCATTTTTGAAAGGTGTTGTTTACTGTTCATGTGATGTTGAATTATGTTGATATAATGTTAATGATAATTAGTGTTATGTGAAGTTAAAAATACTAATTGAAGATAAATACAGATTCATCCCCCTCTCAGTATTTCCAACATACGTGTCACAAAAAACATAAATTATGATATAAAATAAAAATTAATTACCCGTGATCTTGAAAATTAGCCAAGAAATTGTCAATAATAGTTGTAAATAGTAAATTATTCAAGGACAATCACAAATAAATATCATGTGGAGACGTGTTCAGCTACCTTCTACCACCAATCAACTTAATAGTTGGTCATTGCCACTATGTAAAATCGAACCAAATTTGATTTATGAATGACCTGACACACAGTTTTAAACACTATGGTGCAAAGCTAACTATAAAAATGTGTTTAAGCTAGCTAGACAGAACCGCATATATTCCCTCGCACATTTCTTCTGCATACTTACCTCCCACACAATAATAAACCCATATCTTTGAACATAGACAAGGATTAGCTTTGATCATAATACAAAATACTAGACAAACAACTATCATGATACACTAAAGTATTCTCAGACTAATGTCGCTAACCACAAATTAATAGTTTATGCCATTAGCTTTATGTTCACTGTGTTCCCACAAATTAATAATTCATGCCAGTAGCTTTATGTTCAATGCCTTCAATTCATTTGATTTTGGTAACATAAATGCTAAGATCTCACATAGGAAATTTTAAAAATTTCAATGCAAAGAGAAACAAACATTACAATTCATTTGAACTTAAAAACCAACGATTTCAAGTGAGTTGAACAAGTCAAGAAACATAAACTCTTTTTCGGGATGCTTTATACCTTCGCATACATTACCCCAATTAATTAGCCATCATTTACAATATATCCAAAAACCCAAATCTTTGAACATAATATGAAATAATAGTAAATGCCACCAATGATGAATTAATAGTTTATGCCAGATTTAGCATCGCATAAAATCAAATCTTGATTTCCAATTGAGCTTGAATGATATTTTCAATATGCAATGTCCTTATGTTCACAACTTCACAATTTTTATACGATAATTAGAGACACAAATCAGACACTATTGAAAGATGAGGATGCAATTTTATGCGACAACAGATTCAGAAATAATAGTTTATGTAAAGCAACATAAGTTCCAACAATACTCCCATCTTTTAAACGCATTATGTAAAGAGCAAGCGTTTCACACTCTGCTACTTCAAATACGTAGTTGACCAGTCAAATTTCCTATCAATATGAGCAAATGAGTTATTTTTATCATTGCAAATAGCATTTTTCCTCACTCTAGTAGCCATTTCAAATGTTTGATGACTCATTTTCATAGAAGTCACTGCCTACTACTATTTTTTGTCTGAAACATGTTAAAAAATATTTGTATCGCACATAAATTTGGCATCCATATCTTTTATCGTTCCAATTTTTTCCTTTGATTAATAGAAATCAACGCTTTGGATAAATATTAGTCTTTTCAATATTCAATTCACCGAATACGCATGCACGCAAGTAGCTTCATCTACACAATGAAAGATTTCATTGTAATCTTTGCACAATGAACTTGTTCAATTTAAAACAAAGATAAGCTTCCTCTGCATAATTAAAGCTTTCATTGTAAGTTGTGCACAAGGACAGCTCCACACAATGAACCAGGTTCCTACAATTATGGTTATACATAATCTAACATTAGCTCTTTAAATTTTTATTTGTTTCCTCTGCACAAAGGAAACTTTTATTATAAGCTCCACACAATGAACTTCTTCAAATTAAAATAGAGATCAACTTCCTTTGCATAATGAAAGCTTTTATTATAAGCTCTGCACAAGGAAAATTTCCTATCAATATTATGTTTACAGATTTTTTTAAAAAAATAATGTTTCCAGTCTTACAATCCTAACCTATAATAACATTCTCTTGCTATGAAATTCAACAATATTGAATGCATACAAACATACAAAACATTGCGCCGAAAAAAAAAAATAATAATAAAATAAAATAAAATAAAATAAATATATTCCTAGCTCTACACACCCATTCTCCCGCAGTTGTTACTATCACCCGTGTGAACACTATTACACATGACATGCTCAATAAATAGAAATTGAATATACCAAATCTAAAATTTACGTAAATTAATGGAAAAAAGTCTCAAAATTCCAAAACCATCTTGTCCATTTACTCTGCACTTTGCTTCTGCTTTAATATCATTGATTTACATGTCATAAGAAACATAAATTTACCATATAAAATAAATATGAATTACATGTGATCATGACGATTAGATAAGAAACTATTAATAATAATTGTGAATAGAAAATTGTGCAAGATGAATCCGTTTAAAATTTGGGAGTATTATTGGAGCTTTTGCATTTCCACATTACTGCAACCAACCATGAATTAGTAGTTTATGCCAATAGTTTTATGTTCAATGTATTGAAGCTAATTTATTTTGATAGCAAAAATGATAACATCGCATACAATGGAAATTAAAAAAAAAAAATTATTCCTATGTAATAACACGCCACTTCTTGAACCCTAATTAGTCATCAATATTGAATTAATATTGTCTCCTGATGAAAATTTGTGTACTTTTCATACGATAATTAGAGGCATCATTCAAACACTATTGAAGCTGAGAATGTGATTTTATGTGACAATGTCTTTGGAGATAACAGCTTATGTAAGGCAACCAAAGCTCAAACAATACTCCTAGATTTTAAATGCAATTTGCAAGGAGAAAACTTTATGTGCTTCACTATTTGAAATACGTAGTCGATTAGTGAAAGTTCCTATCGATATGAGCAAATCATTTATTTTTATCACTGCAAATAGCTTCTTTCCTTACTCCACTAGAAATTTCAAATTCTTGTTGACTCGTTTCCCTAGAAGTCACCACCTGTTACTATTTTGTGTTTGATACATGTCATTAAGTCTCTAATTGAATATATAGCTAGCATCCAAATTTTTTTATCGTCCCAATGGTTTTCCTCTAATCAATAGAAAATACCGCTACCAGTAAATATTAATCCTTCTTAGAATGTATCAATATTATCCTATTGTTCTACCCAATGATGCAAGAACTTACACATTTGCATTACTATTGGTTCAATAATAGTAATGTTCCTCACAGGCATTAAAAAGACACTTAATTGAATATTTGATAATTAGTACTTAATTCACAAATGTAAGAAGTCAGAATGGGTGTGCAAAAGAAATTTTCTGACGGTAAATTTATGCAGAAGATCGTAACATTACAGATGAAAGTTTTTGTTACTCTACGAATTAAATTTTATGTTCCTTGCTTCTCACACCCGTTCTCCTGCACAACATTAATTGTTCACACTCATTAAAAAGACACTTAATTTAATATTTCATAATAATAATAATAAGTATTTAATCTAAAAATGTGGAATCACAAATGCACATAGTATTTGGAAATATTCAACGAAGAGAAAACGTTACACATTCTGTTATTTGAAATATGTAATTGATCAGTAAAAGTTCCTATAGATATGGGAAAATGAGTTATTTGTATCACTGTACATAGAGTTTTTCCTCACTATACTAGCCATTTCAAATGTTTGCTAACTCATTTCCCTAGAAATCACCACCTAGTACTATTTTGTGTCTAAAACATGTTACGAAATATTTGTATCGAAGTTAAAGATGCCATATATTTTTTTTATTGTCCCAATGTTTGTCCTCTAATTAATAGAAAACACAGTTATAGGTAAATATTAGTCCTTTCAGCATTAAATTCACCTATTACACACGTGTGCACATCCTCATTCGATGTACCAACGTGCAGAAAAAATGAGAGATCTACACAATGTATCAACGTTTTTTTTCCTTGTTTTAATCCACAAATATGAAATCACAAATGGACATAGCATTTGGAAACCTTGAATACAAATTTTTTTTATTTCTAGTTTACAAACCGCTCTTTTCTAGTCTCAAACTGACCATCCTTATAACGACCTCCTTGTACATTACGAATTAAAGTTTATGTTTCTAGTTAAATTGACTCTTTGTTTACAGAATAAAGTTCCATATGCACGCTCATTCTCCCACACATACCCTGCCTCTGCACATCCTTCATTTTGCATGGATTTGTAGCTCTATGCAACTGTGCTCCCACACAACTAGATTCGTAAAAATTTTAAATGGAAAAGAACTTAAAATGAAATAATAAAAGATAAATGCATTAGCAATTCTTATCTTGTTTTTAGTGTGAGAGTACAAACTTAAGAAACACTCATCACTCTCCTGAAATGATGTTAAAACTTACGCAATCGCATTACTATTTATTTAATAATAGTAATGTATCAATTTGCAAACGAAGTCAAAAGGCTGCACAATGTATCAACGTTTCTTGTCCTTGCCTGCACACCCATTCACTCACACAAAAACTCTTCCTCACACGCACTAAAAGGACACATATTTAAGTATTCGATAATTAGTATTAATTCACAAATGTAAGAAGTTAGAATGAATGTGTAGGAGAAATTTGTCGATGGGAAATTTATTCAAAAGGCCACAACATTATGGATGAAAGTTTTTGTTACAATATGAATTAAACTTTTTGTTCCTTACTCCACACACCCGTTCTCCCACACAACACTACTTGTTCACATGCATTAAAAAGACACTTAATTTAATGTTACATAATAATAATAATAATAAGTATTTAATCCACAAATTTAAAATAAAAAATGCACATAGTACTCGAAAAACTTGAATACAATGATTTGTTGTTTATAGTTTACAAACCACTCTTTCTAGTCTCAAACTAAGCATCCTTATCACAAGTGTCAGTTACATTACGAATTAAAGTTTATGTTCTTAGTTAAATTAATTTCATTTCTCTGTAATAAAGTTTCCTCTGCACCCCCATTCTCCTGCACATACACTGTCCTCCTGACATCCCACATTCTGCACAAAAACTATGTGTGTTTGTGATTTCACATTTGTGGGTTAAATATTATTTCTAGTTTACAAAACGCTCTTTCTAGTTGTGCCTATCACTACAAGGAAAAGACCCTCTAGCAGAGGTTATAAAAGAGGTTTTTAGTGTTATAAAATTGGCCAAAATTGTTAAAAAAACATATGCTACCACATCCGTTTCTGGTAGCAGAGGTTTTGGCGGAGCTTTTAATGGAAATTCAACACAACTAAAAAAAATGGACGTTCGGAAGTTATTATGGATGTTTTTTCATCGGTGCTCTTATCAGGTTTTAACGCACCAGTGCGTATCGGTAGACAGTGCATCGGGGCGGTCGAAGGGGAATGCATCGGGCCGTTAAGGAAAATAACATCACTGGGCCTGGTGTTGGTGATACAATGCATGGGGCCATTATAATTGGTCTTGGGATTTGAGTGGTGCCCATAGGTCGTATCAACGCGCTGGTGCGTATTCTTGTTGCACTGAAAATTGCCATCTTGACATTATGCTATCTGTATGAGCTCATTATCACTCATACCTCCTCCTTTGCAAGTCTAACACATTAGTTCCTCATGTCAAGCCTTAAAAATAAGAGAAAAGTTCTCAAAAATCTCTTTAACTCTGGTATCGCACTTTCTCTTTGTCTTGCCTGCGGTCCCGCACCTAATGTTCATGACTCCTGCGTACCTGAACGCCCTTTCTCTGAGTTAAGGGTGCGGACCCCTGTAAAAGATTAAAAAGGTGCAAGTAAACTCAAAAATATCACTTTCAGTAAATTCTAGAAGCCTCTGGAAGGAATCTTGCGGTGACAGAACTGCTCTTTTGAGGTTCATGTATCCCTTACCTTAAGGAGCTAACCCCTTGATGTGAGGAGCTTATCCCTTTGAAGGAGGATTCTATCCCTTCATAGTTGGAATTGAAACCTCCTCTTTTGCACTATAAAAAGAGGCATTGGGTAGCCTCAAGGGGAGTTCAAGCTTTAGAATTATTTGAGGTTAAGTGCTGTTGGGATTCAGACTCATTTAACTGATGTTTTGTGAGGAAAGATCACATGCCTCTATCTATCTCGGTTGGAAGAGTGCAAGGCTTGTCAGAGTAGAGGAGATCCCTGCTTCGAACCCCGGGAAGGCCTGTTCAACATCAAAGCTAAGGTTGTAAGGTTTTCTTTATTCAAATTTAATACAAATGAATTCATTTTTCTCAATAAGATGTTAATTAATTGTTTATTTCATGGATTCCTTGATCACCATGATAGGCATGATTTATAATATTTACTATACAGGTGCTATTCAATGTTTGCTTGTTTGTGACTGCAGGTCTATAAAGATAACTCCTTCAAGTGATCAAGGGATAACTACTTCGAACAAGCATTGGATCTACGGTAAGACCTTAACACCTTTATAGTATTCTTTTGTAAATCGCATATGTCTAGAGAAATATAGGTTTATTTGGTTGTTTTTTGCTAGATTACCTTTTGGTACTAGGGAGATCGATCTTGTCCGCAAGATTGATTTATCATGTCAACAAATTGGCGACTCCACTGGAGAACAACCTCAAGGTCAGTATCCAACTCAAGGTTTTCAACTGCCTTCTGGTCAATCATTTGTATAAGGAGTTGGAAATTTAGCACTTAATTATCAACCCTACGTTCAACCAGGCTATGGTCCTTCATATGTACAACCGTCTACGGGACAATACCCCGGAATGAACATGGTGTGGGATCTGTCCCAAATTCAACAGACTATGCAACCTAATGTGCAGTTATCTACTCAACCTGAATAGCCTTTGGTTTCTGATCCAACCCAGCAACCTGTCCAACCTACTGTTCAAATCCCTGCACCTGGTTATGTTCAGCAGTTTGGGCCTAATACACCTCAGACTCCGCCTCAAACTACTGCAACTACTGCAACATATGTTCAACCCATAACACCTATTTTTGGAGTATCTGTAGCTCTGGTTTCTTTTATCCCTGCATCCGTGCAAATCCCTCAAGTCTCTGTACCCCAGTCAGGACCTATAGTTTAGACTTCGGTCCAGATACCTACAGGACAAGCTGGTACAAGTACGATTGTCACAAGTCAACCACAATTCACATATCAATCGTACCAAGGACAGTATCAATTCGGTCCCATTTCAAAAAACCCAGTTTATCAGTATCAACCGTACCCTGGCTATACTTATCAACAGCCTCAACAACCACAGTTTGGTCTGGTTAATCCTGGTTTCCTGGGGGGTTATACCATTCCTAATGCAAATCCGATTCCCAGTTATCCTGGGTATCCTCCTCCCAAAACTACTCTTGTTACTCAAGTTTTTCGCGACCCTAACCGTCAGTTACCATTTATTGCAACTTTGGATTTACCTGATTTGTCATACCTTACGAATGATCCAATTTTCTATCATCCATATTGGCCGCCAATGACGCATAAGTTGCCCAGTGATATACTAAAATTCGAGGGTAAGTCAGGAGAGGATCCGTCAAATCACGTTATGACTTATCACCTCTAGTGTGTGTCTAATTCGATAATTGATGATTCAATTCGCTTACGTCTTTTTCAACGAACTCTTATTGGTCTTGCTGCCAAATGGTACATTGAGTTACCACGAGGCTCTTTTAATAATTTCAGTCAATTAGAAACTTCTTTCTTAACTCACTTTCAGTTTTCTGTCAGATACAACAATGGCACGGAACTATTGACTTCACTAAAACAATCCACGTCCACATATATTTCTGATCATATTCACGAATGGCGACGTAGAAGGCGTTTAGTGAAAGTTTTCATTCCAGATCAAATTTTGGCGGAATGGTTTGTTAAATCATTATTACCCAAAATCACTAAAGATGTAGCTAAGGCAGGAGTTGTTACTGAGGAGAAAGTCATTTCTCAAGCTCAGTATCTTGACCTCGTCTATACACAGTCAGGTACTTTACATGAAAAAATCCCTGATATTCTAAAACAGGGTCAAATAACTGCAAGTCCTTCAGGGTCTCATGCCGTTGATGGTATGACTGGTTCATTTAATACTAAAAGAAAGAATAAATCTTCAAATAATTCTTCTCCTATAATAACTTTACCTGATTCCCCAAAAGGAGAGTCTTCTGCTAAAATTTCTGCTGACATTCATGTCATAGAAACATCTACGGCCAAATCTAAATCTGGCAGTAAAAAGAAGGGGAAGAATAAAAACAAAAAGAATTCAAAAGATAAAATAGATAAAACTGAATCTAATGACGAAAAACACAAGCCTCTCTATCCTTGTTTCATTTGCAACGAGGATCATTTCACTAAAGAATGCCCACATCAAGCGGAGGTTTCAAAATTTGTTAAAGGTTCTCAACAGCCTGATGTCTTGAAGGATCCTTTTCCCACTCAAGACAGTAAGATGATTGGTTCCACCTCAAACGCCTCAGAAGAGCCTGTTATGATGATTTCTCATGTCAGGATTGCGACGCGATCGCAAGATTATGGTAGTAAAAGTCCTATTGGTGGTAAAGAAGTAGAATCTTCTAATTCAAACACATCAACTACACCTCCTCCTATTTCTGATCTGCTATAGATCGAGAAACCCAATCTAGACTTAGTAATCAAACCACCTGCTAAAGGTGTACTTCGTAAATCAGCTTTCAATCCACATGTGAGAGCTACTCAAAATTAAAACATTATTGAGGACTTAGCTATTTCCCCTTCAGCAATGTCAGCTTTGGAAGTGCTGCAATCATGTCCAGCACAGCGTAAATTACTTATGTATGCCATAGGAGCTGTCGATATTTAGGATTCAAACCTAATAATCTTCGATTTAGAGAATAGTACACTCTACCTACCTCAACAAATGGCTTTCCAGATCCCATTATTAGTCAAAAACAGACTGGTCTTCCAGACTGTGATTGATGAAGGGGCTTCTACGTGTATTATGTCGATCCAGTGTTGGAAATCGCTTGGTTCTCCTACACTCAATCAGTCTCCAACAATTCTAAAGGCTTTTGATGGCCAAGGGTTCCATCCTTTCGGTATTTTGCAGGATTTACCTATAGGGGTCGAAGGTAAAATCGTAAATCTAGAAGTGGAAGTGGTTGATGCCCCTCTAGATTACAACCTTCTCCTGGGTCGTAGTTGGTCTTATGCTATGACTGTTATTGTTTCATCGGTCTTTCGGCTTATCAAGTTTCCACATCAAGGAAAGATCGTTACAATATACCAGCTCACTTATTTCTCCTCCGATCCAGCCTCTACAGAAACAGTCCAGCACGTCGATAACACGGCTATCCCTTATAAGGATGTTGGTGTAGGTTTGATTAAATATTCTAGTTTACTAGGAAATTTTTCCTTTCCTCCTCCTAACGTATCGCCTCCTATTGCAAATATTCATATGATTTCATCGAATACTATTACTTTTGATGATCCTTGGATCGTACCTTCTGATTCTAAGTTGGATTCATTTAATAGCGCGATGCCTTTGAGTCCATTTGAAATTACATATCAAGCTGGACAGTCACTTTCCGATCCCTCTTCAATCAAAACTGATCCAATGAATGTGATCCATGAGGAATCACTTCCAATATCTAGCTCAGCCACAATGACATTTCCTGATCTTGTTCATACTGATGAGCAGATTCGTGAATTTTTTTCTGTTGACGATTTACCATGGGAATATCTACATCACCGATCTTCGTTTTTACTTGAGCTGGATCATTTTGAAAATGACTTCGCTTCTATTTTTACTGTTGAATATGTCAAAGAACCATAGAATCCATTGCAAAATCCTGATTATGAGTTAAATTTGGAAAATATCTCTCAAACGATTCCTATTGACATTTCAGTTAAGCCAGGAATAATTGAAAACATTCATATAGGTGCTTGTTTTATGGACGAAGAACTCCAATCTTATAAAGCCCTATTTCAAGAATTTCGTGACGTGTTTGCCTGGTCATATGAAGAAATGCCAAGAATCGATCCATCAATTTTTGTATATGAAATCAAGACTTACCCGAATGCCAAACCTGTCCGTCAACGCTTACATCAGATACATCCGAGAAAAGCTGCTGCTATAAAAGCCGAAGTTGAGAAATTACTTCATGCAGGTTTCATTTATCCAATTCCTTTAACCGATTGGGTATCAAATATTGTTCCTGTTTACAAAAAACAAGGAACGATAAGAGTATGTATCGACTATAGGGATATTAATCGAGCTTTTCCTAAAGTCAATTATCCAACCCCCTATATCGATCAAATAATTGATGATTGTGCCGGCAGTGAAAATTTTTCCTTTATGGATGGTTTTTCCGGTTACAATCAAATAAACATACTCCCTGCTGGTCAGCCAAAAAAAACTTTCATTTTTCCATGGGGGACATTTACTTATTGCAAACTACCCTTTGGATTGAAGAACGATGAGGCAAATTTTCAACGAGCTATGTCTTACGCATTTCATGACATTAAGCACATTGTGCAGCCTTATCTCGATGATTTACCTGCTCATTCATCGCATAGGGCCAACCATCTCACTCATTTACGAGCTATCTTTATGAGATGTAGGCATTATCGAATTCGACTGAATCCACACAAATTTGTTTTTTGTGTAGAATCAGGTCACTTACTGGGATTTATTGTTTCGAAAGCAAGCATTCGCATTGATCCGTCAAAGGTTGAAGATATTTTCAATCTACCTCCTCCTTCGACTCTACGCCAACTCCAAAGTTTGCGGGGGAAAGCAAACCTTTTACGTCGGTTCATTCCTAACTACGTCGAGTTAACAAAGGGTTTTACCAGGTTGTTAAAACAGAACGTTCCATTCTTTTGGGATGAGATCGCTGATCGATCTTTTGATGCACTCAAACATGCGTTGACCCATGCACCATTACTGCATCCTCCCAATTACAACCAGGACTATTTTTTATACCTCACCGCCTCTCATTCCACCATTGGGATGGTTTTAGTTCAGGAAGATGAATTTAATAATGAACATGTGATGTATTATCTTAGTTGAAATATGCATCCGACTGAGATCAAATACACACATGTGGAGAAATTGGCCTTGGCAGCTGTTCAAGCTGTCCAAAGATTTCGTCACTACATCTTATTACGCAAAACCACAGTAATTTCTGACTGTAACCCTATGATGCACATCTTGACCAAACAATTGCTAGGGGGCAAGTATTCCAAATGGATAGTTATCCTACAGGAATTTGACTTGGAATTTGAAAAATCCAAGGCAAATAAATCTTTGGTTTTTTTCAAACTGATGTGTGATTTCCCATCTACTGATACTGAAATTGTGGTGGAACAGCCCATTGCGGACGAATCCTTATTTCTTATTAGTACTCTTGATCCTTGGTATGGGGATATTATTGTTTATCTCCAAACCCAATCTTTTTGGCCTGAAATCTCACGATCTCAGCGGCGGAAAATACGTTTCCAATCCCAACAATACAATATTATTGGTGATAAACTCTATCGTCGTGGAGAAAATTATGTTTTCTGACGTTGTCTTACTCATGAAGAAGTTGAGAAGGTTCTAAATGACTTCCATTCTGGAGCATGTGGTGGCCATATGTCTGGGTATGTCACAGCCAAAAGATATTGCGCGCTGGTTATTTCTGGCCATCGTTATTCAAAGATTGTATCTATGCAGTTTGAAAATGCCACAATTTTCAGGTCTTTGCTCGTAAAATGCATGCACCACCCACTCCTATTCACCCTATAATTTTTGTCGGTCCTTTCGCAAAGTGGGGTATTGACTTTATTACATGTAACCCTCACTCGTCCGAGGGGCATGCGTATATTATCCTAGCGGTAGATTATTTTACTAAGTGGACCGAGGCGATGCCTACATTTTTGGCAGATGGCAAGACTGCTGCAACTTTCGTGTTCAATCATATAATTGCTAGATTCGGTGTTCCTCAAGCCATAATTACAGATCAAGGAAGTCGTTTTTGAAATATCATGATGACTGAACTGACAGTTCAACTTGGCCTGCGCCACGATAGTTCTACTCCATATTACCCCCAGGCTAATGGTCTGGTTGAAGCTATCAATAAATTTTTAGTCTCTATGATCAAACGAATCATTGGCATTCATAAGTCGAATTGGCATTCCATGTTATTTTTAGCACTTTGGGCATATCAGACCTCAGTAAAAACATCAACTGGTTTCACTCCCTTTCAACTGGTTTATGGTTTGGAAGTTGTGTTGCCTATTGAATGCGAAATTTCATCATTGAAATTAGCCATAGAATTACTCCCAGCTACGTCTGAAGAGGAGAAGCGTTTTTTGTACTTGGCTCAGCTAGATGAGAATCGATGAAATGATGCATTAGCAAACGAAGCTCATGTCAAACGAATAAAGGCTCAGTACTATAGAAATGTTACACCTCGTAATTTTTTAGAAGGAGACCTAGTTTAGGGTACGATCAAGCCAACAATAAGCTAGGGGATGGAAAATTTGTGCCTATGTGGCATGGTCCTTTCATTGCTAAGCGAAAGCTAGCAAAAGGGGCCTATGAGCTGATAGATTTCGAAGGTTTCCCTTTAGATAAACCTGGAAATGGGCTTTATCTGAAGAGATATTATGCTTAATTTTGGTGTGGAGATTTTTTATTAGATTAGTTTCTTTACTACTGGTGTGTTTTAGATTATAAAAGCGTGCCTATTTTAGAGTGTGTTCTTATCACTATTCCCGCTTATCTGAGTTTTACTCTTGATATTGCAGATGTCGATGTCTCTTCAAACCTACATTGGTTTTGCTGATGGTGCTTGTCGTAGTACACGGAACATTTCTTTCGCGGCTTGGGTTATCTATTCATCCTCTGACGAGTTAGTATCCATGCATGGGGTAAGCCTCAGTCAAACAACGAATAACATTGCAGAGTATAGTGCATTGATTGAGTTATTATCTGAATCCATATCATTTGGGATTCGGAGTTTGATTGTTAGGTTGGATTCTGAACTTGTTGTATTACAGCTTCACAGGGTTTATGCCATTAGAAATCCAATGTTATTATGGTTATTTTTAAGAGTTCATCTCTTGGAACGTGAATTTGATTACATTGAATATCATCATATTCTAAGACATTTAAATACATTAGCAGATGCAGTTTCTTCTAGTATGATAAATAGACATTTGCAATAATCAAAACAGTAAATTAAACAACATTCGATAACATGTACACGGATAGGCAGTAATAGTGATATATCATAGTATAAAAGTTTGTTTCAAAATATACATCATCTTCGATCATAAGTTGAAAAACACCTTATGATTAGCAAAAATGATAATACAAAAGGTCAAAAATATGAGTCTACAAATCGATCATCCTATCCCTAATGATGACCACGATAAGAGACCACTGCCCGGGCCACCCTACACAGGAACCTCCTAAAAGGTCCTAGGACACCAATCACATATCTCTATAATCTGATTGGAATATCATCTATGTCGATCTCTGGAATGTCTAGAGTCAGGCGCTCTAGGTGATGCTCCAAATCAGATAGGATCTTTGCTGATTGGCCCTCTAGGGCTAGTGCCACAGTAGCGGAATGCCTCCTCTCATAAGGCTGGAGATTGGCTGGTCACCGTGGGCCAACATTTGCATTAAAACTTTTGATTATTAGTTTTGGGACAATTAAAATACAAAAAAATTAGAACTTAGAAATTGTTGAAAATGATTTTTACCTGATTCATCCCACTGTTCCCCTACTGGGAGAGCCATCCCTCGATCGCCATGGAAATCTATCCTGGCATATGGAAAGTCCTCTATAACAAAAATTTGGTGTTCCAACCAACAAAAATATGAAGAAGGAAATCAAAAAACCTCGATGCCCTTAGCATGACGGGCCATCAAAGCAACCCAACAAACCATCTTAGGTTCTCAAGGTCGACCAACATCAACAGGAATTTTCTGCGGAGCTAACATGGGGATCCTCTCTAGAGCAAAGGTCACTACAATGGATCCATATCCAAAGTTGTTTAGCTTTCCATTCTTTGCTCTGGTTAGTTGGCCTTTTACATTGGCCAACACAGCTTCGCAATAGTTGAAAATGGTGCCTCGAAAACAGTCTACAACAATGCACATCTGTGAACCGGTAGCCACATGCAAAACTGCGCTCCCACACAGTCTGGTGACAGTAAATGCAATAACTTTAAGCTCGGGACGAATGATAGTTTTTATGTCAATCTGTTTGTCCCAGGGGTCTGCCCTATCATCACAGAACTCTAGTCGAAGACTAGTGACAGACTGGCCACCTGGCCTAGTCCCAAACAGAGAAATTTGTTCGCCCCTCTTGGAAAAACCAGTCAAAAAATAGATATCCTCCAGCTCAATTTCGAGCCAGTGGCCGCCAATAAAAAAACACTGGTCCTATACATTCCATCTGTTCATCAGCCACATCAGGAGGTCTACCTGTGCCCTCATGCCCTGAATGGCCCAGAATTTATACAAACCGCATGCTCTCAATGCATGCATTGTAGGAAAATGATTCATTGTGGCATCATATACGTCTTCATTCTCGCGCTCTCTCCAAAAAAGCATCTTGAATGTCCTACAATGCATAAAAAGACATACTAGAACAATATTTTTTGAAAATTTTTGGGTGGAAATTGAGAAAATTAAGTTTGAAATTTCATTGCGCGGGGTCCGCACCCTATTTTCATACACAGTGCGTAGGTACACACGGGCCCTGAGAAACGAGTGCGGACCCAGGACTTTTTTCTATGTAGAAAAAATTCGGGGTCCGCAGGGCCCGCGTGTTGCACCTGTGGACCCCCACGGGCAATTTTTTCAACCTATTTTTCCTTAAAAAATGAAATCTAAAGCCTAAAAATGAAATGTAAATCGATAAAATGCAAGATAAGGAGGTTGTGGATTACCTAAAGCTGACGGTTCTCGATTTCTCCGGACGGATTTTCCAGAGTCTTCACAGGAACTTTTTTTACCCAAAAGCTCTCACTTTTCACTCTGAACTCAAATGGTAAAAATGAAGTTAGAAAAGTCCTTTTTATAATTTTTTTTGAATAAATGAATTTTTAATTTGTTTATTTTTCACTTTAAAAAGGTAATTTTTGAAAACATTTTTATTTATCTTAAACAGGTATGTGTAATGTTTCGATTTTTTGTGCAGAAATTGGATTTTTCGGGAAAGTTGATCGTTTTTCAAACAAAGAGCATACTTTATCACTTTTTCAGACTCTTTCAAAAATTTACAAAAAATCAAAAACCTGGAGTCCTCTTTTAAGCTCTTTTCAGACTCTCAAAAATTGAAAATATTGTCGAGCACTTGATTATTCGAACTCGTTAAAATAAATGAATGGTCGTCCTTTTAGTATAAGTTTACCCCTTTTACAGACTGAAATTGACTATTTACGAAAAAGGTATACGTTGATTAAATATGGTCAACAAAGTTCTCTCCCGCATTATTTTATCCTTTTTCGGGCTCGAGAGACTAAATTTACGAAAAAGTACACTCATGGAGTCTTCTTAAGTTTTTTCTTCTGACTCTCTAAAATTGAAAAAACACCAAGTTTCTCCTATACTGGACTCATTGAAATTTAACAGTAAAGGACCTGTTCAATTTTAAATAGGAATGAACCACTCCTTCTTAGGGTTCGAATCTTAAACTAAGTTGGACTCATCCTAAGGATGAGCTTATAAACAAGCAAATGTTATCCTCCTCAAGCTTGTCAAAAATAAAGAGGTACTTGCCAGAAATGCTGTGGGAAAAGAGAGAAAAATTAACCCGTTTTTTGTATTTTGATTACTCGAAAAACCATTAACCACTCTTGAACACAAAACTTTTGTTCACCTGGGTTGGGAAATCCTTTGCCTAAAAGTTAATCAAACCATTTTGAAAGTCTTCAGCTGGTTTCTGGGTATTAGCTTTGGGTCAATTGTCACCAAACCATCTGCAGTGTCGTTATGTGTTCAAGAGGATAGTTCAAACAAACCATTCATCTGCAAAATATCTGTCTTCCATTTTGACCATCCGTGAGTCAATCCTTGCCAATATATTTCTTCAAAACTTGATCTATGATTTCGTGTTGTGGCCTTGCCTACGACGGATCACTTCCTTTCGACAACAGCTCATTATCTAGGAATTTGATCTAGAAATCATCAGTACCTTGAAATTTGCATGCCTCAATGGCAGGTTTCTCGCCTTCGACAACAAGTTGCATCATTGACCTTCGATCGAATGATTTTGTGACGTGTTCGACTTCAGCTCATTCATTCACATTTCATGGATTGTATTGAGTACTTTGAGAGCCATTGACATTACTGGTGGTTACTCTCACACTTGTTAACAGTCTGCATTATTGACTGGTAATCAAGTGGTTTCTACCATGTTCGACTTCGACACATTTATTCACATGGATAGAATCGTACTAGTTCGAGAAGCAGAAATCGAGACCCTGGATTTAGTTTCTACCATCCAAGCTACGAGGAATTTTTGTATTCATTTATAGAGTGGACTATTCATAAACATATGGCTGCGTCCATACTATGTCTACACATGTCTATACTATTGATGTATTGAAAATCATTCATGTATCAGAACATTTTAAATCAGTTTTCTAGTTAGTTTTGATCTGTGTATGGGAATGCCTACCTCAGCGATGATATGTCTACATACATATATTTTTCATTGAATGTTCTTACAGGTTCCAACTGGGGTGTCCACAGGATGATCCTTGAAATGATAAAGTACTTCACTCTTCATATATGACATACTTCATCTTCATTTATTCCAGACTTTGCACTTTAGGGGGAAATCTGTTGCACTGAAAATTATCATATTGACATTCTGCTATCTGTATGAGCTCATTATCACTCATACTTCCTCATTTGCAAGTCTAACACATCATTTCCTCATGTCAAGCCTTAAAAATAAGAGAAAAGTTCTCAAAAATATCTTTAACTCTGGTATCGCACTTTCTCTTTGTCTTGCCTGTGGTCCCATACCTAATGTTCATGACTCCTGCGTACCTGAATGCACTTTCTCTGTGTTAAGGGTGCGGACCCCTATAAAATATTAAAAAGGTGCAAGTAAACTCAAAATGCTCACTTTCACTAAATTCTAGAAGCCTCTGGAAGGAATTTTGCGGTGGCAGAACCGCTCTTTTGAGGTTCATGTATCCCTTACCTTAAGGAGCTAACCCCTTGATGTGAGGAGCTTATACCTTTGAAGGAGGATTATATCCCTTCATAGTTGGAACTGAAACCTCCTCTTTTGCACTATAAAAAGAGACATTGGGTAACCTCAAGGGGAGTTCAAGCTTTAGAATTATTTTAGGTTAAGTGTTGTTGGGATTCAGACTCATTTAACTGAGATTTTGTGAGGAAAGATCACATACCTCTATCTGTCTCGGTTGGAAGAGTTCAAGGCTTGTCAGAGTAGAGGAGATCCCTACTTCGAACCCCGGGAAGGCCTGTTCAACATCAAGGCTAAGGTTGTAAGGTTTTCTTTATTCAAATTTAATACAAATGAATTCATTTTTCTTAATAAGCTATTAATTAACTATTTATTTCATGGATTCCTTGATCACCATGATAGGCATGATTTTTAATATTTACTATACAGGTGCTATTTAATGTTTTCTTGTTTGTGACTGCAGGTCTATAAAGATAACTCCTTCAAGTGATCGAGGGACAACTACTTCGAACAATCATTGGATCTACGGTAATACCTTAACACCTTTATAGTATTATTTTGTAAATTGCATATGTCTAGAGAAAGATAGGTTTATTTGGCTATTTGTTGCTAGATTACCTTTTGGTACTAGGGAGATCGATCTTGTCTGCAAGATTGATTTATCCGGTCAACATTATATAAATGCCATGGTGCATCGTATCACACAAATGCACCGAGGTTTTCAATTGGTATCGGTATTCGTGCGGTGCAAATATGTCATACAAATTCACCGGCGCTTATCGACACATAAACACCCCGGTGCATACTATCACACAAATGCACCGAGATTTGTAATTGGTATCAGTATTCGTGCGGTGCCTATTGGTCATCCAAATGCACCGGTGCCTATAGACAGAAAAAACACCCCGGTGCATAGTATCACACAGATGCACCGCAATTTATAATTGGTATTGGTATTCGTGCGGTGCTCATAGGCGGTAAAACGACATCGATGCATATAGATACATAAATGCACCGAAGCGTCGTACTGCACAAACGCCTCGATATTTTTAACTGGTTTTGGTATTTGTGCAGTCTCGATAGGTAGTAAAAACGCACCAGTGCGCTTAATAATACAAGCGCACCGGTTTTCATTTTGTATTTTTTAGAAACATCGACCTGTGGTAGTGTAATTATTGTGATTATTTTAAATTCATTATTCATCAAAAGTCGACACATATTATAACAATATTCATATTAATTATATTTTTATTAATGGATTTGAATGTGATGTTTAGATTAATTTGTTATATCATATCATAATTATTGTGGTTTTTTAAAATTCATTATTCATCAAAAGTCGACACATATATATGTTATAACAATATTCATATGAATTAAATTTTTATTATTGCTTTTGAGAACGACAATGGAGAACGCAATAGAATAAATTAAAACATTATATATATATATATATATATATATATATATATATATATATATATATCTGTGTGTGTGTGTGTGTGTGTGAATAAGACATTCTTTGTCATACAAAATGGGACAGTTATTGGTATCCCTTTATCTTTCAATTGGGACACTATGTCCATTACATTAAAGAAAATGTCTGATTTCACAGACATTTTTCCAAAAATAGTACAACGCCTTCCTTTATATCCAAATATAGTGATCATCATTCTTCGCTTGAACTGCTATCACTTCTAGATCTACTTCCATGACTTGGGTTATTTTCAAAACTGTTTTGTTCACGACGTTGATTGTTTTCTTCTTCTTCACCTTCTTCCATCTACAAACATAAAATTAAACTGTAATGAGTGTATATACATTGGGGAGAATAATGAAAATTGCAATATTAAATAATATACATCAATGTAAATCGAAAAGAAATAACGTACCAATGCAACAATTGACTCATAAACTATACACATTCTTTCAAAACCATGTAACATGCCATCTTTCAAGATTTGATCTGTTGGTGCAGTGCCATACTTTGTTTCCTGCAAGTTTTATACCCCATAAGAAATCATATATTTAATATAAAAGATTTATTTTTTCTATTAATTATAGACAGAGCTAAGTAAAACAAGATCAATAGATGCTTACAAATTCCACAAGTAAGTTTTGATATGCCAACGTATATGCACAACCCATATTTAAACCAATTTCAATCAATTCCTTTGATGGTTCTTCTTTGTATGTTAGCACCTGTTTGGAGACATTCAATGATGATTTTTTTTAAACAACTTAAAAATACAAAAATGAAATCTAATTAAGTTGTTATAAGGAAGTAACAATTACTCACAAACTAGAGACAGAAAATTGTAGTTTAATCGCGCGCACAGCATCCACGTCTCTGAGCTAGGTATTACGAACGTAGAGGAGCTTCAGCAGCCGCCATGAGTGCGCCTGGGGGTGGGGAGCCTTCTCCCACCCCTTCGATCTCATCAGAGGAAGCATTCCGAAGACTGTTAACGTAAAAAGGGAAGAAACACATGAACCCAGAAGTCCCAAAATTCATCAAAAAATTGGAGGAAATTCCTGAGACCGCCCTACCAGAAGATCAACCGATAAAAATTTCCCTAGCCCTGGCTGACAGAGGGTTGGTAGGACAATTTATGGGATGCTAGCCCTCTACAAAAACAATAGATGACTGGATTCAATGCAACTGGAGACCTCAACTGAAAAACAACGTGATCTGCTATGCAGTCGAAAGAGGGTATTTCATTTTCGAGTTCACCTCCAAAGAAGATGGAGATCTGGTATTCAAAAATGGTTCGTACTTTATGGGAAATCAGGGTCTGTATATTAATAAATGGACCCCTGATTTTGATCCCTCAGTTGATGTCCCTAAAGAGGTCCCAGTCTGGGTTCGTCTCCCCAATCTACCGATCCATTGTTGGAGCTATCACACCTTGCAGAAGATTGGAAATGGTCTTGGCCGTTTCATTGACAAAGCAGATAACAAGGGCCAATATACCTACGCAAGAATCTATGTGGAAGTCGATCTAGAAGCTGGGCTGCCCGAAGCAGTAAAACTTACAGTCAGAGAATGGCATCACTATCAAAAATTGGATTACGAGCAATTTCCTTTCAAATGCAGAACCTGTCATGAACATGGACACTTCCAAAAAAATTGCCCAAAAGCCCCAACAGGGGACAAAGTGGACGAAGAAGGATGGAAAGAGATCAAAAAGGGCAAGGCAATTCCAAAACCAACTGAGAAGAAAAATTCAGGGCCATTGGTGAAGCCCCAGCCTAATCCAAAGGCCAGAGAAGTCCCAAAAGAAGGGTCCTCCTCTAGGGAAAAGGCGGATGCCATTGAGACCCAAGAGGAACCAGAAGATCCATCAAAGAAAGTGAAATAAGTTGAGGCAAAAACAAACCTCCCTCCAACAGAGGATGACCAAGGGGAAAAAGAAGAAAATGAGGAGCACATCAGTCTTGGTTCCTATTCTGGGGGAGAATCAGAAGATGGAGACTCCGAATCAGACAGCTCACAAGTCACTCCAATCAAGTCGGCCAGGGGCCGAAATTCCAAGAAGAAACAGAGAGAGGAAAAAACTTATTTGGATGTACCCTAAGGCTCCAAGAAAACTCTCAAAGGAATGATGAATACCAGATCCAGGCGCAAGCATGGTCAGGCTCCAAAAGGAGCCACAACCTCCCAAGCCAGTAAATAATGAAATACGTCTCCTGGAGTTGCATAGGGTTAGGCAGCAGACTAAAAGAAGAAGCTCTGAAAGACATTGTGAGGATGTACTCTCCTGAAATCCTTCTCATCCGGGAGACAAAGATGGAGGACCTTCTTCTCCTCCAAGCAAGCAAATCATTCTGGCATAAAGGCCAAGGAAGAGCTGTCAGTGCTAGAGGCGCCTTTGGAGGGATTGATTCCTTCTGGGACAGCTCCAAATATGATCTAATTTATGAAGAATGCTGCCCCCATTAGCTATTCACTAAGCTCTTCCACAAAGAATCTGGTCATCAAGTAGGTATTTTCAATTTATATTCTCTAGTCTTACCAGCTGAGAAAAAAATTTGTTGGGACTCGCTTCAGTCCTATCTTTTCTTCCACAATCTAGAAAATATTATTATTGCAGGTGATCTAAATATTACACTAGCTGCAGGAGAGAAAAAGGGGGGCTCTCCAGTCAGGGACCCAGCTAGAGAATGGGTTGAAGACCTCATGTTAGGTTTGTATCTGGAGGATATTAATCCCACATCTTGGAAATTCACCTGGTCCAACAAAAGGATAGGCCCTTGCCACATTGCTTCTCATTTGGATAGATTCCTTGTCCAAACCTCCTTCTTGACCTGCGGTCTAATGGCCACCTCTAAAATTTTGCCGAACTACACCTCTGATCATAAACCCATTTTGCTTGAACTCTCCTTGGATGGAAATCTTGACCCCATTCCCTTTAGATTCAGTCCTCTGTGGATACATCAAGACAATTTCCAGGAGGTGGTCTTTGAGGCCTGGAACAGGAAAATTCAAGTATCCCCTTTCTTTGTGTGGGAAGAAAAATTGAGGGGACTTAAAAGAGAGCTCAAGGAGTGGGCTAAAATATTGGAAACTCCCACTGCCAAAAGAAAGGAGATGCATGACAGTTTAGTAGTTCATCAATTAAAAATGGAGAAATCTGATGTAACTCAAAACCTCCTTCAAAAAGAAGTAGAGCTGCAAAAATATTTCCATAGAGCAAGTAGGGATGAAGAAGAGTTCTGGAGGCAAAAGTCCAGAAATCTTTGGTTACATGCCGGAGACAAAAATACAAGCTTCTTCCATAAGCAAGCCGAAGCGCGCAAGCACTTCAAAACAGTAAATGAAATTCACTATCAAAACATTGTGGTTAAAGATTTTGAAGGCATAAAGCGAGCAGCTCACTCTTTCTTCAAAGACCTTTATTCGGCCCTGGAAATCCCTCCTATCGATTCTCAAGCCTATCTGATTGATCTAATTCCTCATTGTGTTCAAGACTCTGATAATACTATGCTAACTGCTCCGATCAGTATGAATGATATTAAAAAAGCTTTAGATAGCATGGAACTGGATAAGGCTCCTGGCCCTGATGGGTTCACAGCAAGGTTCTTCCAGAATTGCTGGCTTATAATTAAAAAAGATCTTCTGAGAATGGTCGGGAAATCTCAGATATGTGCCAAGATTGGAGGCAGTACCAACTCGACCTTCCTCGCCCTGATTCCGAAAGATAAAGGCGCCACCGACTTCAGCAAATTCTGGCCCATCTCTCTGTGTAATACAAGTTATAAGCTGGTTACCAAAATAATAGCCAACCACCTTAAGAAAATTCTTCCGGTCATCATCCCTGAAAACCAAGGAGGATTCATCAAAGGGAGAAATATTCTTGACAATATTGCGCTGGTGCAAGAAGCAATTCACTCAAGCTGTCACCGAAAAGAGAAAGGAATGGTGATTAAGCTAGATTTGGCAAGCACCTTTGATAGGGTGAGACATGAATTCCTGTTTGCTGTGATGGAGAAATTTGGCTTCTCAAAAGCTCTCATAAATTGGGTGAAAGCCTGCATAGCCTCCCCTTGGATTGCGCCATTGGTTAATGGTCGTTCAATGGAATTCTTCCAAGCCTCGAGGGGGCTAAGAAAAGGTTTCCCATTATCCCCGCTTCTTTACACTATTCAGGCTTCGGTGCTCAGCTTCCAGCTAGACTACTGTCAACAGATTCAAACTCTGCCAGGCATTAGGATGGCTCACAATGTTAAAGACATAAATCATGCCTAGTTTGCTGATGATACATTATTTCTTGGAGGAGCAAACATAAATTCTACAAGGTCCTTCAAAAAGGAGCTGAACACTTATAGGGAGGTTTCAGACAGCAAGATCAACTATCTAAAAAGTACGATCTATGGCTGGAATTGCTCGATCAAGGAATTGACAAACATAGCAAGGTTGTTAGAAATGGAAGGAACCCTGACTTGGGAATCATTTAAGTATCTGGGGATCTGAATCTTCAAATCAAAACCTAAAGTAGCTCACTGGATGCCATTGCTAGACAAACTAAAGCTCAGAATACAAGCTTGGGGAGCCTCATGGTTGAATAATGTTGGGAAGGTAATCCTAATGAAATATGTTCTCATAAGTCTTCCTTTATATCACAATTCCATTCTACTTGCTCCTAAATCCTTTATTAGTAAAGTGTATGGTCTTCTGAGAAGATTTATGTGGGAGGGGGGGGAAATAATGAATGAAGGCTCCATTTAGTAAACTGGGACACTCTTAAGAAGCCATACCTGGAAGGAGGTCTCCAACTGCGTGATCTGGCTGCCCAAAATCTTGCTATGGGATCCAAGCTTCTTTGGAACATTGTTTCTAGGAATTCCAGTTGGAGCAAGCGAGTTCTGTGGAAAAAATATTTTCATGGGCAGCGCTTGAGGTGCTTGGACCAACCTCCAAGAATAACCAAAGGATCACCGGTATTCAAACTATGCCTTACAGCAATGGAGCATTTCAGTCACAAGTTATACTGGATCCCAGGTAATGGGAAAAAAATAAGAATTTGGGAAGATTCGATCCTTGGAGATCAGCCCTTAAATCAGATGGAAGAACTTGCAAATGTCAGAGTTTGGCTTCAGGCCAGCAATCTGAAAACCCTTTGGGACATCTCCAATTGGACTGATGATGCTATAATTCTTTGGGATGGATGGAATCTGGGGGAGGTCCCTCAATGGCTGGGTGGTGAAGCCACTTTACTGTTGGATTTTCTCCAAGGAAAATCTCCTTTAAAGGCCTCTTCTAAGGAAAAAATAGGGTGGGGTTCACTTTCAGGCTCATACTCAGTAGCAGAGGGTTACAAAAGTACAATGGCTGTCCCAAACGTATCTCTGGATCCAACTCAATGGAAATTTATCTGGTCTTTTCCTTCACTTCCCAAAGTTGACTTCTTTTGCTAGACATTGGTGCATAAAAGTATCCTCACCAGAGATAACCTGTGAAAACGTGGAATGGAAGGGCCTTCAAGGTGCCCTCTATGTGTTTCGGATGAAGAAACGACTAATCATCTGTTGTTAATGTGCCCCTTTGCTCAAGAAGTTTGGAGGGGTGTCTTGATGTTAGGTCCTGGCAAAATTGAGCTCCCCGGAAATATTCCAGACCTACTAAGAAACTGGGCCAAGTTATCCCCCGTTTTGTCTCTCCAAAAAAAACCTTCTCAAGACTGGCTAGATGTGGATTCCCAAATTCACATGCTGGAAACTGTGGCTGGAGAGGAACAGCAGAATTTTCAGAGAGGAGAGTTGTAATCCTATCAGAGTTATCACTAAAATCAAAGCTCTGCTGGGTGAGGCCTTAGAAGCCAAACCCGCTTTAAGAAATGATATGATCCTGGATAGCGAGGAAGATCAATGGCTAAAAGAGATAGTTCCAAACCATAAGGATAGTCCCATCCCTCCTGCAAAAGCCTTTTCTAAGTGGGAAAGTCGTCTGGAAGAGCGGGATTTCATTAAATGGAGATCAGCTCTGGATGATCATTGTCTTTTCTTTGATGGGGCCTCTAAAGGTAACCCAGGAGCGGCAGGTGGCAGTGGAGTTCTCTTGAGTCCTGGAGGCTCAACTGAGCTGCGGTTTGCTTGGGGACTGGGCAATGAAACTAACAACAGAGCGGACGCTCTTGCTCTGTGACAGGGTCTAAACCTGGCTATCAAGAGGAATTTCCTATCCCTCTTAGTCTTTGGTGACTCTAGGCTAATTATCTAGGCTATGAACTCTCATAAGGATCACTCTCAGGTTCATTTAGCCTCCACATTCAAAAAAATCAGGCTAATACTGCCCAAATTTCATAAAATCTCCTTCTTTCATATTCTGCGGAAGTTAAACTCGCAGGTGGACTTGGAAGCCAATCTTAGCTCTCTCCAGAGCAGGATATCTCTGTTAGTTAATGATGTTGAATCGCACTGCAGTATTCCATAATCCTGAAGAATGTTGGGCCTCCTTTCCTACTATGTTTCAGATTATTCTTCAATATCCAGAGCTTCGGGGCCAGATCCAAATGAGCAGGCAGATGTTAGGAAACTCGAACTCATTTTCAAGGGAAAAATTAGATCGCATCCCCTTCATTTTCGTCCTCTCCATTCTTCTGGAGTTCAATGCTACTTCACTCTGCAATCAGTTGGGTAAGCGCTGGGAGGTTCACGAAGGCTGCATCAAGGCTAGATTAGATAGAAGAAAGGCCCCTGCTTCAAATTATAATGAAACAACAAGAAATGCCGGCAATGTTGACATCGCACATGGAAAATTTGAACACAAAGTTAGAATCCACCAGATTATCCAAAAGAAAACATGCAAGGAGCTTTTGGTAGACCCGGCATTGGAATTTCGAAGCATTGGGTCTCCTCTCGGCAAATTAGGAAGAAAAGCTAAAACAATGCAAACAGACACAGCGGAAAATGAAGACGCCACTATGAAACCAGTTCAAGCGCAAATCCACGCCTTATATCTGCAAACACAGGGTACTTCCATCAACGCAACTTTCAGAAGCTAAACACATTCTTCTCGCCTCTATCAAAGAGAAATCAATAGCTGTAACAAAGAAATATAGACTAGCCCTGTTAAAGTCCTCGGCAACTGTTTTTCTGAATTTTAAATAAAAACTAACTGTTATTGTCAAAAAAAAAAAAAAAAACAATTACTCACAAACTTAGATATCAATGATTTTCTTCCTTGTCGTCCTGTTTTATGGGCTGAATGGGTTCCATTTTCTTTTCTTTTCTGCAAGAAAATACTTGAAAATTAATATTTAATGCTAAATTGTTTATTTATTTTACCTAATGATCAAAAAATTCAATGATTACATATTACATTTGAAGCACGTTGTTGTTGATATGGCTCCTCCCGCGATGCAATTTTGTCCATTTCTTTGACCATCTCCTTGTACAACTTTTTGGACATTCCTACTGGCATATTTCTGATATCAGCTCGTTCATCTTTTGAGATTTTCATAATCTTACAGAAAATGTAACATGACAATAAACTATTTAATTTTTATATTGATATATGAAAAGTAAGTATAACAAAAGTGATATTTATAAATAATTGTAGACAAACATCTAAAGGTATATTACTTTTTCATTCCTTCTTTTTTGTTGTTGTACGTTTTTGCTATTAAAAGTCTAACATGTCTCATTGACCAATTCTCTGGAAACTCTTCCCGTAGTTTACATAAAATCTAGTTCTTGGAATCATTGGATTGGTTTTTGTATTGTAAGTGTAAAGAACGTCTATACATTCGTTCCACTAGATCTCTCAAACATTTGTAAAAGTTTTTCCCCCTTTCGTTAACCTCCAACACCACTCCAGATGAGCTAAGGAGAAATTCATTTTCATTTGCATGTTCTATTGTTTTTCTTTTCTTAGAACAACATTCATTTTCTGAGTTGTTTGTCCATGTAGAACATTAAACAGAGGTGAATTAATAGACTCTTTCACACATGTTATTTAATAATTTTAATTATATTATTAATGAAAACTAAAAAAAAAAACTCATATTAGATCGATAGTATTTTTTCATTCACCTGATTCATGCTTTTGCAATTTTTCCATCAATCTTATACGTTCTTCTGGTCATAGATCAGAAATAATCTTATCGAGCTTTGTCATTTTGTGGCTCTGCATGATACACATTAAACAATACATATTATTTAAACTTACATGTAGTTCAAAAATAATTTTTTTATGAAGAATCCTTTCGGTAATAATCACATTGCAATGAACAAAGTTGACGCGTTTAGAACCAACCAGTGTGGTTCACCTAGTCCTGATGATGAACCACACTGGTTGGTTCGAAACGCGTCGACTTTTTTCATTGCAATGTGATTATTACCGAAATATTTCTGCATAATTTATCGATGGATCACAGAAGCCAAAAATCCATAAATAATTTTTTTGTAAAAAAATTACAAATAACTTGCCTTTTTTTTCTTTTCTTAATGTGTTATCAGTATTTTTGTTACTTGATCTCTTTTCAATCATTTCTTTAACAATATCAAACCTGTATCATATTAGTCAATAATATATTTTTAAATAAACTTTCAACTTCTCAATTAAGAAAAAAAAAAATCTGAAAAAAACGGTGCGCCATTCATGGTTAATGCACCAACGTCGATGCGTGTATGTCTTTCCCACGCACCGCAAAAATAGTATAGTACATTGTACGGTGCTCTATGTCAATAAGAAGCCCCGATGCGTTACATGTCAATGACCACACCAGTTAACCATCATAAAAATAATAAAAATCATCCGGTGTTATTTTTTTTAGCATAAATCGGTGCTATATTTTACATATGGCGCACCATTAAAAAAATCTTATTTTTTCACATTACTTATCCGGTGCTCTTGTAAACAACAGAGCACCGGTGTGCTACCTTACATAGGGCGCACCAGTAAAAAATATGATTTTTTTTAAATCATTCCAAGGCCCACATGGATAAGGATACGACTATGTTAATAGTCCCTTCGGTTGCATGTCTTAGGTCTATATTTAGCAATACAAACCCTATAAATCTAAATTGAAAAGTCCTAATTCTGAATCACAGAAAGAAGAAGAAGACAGGAGAGAAACAAAAAGAAAGTAAGGTTTGTATTTTTTGAAAGTTTTTTTTTTTCGACACTAAACGTTCGCGGTGCGTCATAATGAAATAGCACACCAGCTGCATAGTAATTTCATGGTGCATTGTGATAACAAAGTGCCCCGGTGCACTCTTTCAGATAGGATGCACCGAATTTTTTATTTTTATTTTTTTATTTACCCAAGAGCCGACATGGATTGGGATCTGACTATGTAGGTCAACCTATTCATTGGATGTCTTAGGTTTATATTTATCAATATAAACCCTATAAATATAAATTTAAAAGCCCTAATTTTGAAATCACAACAAGTGAGAGAAGACAGGGAAGAAACAAAAATAATATAGGGTATGTTTGTAAAATGGTTTTTTTTCAAAACAACACGTTGTGCGGTGCACCATAATGTAATAGTGCACCAGTGCCATATGTTACATATGGCACACTGATAAAAACATAATTTTTTTTTTAATTTTTTATCATTGTACTTGCGCAGTGCACTTGTATAACAGAGCGCACAGGTGCGCTATGTTACGAAGGGGGCACCAACGAAAAAAAATGTCTTTTTTTAAGATTGACGCAAGGGCCAACATGGATTGAGATCTGACTATGTAGATCCTCCCGTTGCTTGCATGTCTTAGGCTTATATTTAGCAATACAAACCCTATAAATATAAATTGAAAAACACTAATTCTGAAATCACAGCGAGTGGGAAAAGAAAGGGCAGAAACAAAAATAATGTAGGGTATGTTTGTAAAATGGTTTTTTCCAAAACAACACGTTTTGCAGTGCTCCATAATGTAATAGTGCACCGGTGCCATATGTTACAAATGGCGCACTGATAAAAACATATTTTATTTTTTATTTTTTATCATTGTACTTCAGCAGTGCGCAACGTTACGCAGGGCGCACCAGCGAAAAAAATCTGTATTTTTTTTAAGATTGACACAAGGGCCAACATGGATTGGGATCCGACTATGCAAGTTGTCCTATGGGTTGGATTTCTTATGAGTACAAAACCCCTATAAATCTAAATTGAAAAGAAAGGGAGAAAAAATGGCAGAAACAAAAATAATCTAGGGTTTTGTTTCTAATTTCTTTTTTTATTTTTGTTTCTGAAAACTACAAAAAAGGTAAAAAACTGTAGAAACAAAAAGTTAAAAAAACAATAAGATTTGATTTTGTATTTTACTTCATAAAAAACTAGAGAAAAAATAAAATAAAAAAATAGACTTTGATTTCTTATTTCACTGCATAAAAAAAACTGCAGAAAAAAAGTACAAAAAAACAATAAACTTTACTCACGTCGTTTAAAATTGTATGGTACAGGGTTTGAATTAACAGAGGTTTGGAATTTGGAGTGTCTGAATACTTCTGTTCAAACGTATTTCCCTGCTCCACGGTGCTCTCGTGCTCTATTTGCTCTAGGTATGTATCCTGCAAATCTCTGGCTAAAATCTTTTGCAAAAATAGTGAAATAATGAAAAGTTTTTAGTATTTAAATAAATGTTTTATGAAATTAGATTTTCGAAAATATTTTTCCGCCCAATTTTCAATTTAGCGTTTTTTTTTTCACTTAAATAAAATAGAGTTGCGCTTTTTTTTATTGCGTTTATTCGTTTACTAGTGTGTCGTTTAATTGAACCGCCCCAGTGCTACTTGTTACTAAAGTGCACCGGTGCACAAAATAAAGAACTGGCCGGTGCGGTTATCTGAACAGTACGCACCGGAATTACATTTAGGTTTGTGCACCAAAGTGTATTATTGTTTTGTTCAAATGCAGGGAGAAAATATCATATATTATATACGGACAATTCTTCAAAATCCAGCTCGTTTCATAATATTTCTCAAAGTCCATCGCGAAGTTCTCCCTATCCATGTGGAGACGTAATATTTACTTCAGATTTTTTTTTTTCACTATCTAATTGAATTCATGTATGTTTTTTATCCATGTAGTCAATCATGCACAACCTAATTAAATTTATAATGTATACAAATTTGTAGGTTCATGCAGATTCATTATTGAGTTCAGATGTAAAAAATTATATTCAAAGTACTGCTCCAAAACATCGAAAGTTCTTATCAGGAGCTCCATACCACAAGACACATTTGGTAGATGAAAATGGACAGCCGCTTCACCCTGCCAATTGTAACAATATTGCATCTTCTAGCCACAATCTCGGGACAATGATGGTAATTATAATTATAATTTTCTGGTATATATATTGATTAATATGTAATTATTTCAATGTCTAACCAGTTTATAATCATGCAATATTGTCAATGTGGTTACTAATTGATATCATAATATTTTTTATTAATCATGTTCAATTTTTATTTTATTTTTTTAATTATTAGGCTTCTAGTGATGATGAACGACCTACCTACCATCTTCTGTTGCACCCCACGACAATGTCAAATCGAGAGAAGACTGAATTAAGAGAAAAAATTGGAGAGGAACGATACCAAGAATGGTTGAATCAACCACCAATTCAATTCCCACTACGTCCAGATTCACCAATTAGGAATGACTACAACAATAGTAATTCTTCACAAGCTGGCAATGGAGACAATCAAATAGAGGTTGGTATGGATGATTACTTAAGGGATACGACTGCCATGGAGACAATGTTGTTAGATGCATTGATCAGCTAGGGGATGATGTGCATATCGCTGACACCTTTTCGAAAGCCTTAAATTTGCTTCCACCACCCCTCCCTTTGGACCCAGTGGTCAGTCAAAGTCTACCCAGTTGGGGACAACGATGTTACTGTACAACTTGAAAGCAAAGTTTGGCTTGTCGAATACATGTTTCTCAGAAATTTTTAGGTAAGTTACCATAAAGTACTTCCCTTATATATAAATATAATTAGTACACTGCAATGAACATTACAAATGTTAAATTTTATGAACGTTAATAATTATATCGACATTAATGTACATTTATTAATATAGTTTTCCACGATCACCAACTACAGGTTATTCAAATATAAGGTTCTTCCGAGTGATAATGTCTTGCCCAGTAGCTACGAAGAGGCAAAAAAATTGTTGAAAATGTTGGGTGCTGAGTACATATCATATCATGCATGTCCAAATGATTGTATTCTATATAGAGGAGAATATGCAAACAAAGAGATTAAAAACATACAACTGTAATATAAATGTCATGGATCAGCCGATGATCGAGCCTCATGTCCATGATGACTACTGGTAGATGCTACTGGAGGCTCATGCAAATATGGCACGGCGTGAGGCCATGAACGATCATGAGATGTCGATGATATGTTGTGCCTTGCAAACTGTCCATCATGTGCTGCGGCTCACTCGTAACATGCGACAGTCCTCGTCAGTCTCGTAAAAGATGTCGTAAGTCCTAGGACATGCCGCATCAGGCTGTACATGTCACACGGCATGCCTCTCCACATTCGTAAGACCCTATCATCGGCCTCTATATCTATGAAATCAGCAGGGTGGATGCTCGCCTCAAAAAACAATGCAATGAGTTGGTCGCCCAACTCCATCCTATATCTAGCATCACTCAAATGTCGACCACGGGCTGGCAGACTAGCAGGAGCAGGTCTCTGATCTGCACCAGCCTCCTGCTGATCCTCGACAATATCTGGCATCATGCCCTCTGCATCCTCATCAAGATCCACAATTGGATCAGGTGGTGGTGGCGGCATCTCCTCGCCATCACAAGAGCCAATGTCTACAAAATATATACAAGTACAGAACAATAATTAGAAAATTTCATTACAAAATTTAATAAAAACAAGTTAAAAAAAATGTTAGAATAAATTTAAATACAACAGTAATATTACCTCTATCATCTGGCGGCTCATCATCTAGTGAAGAGGATGTTGGCACACCCTCGCCAATCCAACCCCACATAAGGACAGGGGACCATAATGAAGGGATGCTCAAAAACACTGGCTAGCAACCCAAGTGCATCATCTAATATCTTCGCTAGAAACAGAGTCTCCTCCCTCTTAGGCATCATCTGCCCCCACATATGCATATGTGCCTCAATAATCGGCCTACGAGACTGCCGAAGAAAATAAGGCCTCATCTCTGGAAACCTCTCAAAAAATAAACAAAAAAGCTCTGAAGAAAAAGGGAAGTTGACCTTCCCTTGTGCACGAGCACGACATCTATCTAATGCTGTACAGAACTGCCATAAAAAAATGGCAAACCACCTGACAAGTCATGGCTGCTGTAGTAAAGAATCAACATAATATAAAATTTGGCAACTAATGTGTTGCTCGTCACTGGTGTTGTGCGAAATGGTCGAAATGTTAAGTGAGAGACACTGGACCTCCTCACGACCAAACGCACCAATACGTAACTATCCTCCGGAGACCTGAAAATATGAAGGAGACAATATATCTGCTCTAATGTATCTCTGGGAGTAAACTAACTACCTCCCTACCACACAGCCAGCTGGAACCTCGGGGAATGAGGGAAAATCCACCCCTCTCCTCAAAAGCCCTATAATAAAATATACATCCTCCTTAGTGGGCATGTACCACTAGTCGATACCAGCTCGAAAAGTCTGTTGCTGGGCATTCCACCTTCAGATAAAATGTCTCAAAAAACCACTATGGGACTTTAGGGAAGTAGCTGCCTCATAGAACTTGAGGAGGCCTACCTGCCTTAGGAACCCCTGCATCACTATTGTAATAGAGCGAGGGTACGCATATCTCTCCCTCTCTCTTGCCTCCCACAGGCGAACCATGTTATATTGTTTCGCCTGTTGTTGTTGTTGCTCCTCTTCTCTCCTTTCACGTCTCTGAATGATTGACACATTAAACACAATTTTTTAATTAAATGACACATGTATTTACAAATATACGTATATAAATATTTTTTGAAAATAAATAAAACAAGATTCGGTGCGCCAAAAACACAGTCATGCACCAGTAACAGTGCATCCCTCCACAGAGACTCACCGGCGACGGTGCACATATTGATATAAAAAGCACCGGGAGCGGTGTTCCAGAAAATATTTTTAGCGCACCGTTCACTAAGTGCGGTGTCAGGAGGCCGATGCGCTCACTTCACTATATGCCCTGGGGCTTATAGCTAAGTCAGCACACCGCCCTCCTGCCACCGTACATAGTCGTACAGTGCGACCAGGTATCCGAGCACACCGCTCTTTGTCGTAAAATTTACAATTACACGGTGCGCCTTTGGAATTCTCCCTGAAACCGGTGCGGATACACTTAGCACCGATTTACCAACCCGGACCATTGACAATGCCGATTTGCAGTTTCGGTGCGCCGAAAAACATACGTGCCCCGGGGCAGATAATTTGGTCAACGCACCGAGTGGCCGCAATTCAACATTATCAATGGTGCGGCCTGGTAAATGACCACACCGCACTTTTAAAAAAATTTAAAATAACACTGTGCGCCTCACGGTACTGCCCCGGAACCGGTGCGGACTCCTTCAGCACCGGGTGCAGTGCGGCCTGTAAATTTACTGGCAACACCGCAAACCGGTGCGAGCCGAACGGCTCGAGCGCACCGCGCGACAAATTTTATTTTTTTTAATGGTTAATTTTAAGGTTTTTTCAAATTCTAATCTGCTAAAAGGTTTAATTATGGAAAAACAAGAAAAATACCTGTACATTTACCCGTCGAGGAGGCATATTGGCTGTACAATTTAAAAAAGAAAATTTTTCCACAGTTTTATAAAATTCAAGCTGGAGATTGGTGGTAATGTACAGCAGTAGTGTGTGCAATAAGTGCAATGGAAGCACGGATGTCAGTGTGGCTCAAGCAAGGATAACTTGCACCGGTGCTGAGAGCTTTATAGCACTGACAAAAGTGAAAAATGCGGTTTTTGGGCCGTAATTTTTTTTTAACCTTGTTCCGGTGCACGGGGTTTTTACTGGAGTACCATTGCATTGTCTTAATGCCGCACCGGGCTCTTTCTGTTTTCGCGCATTTTTAAGAAGCACCAGGGCGGCATAACTATAATGCACCAGTGTGCTACAGTAACTCGAAGCATCAATAACGGTGTCTGGGGAACTAATGATTTTTGTGGTTTTTTTGCCATAATTTTTTTATTTAACCCTATTCCGGTGCGCGGGCTTTTTACTGCAGTACCGATGCATTTCCTGTATACTGCGATGAGCTCTTTCTGTTTTTGCGCGCTTTTAGGAGGCACCGGGGCGGCGTAATGTTATCGCACCAGTGCTCTACAGTAACATCATGCACCGGTAATGGTGTACGGTGAACCAATGATTTCTGCGGTTTTTTTGCCGTAAATTTTTTTTATTTAACCCTATTTCGGTGCGTGGGGTTTTTACTGGAGTACCGATGCGTTTCCTGTATGCCATGTCGGGCTCTTTCTGTTTTCGCGTGCTTTTAGGAGGCACCGGGGTGGCTTATTTTTAAAGCACCGGTGCTCTACAGTAATATGACGCACTTGTAATAGTGTTCGGTGAACCAATGGTTTCTGCGGTTTTTTGGCCGTGATTTTTTTTTATTTAACCCTATTCCGATGCGCGGGATTTTCGCTGGAGTACCGGTGCGTTGTCTGTATGCCGCACCGAGCTCTTTTTGTTTTCGCGTGCTTTTAGGAGGCACCAGGGCAGCATAGTTTTAAAGCAATGGTGCTCTATAGTATAATGACGCACCGGTAACAGTATCCAGTGAACCAATGATTTCTACGGTTTTTTGGCCGTATTTTTTTTTATTTATTTAACCCTATTCCAGTGCGTGACATTATGGGGACCCCGGTGCATTTCCATCATTCTGCCTCGGGAATTTTATGTTCCGCTCGCTTTTATGACGCACCAAGGCGTGGGGATGTGACGCACCGGGGCTCTACAGTAACCTGACGCACCGGTAACAGTGCCTGGTGAACCAATGATTTCTGCGGTTTTTTGGCCGTAATTTTGTTTATTTTAAACCATTTTCCAGTGCGCGGAATTTACGAGGATCCCGGTGCATTTCAGTCATTCGGCACCGGGACGTTTATGTTCCGCGCACTTTTTATGAGGCACTGAGGCTGACGATATGACACGCACCGGCACGGTTGCTGAATTAAAAGCACCGGGAGGGTGTGTACGGAGCACACTGTTTCCGGTGTGCCAATATTTTATGCAGTTTTTTGCCGTAATTTTTTTTATTTAACCATCCACCGGTGCGTGCGTTTTATGGGTGCCCCGGTGCGTTTCATTTATTCCACACCGAACGGTATCTGTGCGGTCGACATGTAACGCACCGGTGCTCTACAGAAATAAAACGCACTGAGCGTGTGTGTACGGAGCGCACGGTGTCCGGTGTGCCAATTTTTGTAATGCACCGGTGCTTTTTCATATTGAATGCACTGGTGCGTTTTAGGTTGATAAGAGCACCGGAAGAAATACATCCGCAAAAACCTTTGCCCGCCAACCTCTTCTAGGATCCTCTGCTAGAAACAGACGTCTGGGGTATTTTTCTGTGGGGTTCCTCAAAAACATCCGCTAGAGGGTCTTTTCCTTGTAGTGTATTGCATTAAAAGTTAAATTTTTTGTTCATAGTTAAATTAATTTCATGTCTACACAATAAATTTCTCTTTGCATCCCCATTCTCCCCCACATACCCCATGCTCTGAAAATGCTTCATTCCACACAGTTTCATGGCTCTATGCAACTGCTCTCCCACGACTAAATTTGTAAAAGTTTTAAATGGAAAAGAGTTTAAAATTGGTTTCGGCCACTTACAAAATTATCTATTTCTTTATTTTAAAATGATTTGTTAGGCACTCACAAATACCAAAAATAAATTTCCCTCCACTAGCAAAATTATGTCCCATCAAGACTCCCTGCCAATGAGAAATTAGAAATAAGACTTCCATAAATTAGAAAATTATTTTTGAATTTATAGGAAAATAGAAATATTCAATGTTTTATGAATATTTTGGTTAAAACTACAAAAGCTCCGCAAAATAATACAGATGCAAGGAAAGGTGAATGCTATAGTCCTTGGTGAGACAGACTAATAATATGGAGATGGTTATCAAAATATAAAATTTATTTTATTATTATTTTAATAATTTTTATGAATATTACATAAAATATATTATTACTATAAAAGATAATGAGAAAAAATACTTATTAAAATTTTATTAAAAATAAAGTTAATTTTTATAAAAAGAGTATATCATTTTTTTATGAATTTAATCTTTACATAATTAATAAAAAAATATATATTAGGGTTTGCATTGTTAGGAATTTACCGCAGCAACAAAATAATAAATTTACCGAGAGGAATAATAATCATGAAAAACAACCAGCAACAAATCATGAACATAAACACAGATGTTTATCCAGGAAAACCCCAAATCCGGGGAAAAACCCAACCAATGAGATCTCATTAAACATTGGCCAAAACCCTGGCCAATCCGGCCAAGTGAGCCTTCACCGCTCACCTCCAGGCCTTCCTTACAATGAAGTCTTCCCAGCCTTTTATAGGCTCCATTACATGCAATACCATAGGCTGAAAACTATGGGTGCACAAAACCATGTGCCCCAAAACCACCACTGTTTACCCTAGTCTACATTGACTCTACCCCGAGTCAAATTTACCTAACAATTCCCCCCTTAAACTTGACTTGGGGCTTCTTGACTAAATCCAGCCAAACCTGCTAAGTGAGACAACCCCGCTCACTCTAGCTCCTCCCCCCTCAAATTTTTACCCAGGGTAATTGTTAATTTGACATCCCCCCTATCACCTAGGTCTAACCCAGACTTTACCAGTGATTACCCAGGGGTACGCATGCCATACCAGGTCTTACAGCAGTATGCCCATTTACATGTAATAAAATTAACTCCATAATAATAATTTTTTTTTTTTGTTTCATTGTTGCTGTTCTTAGTATGACCATTCTCTACATTCATACATGATGTCCTCTCCAAAGAGGACATCATAGTTGTACATCAATCTGCCCTCTACGCTTTTGCTGGCCCATTCTAATCTTCATTTTCATTTGATTGACACATTCTGTCAAACACTTTGCATGTAACCATAGTTTCTTACACAGACCAAGAACTGTAAGCAAAATTCACCAGTATCTTATGCCAAAACGATTTGAAAGTCAAGTGAATGTAACACGATTTGAAAAAGTCCATAGCATATCGATTTACGAAATGTAAAACACAAATCGATTTATAATAAGACAAAGTGACCTTAAAAAAAAAATCTTCAAAATCGATTTCACTGGAATTTTAAAAAAGTCCATGGCATAAACTCAGTGCATCTTACTGCTGCACCCTTCTCTATCAACGCACAGCAGCGTGGCTCCTCCACACGGACGGCAGGTCATCATAGCTTGAATCACGTGATAATTCTGTCAGCCAGGATCAGAGACAAGGCACTGGTATTTCTTCATTCGGCTATGAAAACAATCTCCAGCACGTCGTGGACAGGGGCCAGCTTCAGCTTCACACCGAAATCCATAATCTTTTGCGAGGGCTCAATAAAATTCCTACTGACATAGTGTGGCCTAATCAAACCCTTTTGGAAGGGCACCTTACATTTCCCAACATGCCCAAAGGGCGGCCACCATGCGAGCGTCCGGCACAACAATCACAACATCACAGTCCATCAGTGCCTCCTCTGCCAATATCCGGCCTAACTTATACCATGACTCATACACAGACCTTCCAAAGACAACAGATCTGGGAATAAATGTGTTCAAAATCACAAGCCTTCCTCTGTTTTGCGGCATCAAGCACATAGTGCTCACGCCATCTTTATCTACGACAACGATTTCACCATGGTTCACCTCGCGTTTGTATGTCACCTTAACGCGCACATCTCAGAGACAAAGACCACGGCCTTATTCTTGCGCCTCCCCATGACCAGGGGTCGAAACACGTGCAGGTCGCGCACGTCCACCAGTTTATCCTCTGTTATGAAAAACCAGAGGAAAAAACACCCTGAATTGCGTCAGGTTTAAGCAGCAGTGACATTATCTCCTCGGTGATCTTCAGGTGTTCCCTCACGCGTAGATCTAAATATTCAAACATCAGATCTGACATATTCATAAGCAAATCGAACCAGATTTTATGCAGACCGTCCTCTTCCTTTTGCATAATCGTGTTCACACGCAGATTTATTCAGATCTAGATATAGATCTGACCCTTCACACATAGATCTACCCTTTTACGTATATATATGTCCAGGAGAAAATTTCACACAGTGACAGTAAACCATAGATATAGCAAAATCATTAAACTTGGCAGCTCCAGCAATTAATTGAAAAAAAACATCACCAGCGCTCCACCTCCAGCACGCAAGTGAATACCACCAGCAGCGATCCACGCACCAGCAATCCACGCACGCTGCCAGCACTACGCACCACGCACCAATATCCAACTACCACACAGGTCCCAATATCACCGAACACTAGCTCGGGAAACAATGACTTCCACCGCTGCGGCTTGTGCCTCCTACTCGCTCGATACCAGCTTGTTAGGAATTTACCGCAACAACAAAATAATAAATTTACCGAGGAATAATAATCATGAAAAAACAACCAAGAATAAATCATGAACATAAACACGTATGTTTATCCGGAAAACCCCCAAATCGGAAACCCAACCAATGAGATCTCATTAAACATTGGCCAAAACTCCTCGCTGGATCCTGTCAAAGTGAGCCTTCACCACTCACCTCCAGGCCTACCTTACAATGAAGTCTTCCCAGCCTTTTATAGGCTCCATTACATGCAATACCATAGGCTGAAAACTATGGGTGCACAAAACCATGTGCCCCAAAACCACCACTGTTTACCCTAGTCCATATTGACTCTACCCCGAGTCATGTTTACCTAACATGCATTGGTTTGTTAGGAGAGAAATCATACCAATGGCAAAACCAAAGCATTTTAAGCATCCAAAAATTGATATTGTTTCTGGAAATCAAAATTGCTATTAAAAAACCCATGAAGCATTAAGGATTTTAAGACTAGCATGTCTAAATAACTAAAAAAAAACCTAACATAAAAATAACCATCAATAAAATAGATGGAGAGCATCAACTTGATTTAAGAGAATTTCTTTGTTACTCCCTCATGAGCATCTTAAAACAATAAAGTAGATGGAAAACATCAACTTGATTTAAGAGGATTTGATTCTTCTACAACAATGGACTCTTTACGACTCCCTAGTGAGCATCTCTAGATCGAGAAAAAAGCCCATCTTGGATTTGGAGAAGCCCAAACAGCGTTCAATCCTTTATAGACACCGATACAATCCTTGGCCTACACGTTGCTGCTCATTTAACAGAATCAAAATCTTTGGACAAGCTTCATTTTTGTCAAGGAGTACTCTCCCAAACAACATTTTCATATAGCAATAGTTATCAATGGCGTGCACAAGCTTCTTTTATAGCAATAGTTACAATGGCGTGCACAAGCTTCTTTTTTGTCAAGGAGTACTCTCTCAAACAACATTTTCATATAACAATAGTTATCAATGGCGTGCATGTAAGAATGGAGTCTTCCGTGGGTGTGCCCGACATATGGTATGCATTCTACATGTCACATACAAATTTTGGCTCCACTGTTATCTCATGTTTTGCCACATCAATTTCTTATTGAAACTATAACTTCAAAATAGTTCCTATTAAATCAAAGTATATATATACCATAATAGCTCATAAATATAAGTAACGGAAGAATGGTCCTCCAGAGTTCCTGCGCGGCCGCGGTTAGGGTGCGGCCCCGTGACTGGTAGAGATCATGGTGTTTGGATACAGGTTTGATCCCTTTTTCTTCAGTCCCCAATTGAGTTGGATTGTCTTAGAATGGGAAAAAATTCCCCCTGCCACTCAAATGCTACTGCGCCTTTGGATTTCGAATCACAGCCTCTAGCCTCTATTGCGCCTTCCTTTGCAGCGGCTGAGTCCCTTTCATTGGTTGGCTCCAGTTTCTCTGTCCCCATTTTGTCGGTTGTCTCCACCACGAAGGGTATTGGTGCCGCCCCTTCTTCCTCTGCCTTCACACCTCTGCTGTCATATCGCGATATTGTTAGCAGAGTCTCTTCTGCCATCAAAATGATCCTACGATTGAAATCTCTTTAGGAGAAGATGTTATTAGCGAGGTTGAGTGTTTCTCTGAAGTGGGTTTAATCTGCAGGTTCATTGGGCTTTGGCCAGAGCTGGTTGACCTCCACTCTGCAGGTTCATTGGGCTTTGGCCAGAGCTGGTTGACCTCCACTCTTCTGGGATCAAGGAGCATTGGAAGCCCCTCATTTCAGTTGATCTCAATATTTACCATTTACCCTTTTGCCAGGGGCCTTTTTTTTATCATTGTCTTCAACAAAGTTGTTGATCGGGCGCGGATTCTTGAAGTTGGTCCTTGGTTTTGTGCAAGTCTCTCTTTGCAACTCTGATTTCCCTGGTTTGATCCGCTCTCAGCATCAATCGCTACTGTTCTGTTATGTATGGGTAAGGCTTCCCAATGTTCCTATGAATTTCTGTAACCTTGCTTCCTTAACTTCAATGGTTAATGCTTTAGGCAGATTTCAATGTGGTAACAAACACACCAGACTTTATTTAAAACCCATCTAAAACCCACCCACATATGAGAGCATATGTGTGGATATGGATTTCAAACCCATCTAAAACCCACATATGAGTGTGGATATGGATTTCAACAAAGGCTTTTCTACTGAGATCAATATGGATTTCAACAAAGGCTTCTCTACTGAGATCAAGATTCTTGGGTTCAATCGTAGGACTACGACAATGTTTCCTCTCGTTGCAGAGCCCGCTATGAGATAGACCATTCCTTCAAGACCTGACCCATTACAGGGAAAGCCCGCTATGAGATAGACCATTCCTTCAACACCTGAGCCATTACAGTGAAATCAAAGACAAAATTATCTTCCTGTAAAGCCAAAATGGTGGGTTGGTGCCACCTTCGATCATTACTCAAACTCTTTTGAGGCTTCACCTTCAGTTTCTCACAAACTGTGCGGTACTCAGGAGGAATCGAAAACTACTGACCAGACAACAGTGGGAAGTCGATTTCGTGGGCAGACTAGGTGGAGGCGGCTCCTCCTCCTTCAGAATGCAAGATGGATATCAAGAATCAAGCTCCATCGAGCATGGGAGACATTGTAGAAGAAACAGAAAAAGAGGTTTGGACCTAATTCAAAAGAAAATCGAAAACTTCTACAGGGAAGGTGAAAATTCAATCACAACCAAAAAAATCTTAAATTGGAATGCATTGTAAATTCGTATGGATATGGGATGTTTTTTAGGAAAATTTTCAAATGGAATAATTTCTATAGCCAAGCACAAAGTGATAGTTATACAAGGTTATGGGTTTTTACCTGAATCTACAAGAATTTCTGTTTTTTTAGTATTTTTATAATCTATTGTTTTAATTTATTTATAGTAATATAAATTTTAATTAAATTTTTTTTCAAAAATTCTTATTGTTTAATTAAGGATTAATTCTCATCAATTTTATTGTGAAACTGGAAAAGGTTAGAAAAGGCCAAAGAAGTGTGGGAAGAAAGAGTATGTATTTTTTGATCTTAAAGAAAAGTGGAAACAGAAAAGCTTTAAGTGTGGGAGGCCTTCAAAGGCAGCACTAAAGTTATGCAGGCAGCTAGCTCTTGGGATAATCTATTCAACAAGGAGTTTGTCAAGAAGCTAGGAGAGATTATTGTGAAACTTCACAGGAGCTGGGAGAATTTGAATACAAGAGCAAAAGCCAGATAGAAAAACAATATGTCCCATAAAACCAGAGCATTAGAGAAACAATATGTCCCATAAGCTATCTTGCTATCATTTACGACAAATCTTATTTTATTTATAAATATATTTACTTCATTACTTTCTCTCTCGAAAAATTGAACTTTTTATATTAAAACAAAAAGTTACATTGCACATGCATTCAAGCCAGGCCAAACTGTTGGCTTGTGTACTTTACCACCTGTTCCTAGCCCTCTAGCCCTCCTCTTATAAGGAGAAACCAGCCCAAACAAAAACAGAGTCTGAGATTTTTGAAATTTTTGATACTGATAAACATTTTTAAAAGCTATAATGAATTTATAAGTTAAAGTAAAAGTTTTAATAAAACCATGTATTCATAAATATATATTTTTATATTACATTAGTTTATAAAATATACATATTTATTAATAACAAAATTATAAATACTTATCATACTCCATTGTATTTGATACTCCATTATTATTATTATTATTATTTTAAATTAAAATTTCCCTATACCCATTTCATATTAAAAACAATTATTGCCCATTCCATATTTAAATAAACAATTATTTAAATGGTTATCTTGTTTCTTTTCCCATGTCTTTTTTAACATAACTTGTACTTTCAATATTCCAATCATTAATGTGTAAAATTTTATCAATATTTAACTCTTCAATATTATCTCTTTTAAGTATGAGGGGTTTCGATAATACATTATATTGGATATCATTTTTTGGATTCAAGTATTTTAAGTAAGTCTTACTATTGAGAGTTGAATAGTCCACTTAGTAGTCATTGCATCGGAAATCATATAACCTCAATCATCACTTACTTGGTAATCAAAACACTTCCAAGAAAATCACCCATTTCAAAACTCTTTTTTTTTAATAATTTACATATTTCTTTTCCATTTTCTCTCCAATATAACATAATCTTTCTAATAATTTATTATTTATATATTTGTTTGGTTTATTCTCTTATATAATCCCTAACCTAACTCACACTTCCAATCTTCTGATTACGGCCAGTAAACGTTTACATAAGTACAGCGCTCTTTGTTTACATCAGCAAAGCACTCTTAACACTGCACTCCTTAATTATTTATATGTTTTTCTTGCTTTTCTCTCCTATCCTCTTCAGCATAACTCACACTTTGAATATTCCAATGGTTGATGATTAAAAGTTTTACGGATGTAAATCTCTCCAAAATACTACCCTCTCTAACTGTCGCTCTCAATAAATATGCACATCATTTTTTAAATGCGGAGAATATTTGAGTGAAGGGTAAATTCACATGTCTTATTCATAAAAACTATTACCTTGGAAAACAATACCCCAACCCAATAACAATAATATAATGTCATATTTTTTTCCACACTTTAATGCACATTTGTAGGTCCCCGTGCATCACATTCCAAAATCACAATAACAATATATTTGTTGTTTAATATTATGCACCACATTCCAGAATCAAAATCCCTATAACAATTATATCTATATATATTATTCCATAATGTTATAATTTGTGTATTATTAATGTAGCACAATTATTTATTGGTAGGAATGGTACTGTCCAGTTTTTATTATTATAAAATATTTATAATCATTTTAATTCTCAAAAATTATAATATATATATATATATATATATATATATGTTATTTTATTTTATTTCGTACAAAAATATTAAGTCTTAAAGCATCAATATTTGAAAACATCTTTCTTAAGTGCTATTGTGTACAAGTCTGTAACTATTTGATGAAATGTTAGATGATTGAATAATTTTACACCATCTGATCAAAAAAACCTTATAGATTCTATATCTCAACTGATTCTTGATTTAACTGAACCGACGGGTTTTATAGGTAGCTGGGGCTTTAGAAGCTATTATGTTGTTGCGACATTGTTCAGCCTCTAGGGTTTTATAGGCAACTAGGGCTTTAGAAGCTATTATGTTGTTGTGACATTGTTCAGTCTGCTGACAATAACACATGCACGATGCATGCATGGCTGACAGTAACACAGGCACGATCAACACCAACATGCTTGCATATCGAGTATTTCTTGGTCTGTTCCAGCAGACAAAACATTTTAGTAGGAATCATCATGAATCTAATGCAAGAAATAGGAATAATTGAACTTATGATCAATGGTAGGATATCATACAATTTTCTGCTCTTTAAAATAACTTTTATAAAAGAGTTTCATTTAACAGAAATGTGAGTTAACCCTAGGAAGACTAAATCCATAGATCGTTGTATTTTTTGGTAGTTTCAAGACATTTACTTTCATTATGTGTTAATGCTTCTTTGGATGCTTTCATGTAACCATATTGATTGGCATTCCATTCTTCATTCATTTGAACAAGATCAAATTGGTGGTCATGAAGCAACTGGTATAATCGAATAGGAGGACTCGCCAATGTCGTGGAATGGTTGCTAAAAGAAACCATTATAGTGATCATGATGTTCTCAACCTCTCCAAACTGTTGAATATAAGTGGTGATTTCTTTAATTCTGTTTGGTTAAGGTTTCACCAAACCATAATTAAATATAGATTTGTTTGGCCTTTGGGTTCCATTTTGGTTTTTGTAATAGAAATTTCCTCTCATTAATCTATGTTCTTAAACATTATTATTCCAATTAAAACTTTATTATACCAATAACCATGATGCCGGAATATTGGGTTAAATTAGATCCCAGCAAATAAAACACATGTGCTTCTATTATAATTAAAATTCTTCTTTAAAACGACAAATAAGATCAGCTCAAAATACGTATGAAGGAAAGAGAGCCACATAAATGAAATACTGATATAAAACATTAAAAAAAAAATATGCTTTGGCCAAATTTTACAATGGGTGACCTCTTGGCTCTCAGCCCTTCAAACCATTTCTCTCACTCTTTGTATTCCTCACCTCTCCTCACTTCTCTCCATGTCTCACTTGTCTTTCTTCCTCACACAACCCTCCTATTTATACATAAATATAAATTTATTTCATTCCATAATTTCCTCCACACAAATCTCAACTTAAAATCTAATTTAGATTTATCTTTTTATGGACTCAACTAAGTCCTGTTTATGGAACTCCTCATCCCTAGATTATCTACCTAATTCAACTCCACTCATATCCTTAATTATTTAAGGAATATTTACAATAATCCTCACATTTATAACTTCTCTCCTAATTTATTAAAAATGAGCAAATTAATTAATAAAATAATTAAAATATCTCACCCCCTTAATTACATAATTGAGTAATGAAAATTTAACTTGATGCTCTTGCATCAGACTCCCCATGCAAAGAAGTTTCCATAGACTCCTGTCTATGAGGTCCGTTGCTTTTCTGTAATAATGCGACAACCACAAGTCCTGATGACTTGCTCCCTCCAGCATTCCAAACTCTGTTCTGCCGTTGGACCTTCAAAGTGTCCACTCGATTTGGTAACTCATCGCTCACTCTGTTGATCGGATTCCATCGGCTTCTCCAATGGTTTCTTTCGTCAATTCCTCGGAGCAATTCCTCTTTATCTAAGGCTTTCATCTCCAACTGAGTTGAACACTCAATTTTCTGCAATGAAAAATAATCAAGAACTCCTTGATTACAGCTATAGTCTTTGATTGCTTTTATAGCAACAACTCTCTCGTCTGGTGTTGTACCTGCATTCACCAACAAACGGTTAGTTTTAAAAAGATAAGACCTTTCGGTCTCTTTTGATGCTTCAGGCATAAATCTCCCATCATGGACCTTCTAGACTTCAATAGATTCTGTTTCGAACAGTTGGCTGCTTCCATCTTCATCCCGTTGGATTAATATTTATGTCTCCTTTTTTTCTCTATGGACACAGCTCCCTTGTTGTACCTGATGCTCAACTTCTCTGACTTTGACATCATATCTGTTAATGTTGCTTTATGTACATACACTTACATCATTATCTGAAAAGCTATAACATTCATTCAAATCTATAAACATGTCATCTCTATCATGTATAGTAACTGTAATTTCTTCTGGATCAAGTTCTGCAAGCTTTACTTCTCCATCAGGTTCCTTAAGCCATCGTTCCAAGAACTCGATTTCCCTATAAAATCTTTTCAACACTTTGTCACAACCTTCATTCCCAGCTTCATCCTTCTTCTGGAAATCTTCCTGAGTTGTCCTGGTTTCTATTCCATCTCATTGCAAAGTTCTGTCAGCAATTTCATTAAACAAATACATTTGTTTACCTCCTTGGATTATCTCTTCGGCATTTCCATTTTTCTTCTTGTTGGAGAGGAAAATCCCCTCTGCGGACAGAGGCGATCCCTACTAGCCCAGATAGGGTCTAGCAATGACCAATTCACGCTAAGACGCAAGTTCCTAATTGCAAAAGACCAAGATGCGACAAGAGGCCTACCTTAAGTCTTACGTTGTCGTCATTTGTGGAGAAGATGGTGCTTCCGTCCCCTGCTTTGGCAGATCACAATTCTCCTGCTCAATGCGATCGAACACCTGCACGTACAAGAAGAAACAACAAACAAACAAGCGTAAAACCTAATAGAGGAAATTATGTATCAGTGAGAGAAGATACAACTCATAACATAAAACATGAACATCTGAGTGGAACCATAATCGAAGTCGTTTATTATTAATCAGAACAAAGAAAGATACAACCTGAGCTCTGACGCTGGATCTTCCTTCGGCGGGTTGACAGAGGAGTACATCTCGGTAAAGCTCGTTAGGACAAGGACAAGTCTCTCTCTCTCTTCGGCTGTTTGACGATAATCTCCTTACAATTGATTCAGCTCTATTCAGGCTAGCTTGCAAAAGGAAAATGACAAGCTTATATAGATGGTGGAAGGGGAGTTGGGATCCCTACAATGGTGGGAATGGCCCTATCCTCAAGGAAGCTTCCATGATAGGTGGAAAACCACTTCCCCTACATGGAGATTCGGAGCCAAACCTCCCAACTCATTTTAGAGACTCGTTCAGGAGTTGGTTGGAATCAAACTTCCGCCATTTATTTTTAATAAACACTCCTTATTAAGCCTGGCGTGGGTGATACACTGGGACAGAGCGCTAGTTGGCGCGCCCTCTTTGGTGGATTTCCCCCATTGGGGCGAGGGCTGAACTGGCTAGTCACGCCAAGGCTAAAAAGACTATTTTTAGGGCTTTTCACAGGAAATTTTCTTCAGGGGAATGATTGTCCTTGTCAAGGGGGATGCCATGAAAGTGGTTTCAGGTCATGTCACTGCTCACAGGTCATGGAATAAGCCCTCCAATGTGCGGGACGAGGGATTGCAGGGACGGTGACAAATTACTGTGTAACAAATGCCCCCTAAAGCATGAGGCCTGAAAGAGAGAGAGAGGTGAAATGCTTTACGAGAACGCGCCCAACTGAAAACACTGCCATTGGAAAACCTGCGTAGACAAGTACAATTGATATCTCAAAAACATGATATATACGTGGTATGGGCGCAGCCATCCATAACAAAGCATACAATAATCAAGATCTGAGGCATGGACGTAGCCATCCAGTAAGGATCGATAAATAGACTCAGGTATGGTCGCAGCCATCCAATCAATGATTCATGTAACCAATCATAATAATCCACAAAATCGTAGCCTGGATTCTAACAGACAAAATCCAGGGTCTTGCGCTCCATCTCCACCCGAACAAAGTACAAGTTCAGGCATGTGAATAAGTGAGCTGAAGTCGAACATGTAAGAACACCGTCTGATTACCAGCCAATGATGAAAGCTGTTAACAGACGCGAGAGGAACCACCAATAATGACAATGGCCCTCAAGGTAATATAGGTACAATCCACGGAATGTGAACAGTGAGCTGGCGTCGAACACCCGCAGAATCATCCGATCAAAGGTCAATGATGAAAACCTTACATCGAATGTGAAGAACCTGCCATTGAGGTATGCAGGCTCCAAGGTACCGAAAGGGAGTCTCTAGATCAACTTCCTGGATAATGAGCTGAAGTCGATAGGAATTGACCTTGATCGAAGGTGGGCCATAGTGTTTTCCACATCATCGACGTGAGACAAAGGAAAAATAATGTTTATGAATCAGGATCAGATGAGAATCAGAGGAAGGTTGAAACTGCAGAGGTCAACTTCTCTTGAACATATCGGCGGCACGACAGTGGATTTGGCAGTATTTGACGTCAAAAGATCAGAGGTCATGATGACGAGGCAAAGAGCAGATGAGAGGTCAAAAAGGATCACCCAAACCCACGGAGGCAAACAGAAAATGAGGTGAGATGTCCCCAACCCGACACGAATGCAAATAGGTTCCATGTTCAAGATCGACATACTGCCGACACGACGACGATACTGGTTCCATTTTTCCCCACCATTTATGGCGAGTACCCCAATTATTTTTTAGAACAAGCTTGAAGGGGATAGCATATGCTTGTAATATAAGTTCGTCCTTCGGACGAATCCATCCTAGTACATTTAATGAGCCCTAGGAAGGAGAAACTCGAACATCGTCATTAAGACTGGATTCGATGTCATCAGGGTTTAACGAGTCTGACAAAGGAAGAACTCAGCGTCTTTTCATGTTTAGAGAGTTTGAAAAGACAACAGAAAAGTAAACTCCAAAAGTCCTTTTTCGTAAATAGTTCCTCGGATCCGAAAAGGTAGAAAACTATGTCTGAGAAAACCTCCTAGTCACAATAGGCTAGGGTATTCCTTTCTCGTAAATAATCTATCCCAGCCCGAAAAAGGGGTAAACGTATACCGGGTAGATATCATTTCGCAACCACTTTAACGAGATCTAAATGACAAGGGACTCGGCAATCTTTTCATGTTTAGAGAGTCAGAAAAGAGCTGAAAGATGACTCCAAAAATGAATTTTTCGTGTTTTTACCGAATCTAAAAAAGTATAAAATACAACTCGTATCACTGTCCAAATTGCGTAAAATCCTGCTGCTGCACATAAAAGCGAGTGTAAAATCCATTTTTCGATAAAATATATTAAAATATTGAGAAAAATGACTTTCAAAACCTAATTTTGACTTCAAAAGTTATAAATATGCCACAAATGGTAAAAACATATTTACTTTTACTTTTTACCTCATTTGGAGAGTAACAATGAGCTTTTGGTGTGCGAACTTGCAGCGGTGATTGCGACCAATCCATGACATCATCCGAATTTTCGTTCGTTCCAGGTAAGAGGCCCTCCCCTTAGCTTTGTTTTGATTCATTTTTTGTAGATTTCCATTGTGTATTTGACCTCTAGAGGAACCCTTTTGCAAATTTAGGGCTCGGCCAATTGGCGCGGGTATCAGGCATGGACCCGCGCCAATTGGCTCCTTTTTGCAAAGGAGTCACGCCAATTGGCGCGATTGTTAGCAAAACAGTCGTGCCAATGGCGCAACTTAAATTTCCGCATTGATTTACCAAAATGTGAGCCACTCAAATGAATTCTTAAGTGTTACAGAGATCTAATAAGGTATTTTTTACCATGTTGGTGCAGATATCCAGGCACAATGGTGATTGAGTGGAAGGAGAGGGAACATGGGGAAGAGGATGAAATGGCCATGGAAAATGAAGCTTGCATGAACGCCCTTCGGGACTGTGGTCTCAAGAAGTTCTTCCTCACACCATGTTTAAGAGCTCAACCTGAGCTATTGCAGTATTTGGTTAGCATATGGGACAAGAATGAAGAAGTATTCAAACTTTGAGACCAAGTACTGGCACTTGAAGTCTCTGATGTTTATTTCATAACCGAATTTTCGCGCAGAGGCCTAGTGCCAATCATGACAGGCAGCAGACCTTCTGGGGAGAAAATGGATATGGTAATGGCAAGAGTGTGCCGAGGGGCACAAATAGGATCGGGTAGTGGGAAAGTAGACATCCACATTGTCTGTGATCTAGCACTCTAGCACGAGATCCTACTAGCTTCCGAATGCATGAATCCTACACTTTTCGATTGGGCCACTGCTGTGACAACAAACATCAAACGAAAGCTAACAAAGTGCAAGAAGGCCAAACTAAAATAGTTTGGGTATGGTTCCATTCTGGTGTCGTTCATTCTGGAACAATTATCAATTTTCCAGGGCCAAGGAGTGATAGTCGTCAAGCCGTCATTGAGGGAGCCGAGGATGGCTCGATGGGCAGCACTTATGCCTAGGTCAAGAGGGGGCAATCAGATGTCCTAAAGGCTTGATTTTTTTGTATGGTTGCGGCGTCAGTTGATTGTAGTCGAGGATTGGCCCTATGCAGGTACCGATTTCACGGGAGACCCAGATCTTCCACTTTCGGAGGGGGAGGACTGGGACGAGGAGCTGGGTATGACTCTTTTTGATTTTTTTAAAACATTTATGATTTATTTTTGTGATACATGCCTATTCTAACAACAGTTCGATGTGTATGCATATGTTGGCCCAGAGAGGCCCGCGGGCATGTCACCCATTGCACGGAGGACCCCTCTCACATATGACCCTCAAGTTGAGGGCGGCGAAGGGAGTGAGTTGATCCAGAACTTGGAGGGTATCGCCCGGGGAATCCCGGACTATGCACGGCTAGCAGACATCCCGTTGGCTTACCAGCGACACACTGTGGGGGTGCCTAGTCGCCTCCATCGACTGCTGAGGCAATTGGTGTGTGCAGTGACATGTTACCATGAGCACCACGTTGATTAGCCATCTAGGGCTTTCATATGCATATTTTTGAGAGACATGTTGTCTCCGACTATTATTAGACAGACATGTATATTTTTTTTGACTTTATGTGATGTACACAAACTGCAAACTATTCAACACACACACACACACACACACACACACACATATATATCTATTCCTGGATGGATCTTTTTACATGTGATGATGTTTTTTATAAATTGCGCAAATATCTATCTAAAACCAAATTAGCTACTGCATCTGTTAACGCATTCATGTGTCTGGGTATATGTTGATATGTAATGTAATCAAAATTTATTTCCAGTAAACGAATACATAGATACAGATGTAAAATGGATGGGTTTCTAACTGAATAATGGCTGTTAAGTTGTAATACTACAAGTTGTGAGTCCAGATACACAAGTAATGCACGAATACCGAGGTTAACAGCCTCGTTTAATAATTCTAAAACGGCACTATACTCTGCAACATTATTTGTGGTAGGCCCTAGACAAACACCTTGTAAATTAACCAACTCACCAGCAGGATTGTAGATTACCCAGGTTGCCGAGGACAGATTCCTAGTACTGTGGGAGGCACCATCCGCGAAACCGACAAAAGGAGTAATAGACATATGCACAATAAGGAAGACCCAATCAGCAGAAAGACTCTTACAAAGCACACCATACCACACATACAAAAATGAAAACACTCACTTATGTACACACACACCACATGAGAATAACTCAAGCGTAGTACTTTTTGAGGTACAACCCATTCCTAGGCTACGCCAGGGGAACTCCTTTGTAGTCGATAAGCTCATAGGCCCCGTTTTTTAATACTCCTTTAATTATATAGGACCCATGCCACATGGGCTGGAATTTTCCTTCTCCAATTTTATCATGTGCTTGGTCATATAGGAGGACGAGGTCTCCTTCAACGAAAGAACGAGGAGAAACTGATTGATCGAAGTGGGCTTTGACCCGCTTTTTTTGTGCCTCAATGACCAAGGCAGCTAAGCAGCGGGTTTCATCCAGTCGTTCCAAATACAAGAGACGCTCTTCCTCCGGAGAAGTGTCAGGCAATAGTTCCACAGCCAACTTCAGAGAAGGAATTTCACATTCAATCGAGAGAGTCGCTTCCAAACCATACACCAATTGAAAAGGTGTTAATCCAGTTGCACTCTTTACAGACATTTGATAGGCCCAGAGAGCTGAGAACAATTGGAGATGCCGGTTGGATTTGTGGATACCAATTGTTTTTTGAAGCATTGTGACCAAAACCTTGTTCACAGCCTCAACCTGGCCATTCGCCTGGGGGTAGTATGGCGTTGAGATATCATGGCGTAAGCCGAACTTTGACGTCAGCTCAGCCATCATGTAATCCCGAAAATGGGTGCCATGATCGGTAACAATGGCCTGAGGGACTCCAAAACGCATAATAACATGGTTGAAAAGAAATTGGGCAGTTGTCTTACCGTCGGCAGCTAATGTAGGCATCGCTTCGGCCCACTTAGTAAAGTAGTCTATGGCGACGATTATATAAGCATGCCCCCCACCCGAGTGAGGGTTACATGTCATAAAATCTACTCCCCATTTAGCAAAAGGGCCGGCAGTAATGAGAGGATGAAACAGTAGGGGTGGCACGCGCATCTTGTGCTGAAAGACCTGGCACGCATGACATTTCCAGACTACAACGATACAGTCTTTGAATATAGACGGCCAGAAGTAACCCACACGCAGAATCTTCTGGGCGGTGGCATATCCGGACATGTGACCGCCACAGGCGCCACTGTGACAGTCATTCAAGACTCTTTCAGCCTCTTCCAGGGTCAAGCACCGGCGGAGCACGGAATCGACTCTGACACGGTACAGGGTATCTTCTACAATACGGTATGGTTGAGATTGATGCCAAATCCGACGTCGGGCATCCTTTGTCAATTCAGATCGGAACGTGGATGTTTGAAGATACATGATAATGTCACCATACCATGGGTCACGAGTGTTGATAAGAAAGAGCGTTTCATCTGGGATATGATCCTCAGATTTCAATGGAACGGAGTCTGTCGGGAGAGAGAAAATCAGATCAGCGAAAACCAATGATTTCGTCGACTTAGCAGTAGTGAACTCTAAATAAAACTCCTAAAGGATTACAATCCACTTGGAGTACTTTCCCCCCAGCAATTTTTGAGACAAGATATAGGTCATGGGGTTGCAGTCCGAAACCATGGTTACGGTACGCGACAGGATGTAGTAGCGGAATCACTTGACGGCCTGAACCGCGACGAGCGCCAACTTCTCAACGTGAGCATAGCATGTTTCTGTGTCAAGAAGATTCTGAGATAGATAATAAACTACGTGTTCATTTCCATTGTCGTCATCCTGTACTAAAACCATAGCTATCATGCTAAACGCAACGACCAAATAAAGGGTGAAATCGTGATGATAGTCAGGAGGATGTGTCAGCAGAGCGTTGACAAGTAACGTTTTAAGCTTATCAAAAGATTGTTGGGAAATCTCGTCCCAATGGAAGGGAACGTCCTGTTTCAAAAGACACATAAAGGATTTGGCCACTTCCACATAATTTGGAATGAAGCATCATAGGAAATTAGCTTTCCCCTGCAGACTCTGCAGCTGATGTAATGAGGAAGGGGATGGGAGGTTAACAATGGCCTTGACCTTGAGGGGGTCAAGGCAAATTCTGCCTTTAGAGACGATGAATCCCAAAAGACGGCCAGAATCCACGCAGAAGACGTACTTATGAGGATTGAGCCTAATATTGTAGTGCCTGCAGCAGAGGAAAATCTGGCGGAGGTGTTCGGGGTGGTCCTCACACCGAGCTGAATGGGCCGGAAAATCATCCAAATATGGCTAAACAATATGGCGTATGTCGTGGAAAGCATAAGACATAGCACGCTGGAAGGTGACCCCAACGTTTTTTAGACCGAACGCGAGCTTTCTATAAGCGAAGGTTCCCCATGGACAGATAAAGACAGTCTTGTGTTGATCAGCAGGTAAAATATTGATTTGATTGTACCCAGAGAAACCATCCATAAGGGAATAAATCTCACTCCCCGCACATTCATCAATAATTTGATCTATAAAGGGAGTGGGATAATTGTCCTTAGGACAGGCCCGATTGATGTCTTGGTAATCAACACAGGTGCGTATAGTGCCCTGCTTCTTATCTACAGGGACAATATTTGAAACCCATTCTGTGAGGGGAATAGGATAGATAAAGCCCGCGTTAAGAAGTTTTTCAATTTCTGCCTTAATAGTTGCGGCTTTTCGGGGATGCACTGGGCGTAGGCGTTGACACACTGGTTTCACACCCGGATAGGTAGGAATCTTGTGCACGACTATGCTGGGATCAATCCCAAGCATCTCTTCATGGGACCACGCGAAAACATCTCTGAATTCACGAAAAAGGGTTGTATAAACTTGTATCTCTTCAGGAGAACAAGTCACTCCCATATGAATATTCTCGACTACCCTCGGTTTGACGGAGATGTCGATCGGCATAGTTTGAGTGATATTACTCAGGTTTCCCTCCGAAAGGACCTCATGAGTCAATATCGGTGTTTGAAGAGGCGGAGTGGGAACCTGAGATGCGAAGCGCTCTAGAAAATCAGACATTTCCCCCAGGCCAGGCATGAACGAGGAACGATGATGTCCATCGCTCCACGACAGATCTTCAAGAGACATGGTTTCAACAATAGCTTCATCGGAAGGGAAAATTTCTCTTAAAGGGTCATGCGAATCTGCATCGCCGAGCCAAGGGAATTGAGAATATATATCTAGAGCCATGCTCGAAGGAGCATGTTCGGGAGGAGGATCAGATGCAGCGACGATTTCACAATAATTAATCTCAACTAGAGTTAACGGCATTGATTCTCTAAAAGAGGTCACCTGTTCAGGCGAAGGGATGATCCAAGGGTCATCAGCCCTAGAGACCATATTAAATTGAACGGTGTGCGGTGGTGGCGCATGAAAAATACCCATGAGGACGGGGTCCTTGAAAAGACCGGGTCCTACACTGTTAGGGGGATTAGGGATCTGATCCACGTAAGGAACGTTGTTCTCAGAGGATGAGGTGAAGAAAGACAATTGATCCACAGTGACGATTTTTCCCTCATGAGGGAACTTAAGAAGCCGGAAGAGGGTGGACGACACGCATAGCATGGCGTGAGTCCAACTGCAGCCGAGAAGAAGATTGTAGTTAAGCTTGGCGTCAACCACTTCTACTTCTACGTTGACTGTCTTCCCTTGTAACGTAATCGGCAAACTCTCGAGAACACCCAGGGGTTTTGATTCCTAACCATCGAATGCCTCTAAGGCATTGGGAAACGATGTAAGAGCCGGAGAGCCAATGGCCTTCCAGCAGGCGGATGACATAACACAGGTGGAAGCACCTTCATCCACAATGGCTCTATGGATGTTGAGGCCATTGATCCCGACTTGTATAACGAGAGCAATTTGATGTGGAAGTCGGGGGACAAAATTTTCTAGGACGAAGGTGAGAAGATTAGAATCGGCGGGATCGATTCCACCGATTGCAAACAACAGAGCTTTCCGTTGCAATGGAAAACTTTGAAGTACTTACAATGCAGACATGGCAGAAGGCGCCTGTGCCAAATCCTCAACAATACTGTAGTGCTGAGCAGCAAGGGCATTTGGGTTGTAGGAAGATCTTCGCAGAACACCTTTAGAAGGTGGCCTTACAACAGTTTCAGCACTGGGCTTCTCAATTTTCAAAGGACCAGAGACAGGTGGGGGAGGCGAGCCATCCACGACTTCCTTCCCAGCTGCTTGGCGTGATCCAGCATAATCCTTCGAACGCGTAGCAATTGAGACAGGTGCAACACCATTCATCATAAAGACTTGGGACCCAAATGGTGCAGATGGTGAAGGTTGCTCAACCATCTGGGTCTACTGAGACGGGAACGGTTCTTTGAGAACTGCCAGAGTCCCTTTGGAGCCTTTCAGAAGTTGACTAACTTCAGATCGTCGAAGACAATCTTTGGTATAATGGTCTCCTTCACAGATAAGGCAGGGCTACTTCGGTTTACGTTGGGAACTGTCATTAGTATGAGGTTTAGAAGACTCTGGTTTTGGGGCGTCGGGTTTGGATTTTCCTTTGCCCTTCTTCTTTCCTTTGGAGGCCTTTTCCGTAGGATTAGCCTGAACGGCGTTGACCTCTGCAGTTTTTCCAGAATCTGGAGGGGCAGGAAGAGAAAAATTATTGGAAGAATTGGACTTCTGCTTCCCATTTGAGGATTTCTGAGAATTTTGAGAAACGGAACCAATGACACCATCCACCGCTGGGGTAGGTGGTGCTTTAGAGGTTCCCGGCCGCGGAGCATCAGTAAAAATATCATAAAGCGTGCCAGACTGAGAGTACACTAGATCCCGGTATTGGGCACGCGCGATGGCTTGTTCTTTAGTCACACATGCCCCCATAGCAATATCTTGAGAGATTTTGTTAACGAAGGAGGTGGTGAACCAATGAGTTAGTAGCTGATCAGGTATATCAAACTTGATCAGTGTACGACAACGTCGCCACTCATGAATATGATCGGATATGTGGGTGGCTTTATCCTGCTTCAAAGAAGTCAGGAGATGCGTCCCAGCTTCATAGCGAACCGGTAACTGGAAGTGACTTAGAAAAGCCATAGCTAACGTATTGAAGTCTTGAAAGATGCCACGGGGTAATTCTATATACCACTTAGCAGCAGCACTGGTAAGAGTGCACTGGAAGAGACGTAGATGAATTGAATCATCTACCCAAGAATTGGATGAACACCACAGATGGTAGGTCATTATATGAGCTTGGGGGTCTTCTCCAGCTTTACCTTCAAACTTAGGACAGTCGCCGGGTACCTTGGTAGGAACTGGAGGCCAATAAGGATTGTGAAGAATCAGATCATTGGTTAATTTAGAAACGTCCGGTAATTCCAAGGTGGCCAAGAACGGTAACTGCGGATTGAAAGGCATGCAAAACCCTCGATAAGGACCTGTACTTGTACTCCACCCTGGTTGAGCATATCCTTGCCCCCTTGAGTTTTGTCCTGGGGGATTCTGACCATAGGGGTATAGGCCGTATAACCAGTCTTATACGATTGTTGGTAACCAGTGTATGGGGATTGATAACCAGGGTATGGACCTTGATTATATGTCGGCCCCGTTTGAGCAGTATGCGGATTTGGCTGCTGAGTATAGGTATAGCCTGGTTGTTGAGGATAATAATGGGAACCTTAGGGCGGGTTGTAAACTGGTCGCGATTGACCTTGAGGATAATAGCTGCCTTGGGGTTGAGTGGGCTGCTGATAAGTGGGGCCCTGCTGAGCCTGATAAGTAGGGCGCACTGGTTGATTTAGTTGCGGCATCGAATAAATCGGCTGTTGAGCAGGGTTGACAGGATGTGCAGGTTGGCCTGGTTGGATAGGTTGACCTGGCTGAACGGGCTGCCCTGGTTGAATAGGTTGACTCGGGTGAACAGGTTGCATAGGTTGTACAGGTTGACCTGGCTGATGTGGGACACCAGGCTGTGTCGGATGGGCCGGTTGGCCTGGTGGCGGAATGGGGCCAGGTTGTGCCTGATAACCGCTTTGACCTACAACAGGACCATAGGATGATCCTGGCTGTGCAACATTCAGACCAATAGGATACTGAGGTTGTTGTTTCACCATAGGTTGTGAAGGTTGGACTTGCCCCCTAGGACCGTACAACGGCCCCGGTTGGGTCTTTGAGGCTACCCAGGTTGGACCACAGGGTGAGGTTGGATAGGTTGACCTGAAGGGTTGTAGGACTGTCCTTGTGGAGCATATAACAACCCTTGTTGCCCCAAAGGTTGGCCTTGTAAGGGCTGTCCTTGTGGGTCATAAAGATAACCAGGCTGGCCCGAAGGTTGGCCCTAGAAGGGTTGCCCTTGCGGGTTGTAAGGTTGCCCAGCCTGGTTAGATGGAAAACCTTGACCATGGAGATAAGCCTCTAGAGCGGGTAAACATAAAGGGTTTCCCTGCTCATTGTATTGATATGGAAAAATGTAAACGGGGGTACCATGTTGTGCATAATGCGAAAAATATGGACGGTTGGGATCTTGGGAGGATTGACCGACCTCGGGGTTTGATTGTTGTAGGGATAATTGATACTCTTCAGGAGAAATTCTCTCCGGAATAGCAGATGCTATATAGACGTCTTCAGGAAGCGACGCGGTCCTTACGGACTGAGTGGTAACAGCAGGTGTAGATGCGGCCACACAAACAGTGGGCCTGACAGATACTGAAGTGACCTGAGGGGATGACGTGATGGGTGTCCTAGGAGACATCCCCAATGAAGGAATAACCAACCTCGTAGGAGTTGATATTCCCATAGAGGCGACAGCGGTCATAATCTGACTTAAGGATCTATACCCCGCTGGAAGTGAAGGACCGGGCGAAGACATGACAGATAACTCGGGGTTGTCTTCTGGGAACAACTGGTAATATTCACCAGATGTGGGGATTTCCTCACTAGGAGAATTTCTAGATGAGCCCATATTTAAACCTGCCACTAGATCTTGTAGCAGACGGCGAGGACTAGGAGGAATAACAACAGCTAGAAAAGGCGAACCCGATGTGAGAGGAGGGAAGTATTTCCCTACTCCAAATCCAGACCAAGCGTCAGATAAGGGCCAATTGAACTCAAATGGTCCTCCAAAGGGAAGCTCAGATAGAACCAGTCCCCCATTGGGAAACTCGGAGACAATGGGCTGTTGAGGTTCAGCAGAGGATTGAGAGACCTCTGATGAATCGTCTGTATATGGACTACCAGTAGACGAAATTGAGGGTTCCGCCACTGTGACAGTAACAACGAAAGGAAGAGATCAAACACAACACACGGGCTAAGAAAAATTAAGGCACACAATCAAACAACCAACAAGCAAATTCTAACAGGGCGTGTGATCGCAGGTGATTTATTTTATTGCATTGAAACTTAGAAACTTCACCGTTTCACGTTTTAAGAGTCGAGAAACGGATGAAAGGTGACTCTATCTCTTTCAGATTAGAAACAAGTGTGAAAGGACAAGCGCTTGATGATCCTTTCAAATTTACAGAGACAGAAAAGATCGAAATGACTACTCTGGTAATCTAGGCAAAGAGTGTTCCAGATATCCGTGAACTGCAATATACACCTTGGTTTCAAAATGAAAGAGAAATCAACCAAGGACTTGACATACGTGCAGGAAATCTCCTCGAATGTTGTGTCCGGTGTATCACGGGTATAAGGCGGCAGACTCGGCTTCCTACGGATAAAGGATAACAACCTAGTGGGGTCTCCCTTTATATACGTGACGGTACGGGGAGCACAAGTCCGTACTAGTGCTGTCTAAAGCCAAGAGGCAAACGACAGCTACTAGGTTTAACAACGCCGGAACACGTCACTAGCTTAGACTTCTAAATATTTCGTTAATGTTTCAATGCTGCCTTGAGGTAAATTGAATAAATTTTAATGTTGATCTTCAATTATGTTTCAATTTCCAAGCCCTACCGAATGTTATGTTTCAAAATCTCCTAAATTCACACTACATGCCACAATGTATCATTTCGTTCGATGAATAGCTAACTACGGGAAGGTTGAGAGCTTTCACACAATAACAAAATGATCAGAAAACAACCACTAGTGTCTCTAATGCATGCTAATGAAAACTAAAAGCTTTTCTTTTAGGGCTACAAATCACTAATAACACAGAAAAGATTCAATTTACATTAACTAATCAAGATCAGAAGAGATTTTTTGTATTTTCAATGTTTAAGAGCAAAGTGCACTAAACAAAATGCAAACTAATGAAAAGAACAATTTGAGAAGTGATAGCAAAAGAACAAAGACAAGAAAGTTCACTCAACGCCAAACACACAATCAGATCCCAAATTGGCAAAGAAGTCCCTCAAATCTAAGAGAAATCCCAAAGACTCAAGTGAACCATGTAATCTAGGCTCAAAACGAGACAAAGCAGAATTCGAATGAAGGAGAAGCCAATCACTCAAATAACGCAATACAATAGTGGACAACCACCAAACGAATGCAAAGAAGTGATAACAAAATTGACTGATCAAAGGAGGACCAAAAACTCCCACGGGAGGCTCGACACACTATAGCACCTAGATGCCCTAGGGCTAGAATGTAAAATCGATAGAAGAGGGAAAACAACCAGAGGATGAAGGTCACAGTCAGTCAAACAAGGCTCCAGAACACTCAGGAATTCGAAAAAGTAACACCAAAACCACAGACCAAGCTCAGAAAGCCCAAAAAGGAGCAAACCCTAGCACCTTACAGGATTGGCGCGACTGTCAGGGAAAAAACTGCGCCAGTCAAGTTTGCTAATGGGAAAGATGAAAACAAAAGCAATCTAGAAGCAGATCAGGGATGGTGAGGCTAAAAAAAAGTTTAACACTGAAAAAGAGCGAACCACAAGAGCTGATCAAGCAGGCAAAGACCAAAATCAACCAAAAAGACAAGACAAACTCCAATCAATGCCTCCCCAGCGGAGTCGCCAATTTGTTGGAGAGGTAAATCCCCTCTGTGGATAGAGGCGATCCCTACTAGCCCAGATCAGGTCTAGCAACAACCGAGTCACGCTAAGACGCAAGTTCCTAATTGCAAAAGACCAAGATGCGACAAGAGGCCTACCTTAAGTCCTACACTGCGTCGTTTGTGGAGAAGATGGCGCTTCTATCCCCTACTTTAGCAGATCACAATTCTCTCGCTCAATGCGATCGAACACCTACACGTACAAGAAGAAACAACAAACAAACAAGCATAAAACCTAATAGAGGAAATTATGTATCAGTCAGAGAAGATACAACTCATAATATACAACATTAACATTTGAGTCGAACCATAATCGAAGTCGTTTATTATTATTCAGAACAAAGAAAGATACAACCTAAGCTCTGACGCTGGATCTTCCTTCGGCGGGTCGACAGAGGAGTATGTCTCGATAAAGCTCGTTGGGACAAGGACAAGTCTCTCTCTCTTCGGCTGTCTGACGATAATCTCCTTACAATTGATTCAGCTCTATTCAGGCTAGCTTGCAAAAGGAAAATGACAAGCTTATATAGATGGTGGAAGGGGAGTTGGGATCCCTACAATGGTGGGATTGGCCCTATCTTCAAGGAAGCTTCCATGATAGGTGGAAAACCACTTCCTCTACATGGAGATCTAGAGCCAAACCTCCCAACTCATTTTAGAGACTCGTTCAGGAGTTGGTTGGAATCAAAATTCCGCCATTTATTTTTAAAAAACACTCCTTATTAAGCTTGGCGCAGGTGATACACTAGGACAGAGCACCAGTTGGCGTGCTCTCTTTGGTGGATTTCCCCCATTGGCGCAAGGGCTAAACTGGCTAGTCGCGCCAAGGCTAAAAAGGTTATTTTTAGGGCTTTTCACAGGAAATTTTCTTCAGGGGAATGATTGTCCTTGTCAAGGGGGATGCCATGAAAGTGGTTTCAGGTCATGTCACTGCTCACAGGTCACGAAATAAGCCCTCCAATGTGCGGGACGGGGGATTGCAGGGATGGTGACAAATTACTGTGTAACACTTCTGCTCCATAACAGCTTCAACTTGCTGTCTTACCCTAAACAAGAATTCATTTATGATTTCTTCCTGTTGCAACAAATTTGTAACTTCCTTCTCTGAAAGGCATTCTCCCCCAGGCTTCACCTCAAAATATTCCTTCATCTTTGTGACAGTTCCATCATACTGTCCACCATCTGTCGCACATCCTACAAACATACATAAACTGTGAGATTTAAAAATTTAAGGCTTCATAGCTTCATTTGCTTCTCTCGCCAACACATCTTCAGACTCTTCTGAACTATCCCAATAGTTCATGAGATCTTCCTCATTGATCTTTTCACCCAAAATTTCACCCTATTCCGAGCCACAAATGGAAACATCCATTTTTAACTCAGCCTCTCTGATTTCTTCACACCTCAACATCTGCTCGAGCTTCCTCAGCTCTTCTGCCAATTGTATGTTTACCTGCTTTTCCCTCTTTGCGTGTAGTCTCTACCACTTTACCTTCTTTCTCATGGTCCAACCATGTGTCTGGTCTTTCACATTTTTCTGCAACAACTCCATTAACAATTCAAGGTGAACTGTTATCTCAGCCCTCTCCCGCTCGTACTTTTCATCCGTCAATTGTTCACATATGCCACTTACCTTGGCATTTTCCTTCTTCTTCCCTCTATTGTGGTCTTCATTAGATCTTCAAAAATGACTATCAACGGTCACCTTTCCCTCCTTGGTTAACTTCATCTGTTCATGTGTGGATTTCATTCAATCCTCCTTTCACCAATCCTTCACACTTGCCGTTTGTCAAAAAATGCAAGTTCTCCTCCTATGCTTGGCTTCTCTTGGTTCTTTGTCTTGGAACCAATATCTAGCAACCCTCTTGCTTCACTTTTCTGCAAACAACACTTTAGTAATTCATGTGTTACAATGACCAGTTCTTTGGGTGTCGAGCTCTGCCGATTATGCACCCCATTACATTCAGATTTTTTACTTAGCTTACGACTCTTTGACTTCAGAATTATAGCAATTCTTCATCTTGGATGAAAACACTCAATCTTAACTCAAACTATCCAAACTTTCATTTGACTCTAACATCTGTTTTGACTTCAAGCTTTGCCCCAATAATAATGATAGTGGATATTTTGACTTAATTCAAGTTTACAATTCTCCAACAAACATACACCCCTAATACATCTTTAGGATGTAAAATCTTTACTCTCTTTCATACTTCATTCTTATGACAAATAATCAGTTTGCCCTTATCATTTCACATGATATTGAAGTCTTTAGTCGAAATGCAATTCAGGTTTTTCAAGATTTATTTTAAGGTGAAAATAAATAAACCATTCAATCTTCAACGTTCAAAAAATAACTTCCTAAATTATCATACCTCATGCTCTTATTAAGGTTATTAACAAACCTTCTCTTCGCAATCTCAATTTTCTAGTTTCCATTCTTCTGTGTCGTCTTTGTCACTGCGAACATTCGCACGCCCTTCATTCAATTTGGTCATCATTTTAATGCAAACATTTTTCTTGCTCTTTTATGCACCATACACATCAATTCACATTTCTTCATCTATGTATAGAGAACAAGCTATTCATATTTCAACCTCTTTGATGTACAACCCGTACATCACATTCATTCTGAATGACACCTCTTAGATGCCTCCACATAATGGTAAAACAAAGATTTTACAACATCAAACAATTATGTTTTCAATCACCAATCAAAAGAGTTCTTCTTTTTCCAACTACAAGCTTTGGTCCAAAATGACTTAATCAAAACTGTGAAAAATCCACATTATGCATAATAAACCCTCTCACCTAAAAATGCATGTTTCTCTTTATATCAAGGTCTAATACCCTTTTGTTACTTGAGCCAAGTGAAATTTTGTCAATAAACCTTACCATAAACCTTTGGCATACCTTGGCATTATATCTATAAATTCAAACTTCATAAATTAAAACCCAAACGTTTACCGTAGTTTAGGACTTTAGGTTAAAACTCATATTTCCGCTTTATTTCTAGCCCATATCACATCAAAACCTTTACAGGATTTCATTTAACCCAAATTTTATGTTATAAAGTCAACACAACACTTTATAACTTACCAATCCATCAATCCAATGTTTTCACGATCAATAGGCCGCACATATCTTGAGGCTCTTCTTCCAATCTCCACCGTCGATTTTGACTCTCCTCCCATGCTCATCAGATATATCCTCGCCAACTCGTGTTCAGCAAAACTGTATATTTTTCAAAATGGGTAGATTTGTGGGTTATGGCACATGATCTGAACAAAAAAATTCATTACGCAGCAATAAAATTCATTAGTATTTTCTTCTCAATTATGGCCAATTCATTTAACACATTTTCTATTTTTTGTAGCAATGAAATCCCCACATGGGTAGTTGAGATCTCCGGTTTCGCATACACTCCACACACATTAACAGTCTCTTCTGGTTTCACAGACACTAGGCATTTAACAGACTCATTTAACAATGGTAGCCCAACCTCCAAGCTACGAGACCCCACCTTGAGTACTTGATTCTCCCTATCGTGACCAACCGAACTAGTCTTGTCATAATCCAAAAACATATACCAGCATCGAAACAGTGAACTCCGGAAAACAACGTTGACATGCAACTCAGGTTCTTTATGTTCTACGCAGTCTTCCATCAATATCCGCAACTTCAACTGTGTCTTTCCTTTCCTACACACAGGCTACTCTCTTGCACTTCAATCTGCTCACAATAATGTGGTATATACCACAGTACATTGTAGTGAATAAGGAAATGTGATATGGAGAAAAGAAGCACCTGCAATGGAAAGAGACTGGTAGCAAAATGGGTAGCAACAAAAGTTTACCAAGACAGTTGGTATTTACACGAGTAAATCAGACCTCATGGTGAGTGATAAAAAGAATCAGATGTCAGTTTAAATGACTCTAAAACAAATATATATATATTTTTAAGACATTCCCAACATGATTTTGGAGCCTAGAGTATTCATTAATACGATGCGCATTAGCATTAGGAATGGAAGGTTGAATACAAACCATGCATTGGATATATGTATAATGTTGAAAAGGTCTCAACAAACAACGCGAGAATGATGCTCAAACAATCCAGGATCAACACGAGAACTGCGCGAGTCTGCTTTTAATAGTATTAGGTCAATAGCAAGGTTTTTATTAGGGCACAATGTCCGACAGTGAAAATATATTATTCTACAGCTCGTCTGGATCTGGTCTCACGTAGCACTCTGAGCTGCTCATATCTGTGTCCGATGTAACACTTAGCTCTCCTAGCTTCCGTCACAACTCTCAAATGGCACACTCAGTGCTCTATGCCACATACTTCCACGTTGACAGCGCTTTAATTGCTCAGACATTCTCGGTAGAAAGGCATGCCCGTTAACACAGAGAGATACCCCGAACATCGTTTAATCCGATCTATTTTCAGTGTCCTTACAACTAGGATTGCATTCAAATTTCAACCACCTCTGTGTTCATTACACAACATTGGTTCTTCGCACACGTTGGCTCCAAGTGAACTGATCGAACCCAGTTTCAAGCTTCTGACTATAAAACTGAGCATGCAAGCTGCTCCTCATTCAAGTCTTCAGTCTGCGATGCCACAAATTTGTGCTTTTATTCTTTGGCACACTCCACTACAAGGTTAAGACTGCTAACATCGGCTGTTAACACCGTACTCATGTGATGTGTTAAGGCTGCACACCATAGGTTAAGACAAGATCGGACCATAAATTTCAAATGCTACACAGTATTGAATCTAATTCACGCTCACAACAAGCAATAAAATGAAACAGCCACAACGGAGTAGAGACTCATCCCCAACTCATCTCCTTGGCTCTGATTCCAAATGATGCCAGAATACTGGGTTAAATCAGAGCCCAAAAAATAAAACACGTGTGCTTCTATCAAAATTAAAATTCTTCTTTAAAACGAAAAATAAGATCAGCTCAAAATACGTATGAAGGAAAGAGAGCCACATAAATAAAATACTGATATAAAACAATATAAAACATAGGGAAAAAAAAAAAAAACTTTGGCCAAATTCTACAATGGGCGGCCTCTTGGCTCTCGGCCCTTCAAACCATTTCTCTCACTCTTTGTATTCCTCACCTCTCCTCACTTCTCTCCGTGTCTCACTTGTCTTTCTTCCTCACACAACCCTCCTATTTATACATAAATATAAATTTATTTCATTCCATAATTTCCTCCACACAAATCTCAACTTAAAATCTAATTTAGATTTATCTTATTTATTTCATTCCATAATTTCCTCCACACAAATCTCAACTTAAAATCTAATTTAGATTTATCTTTTTTTGGACTCAACTAAATCTGATTTATGGAACTCCTCATCCCTAGATTATCTACCTAATTCAACTCCACTCATATCCTTAATTATTTAAGGAATATTTATTAAAAATGAACAAATTAATAAATAAAATTATTAAAATATCTCACCACCTTAATTACAAAATTGAATAATGAAAATTTAACTTGATGCTTCTCAATCAAACATAACCATAAATATCGTTTATAATTTGAGAGATGGATCATCTCCAAACCACATTATAGTGATCAGATTTCCTTAAACTCTACAAACGGTTGAATCTAAGTAGTGATTTCTTTAATTTTGTCTAACCAGAATTAAATATGTCTTTGAAAATATAGATTTGTTTAGACTTTGAATTCCAATTTGGTTTTAGATTTAGAAAGTTGGTCTCATCAATCTGTGTACGTAATTGTACATTATTATTCCCATAACCATAGATACAGTTTATAATTCGAGAGATGATTCATTTCAGAGTCTAATTTCTATATTTAAAATAATATAGGTCCTTTTAAAATCTATAATAAACCTTAATATAATTTATGATTTATGTTGGATAGTCATGAAAGCATTCGATACTGCCATTGTTTCGCTTAATCATCGAAGTGTATTGGAAGTGTCTATCAGTGTGGTATTTGCATGCAAGAGATAAAGTGAACTAAATAGAAAGAGACATTTAAATATGTTAATACATATTTAAGAATAGGGTTTTTGGATTTCGGTCTCTCTCATCCAATGTTAACCGTTATATAATTATACCTGTTAAAACTCTCTTTGTAGGTTGGTCATACGCATTCAATTCAATGCCAATTAAACCTTTCCACAATGCCAATTAGACCCTTCCCCTAAATAGTAGATAGGAGAGAGTATAATTTAAATGTAATTGTTAAATGTATATAGGGGAGAGTACAATGGCAATGGTTTTTTTTGGTTGAAAAAACAATGTTTATAAAATAATTTATGAAAGCACATTTTAGCAGAACAAGCCATTTTAAGGCAAGTTTTGGGAAAAAGTTTTACTTTACAACATCTTATATTTTATTTTACAATTGTTATATATATATATACAAATAAGAAGTTTTCTTTTAGTTAGATTTTAATGTAGTATATATTTGAAATATAAAGCTTTTATTGAGATTTATGAGATAAAAAATTGTTTTTTTTGGTTAATCTTTTTTAGTATTGGAGCGCTTCATTTGATTGGTTAATTGGGTTGATTTTAAATTCATGTGATATGGGTTAGTTCCTATTTTGATTGGGTTGATACTGAAAAAAATACTGCTGCATGCATCAGAATCGACAAGTTGTTTTCATGTTATATTTTTGTTATACAAGTAGATTTGTGAATCTTTTCATTTCACTTTTGATAAAATGCTCCACATTATTTATACTATCAAACCTATATTAAAAAAAAAAACAATTACACATCTCATTATACATCTCCATCCTATTAAATTACAATATACTTTTCAACACAATTAAAAAAATGCATTAAATTTAGTATACAAAATATTAAAACGGTTTACACAACTTAACATACTATTGTAAAGTTGAGTGCTTATTAGTGCAGTGAAAACGTTAGCCTCATATCTCATGATTTGCAAATTTGCAAATTTGATCCTATTTGCTGTTCACATGGTCACATGGTCTTAAAGTGAAAAATTCAGCACTTCGTAAACTCATAATTTAGCTGATTTGATATCTCATTTGTTGTTTATAATTAGGTTCATGCTATCATTAATTTGGAATGTGTTTCTAAAAATATTACGAGATATAAAAACTTTAATATTAAATATGTTTTTAAATATGAAATTTTAATTTTTAAAAATGAATTAGTTTTAATTGAATTAGTGACTATGATTTGAAAAAAATTATGTTATTTGGTTTATTTTAGTTTTGGTGTTATATTTTAGGTCTTAAAAAATTATTTATTTTTGTTGTAATTTATTATAAAGTTTTAATAAAAAATATTTACTTGAATCAATATAATTCATTCTAATGAATTTGAAGATCAAAGACTTTAAAAACTATTAAAAACACACAGGTTGAGGGTAAGAAGTTGTGTGTGTAAACATCAAGAAATTAGTACTCTCTAATTTTGTGATATTTTTAACAGTGTAATCCAAATGTCATATGTTTTTGTTTTCTTTTTAGATATAGTTTTTGATGATTTTGTTTGAGATCTCGTCAAAATTTGTTGAAATAACATATTTCAGTTATTAAATATGTATAAACTGAATGTTCTAGAACCTTGACTAAGTTCATGCAAATGTTGTGTGAAAATTCTAGGCTTCTAGGCCCTTCTCCATGTCCATGTAGGTGCAATAGAGGCATTAAGGTCAAAGAGGATTTCTTTGAAACTCAACATTCACTTTTCCCTAAAACATCCATAGAAAAATGCCCTAATTGAAAATTAAGATTCAATTCAACATTCTCCTAAGATAATGAAAACTAATAATTTTATGAGTGGTCGGTGCTAAATGACCCACTCATAACTCTTTGATAGAAAACTATTTCATGGTTTGGTCAATTTGCTTGGTTTATTTGGTAAACTAAAATGACCCACTCATAACTCTTTGATGGAAAACTACTTCATGATTTTTAAACTTTTATTTTTCCCTTAAAAGAACTATTTCATGGTTTTCAAATTTTTATTTTATTTCATGGTTTTTAAATTTATATTTTTCCGGCAGAAGAACTATTTCATGGTTTTATATAAATAAGAGCCTTTTAGAGGCCATTCAACTCAATGCATGTGATTTTATGTGCACATAAATTATGGAGGAATGCCAAATGATACCAAGCCAGAATACGGTTATTCACAAAATTTCATTACATTTCAAAACCTCACAAGAGGAAACAAATTAAGAAGAATATGGTTATTCACAAAATTTCATTACATTTCAAAACTTCACAATTAAGAAGAGTAAACCAATTATGAAAAGGAAACTGCTAACAAACTCAAAAAAATGAACCTTGAGGCATTTCCTTTACAACATGTGGTGCAATTGCTAGTTAATTATATTATATCTGTATCATAATTCTTAAAGAACATAAAAGATGTGAGCTAAAATCTTTAAATACTGCAATTTAAAATGATGTTGATTAAAGAAAGCCAACTAAAACCTCTGAGTAATTTTGATTTAAAATAATGTTAATTATCATTTTAATTTAATGACATGTTTGTGAAAGTTTATAACCATTTTCATAAGATTTCTGCTCAACCATTCATCTAAAAATCCTTCAACCAACAAGGGGTTTAAAAAAAATGTGAAAGATGTGGCCATATAACAAGCAAACAAAGTGCCCTGAAGGCATGACACAGTGAAGGTGCGGGCAGTAAAATTCTTTATATTTCCTTTCAAAGAAACCTTCTTAAGGCATGACACAGTGAAGGTGCAGGCAGTAAAATTCTTTATATCTCCTTTCAAAGAAACCTTCTTAAGGCATGACACAGTGAAGGTGCAGGCCGTAAAATTCTTTATATCTCCTTCCAAAGAAACCTCTTAAGGCATGACACAGTGAAGGTGCAGGCAGTAAAATTCTTTATACCTCCTTCCAAAGAACCTTCTTAAGGCATGACACTGTGAAGGTGCAGGCAGTAAAGTTATTTGTATCTCCTTCCAAAGAAACCTTCTTAGAGGTATGATTGAAGATTATGTTATCTGTTCAAATATCTGTTACATGTCATTTTAGCTTTTTGGCCCAGACAAATATCTACTGTCCTATTTCTTTGCATCAGGATTGGGGAATTTTGTTCACTCTGGAACTGTCATTTGCATCAGGAATAGGAACGATTTTTTCAGCTATTTTTCTGATCATATTAAAAAAAAAATCTATTAAATGTAAATTCAACTCCGTTCTGCTCCAGTTTTGGCATACGTGCTACTCCAAATCTGTTTAGCTCAGAGCCCCAGCATTAACATTTGATACATCATCTTTACATAATATATACTAACAGCACAGCAGATTCACAAAGTCAAGTCAAGGTGTTCAGAAACATAATTTTGTCTTGTACATATTGAAAAGAGAGAGAGATGAAGCTGCCCTCTATTCTCTTGTACCTTGGCTGATATTACACCATGACAACTACCAACAGCGAATTAAAAAAAACAAGTGAGAATATATTATTTAGGGTTGCAGGGCTGTTATTCATTGCAGGTAATGTAAGCTAATTACTGAGTATAGTTGGGCACGCAGGCATGAGCTTCTACATTCTTTGCTGAGGGAGATGGCTCCACATCCGGTGTTGGGGATACCGGCTCACCCAGCAGAGTTTCGGGCAGGCTTGGAATGCCCTCCAAGTAAAAAGTGTAGAATAACTTGAAAGGAAAGACGATCTGCTTTAACTTCACTTGCCCACGAACTCCACTGAATATGCCAGAGCCCCCAGTAATTGCAAGGTATGACTCCTCATATGTAAGATAAGGCCCCTGTAATGTAATGGATACAGGCACGCATTGCTGAGTCCATTAGGCCTCTAGAAAGATTAATTCCTTTAAACCCAGATAACTTTTTCAGCCAATACAAGTAGAAATATAAGCTTTGAGTGGAACTAGCAAAACAGAGTGATCTACCTGCACAGAAATGTGGCCATAATCTCCAAAGTAAAAGCTGTAGATTGCTTCATAACGGTCTCCGTTCTTTTCAGGAAAATGCTGGATGAGAATACAGAGCCCAGCTGTTATACCTAAACGTTTCTGCAGATTGCCACTGTACAGCTGCCTCTCCATAGAAAGAAAACTAGTTAGTTAGCATATGATTAGAAAGCTCCAACCTGCAGGATCTAACTGCTTAGATTGGGCTTTATATAAAGACTGGGAAACAATCCGTTTTCAACTGAAAAATAACCAGGATTGCATAAGATGACGCTAAACAAACAAGGTTTTGAGTTGTTCATTCATGGGGATCGATCGATTCCAAACACCGAATTGCCAGAAACTTGTTGGTTTTCAGCTTTAAAAACAACCAAGGATAACAGAGGCCTGAAATGACAGGCATTTACCCAGCAGCAACAAAAACATCAATGGATTTCAACTGATGCTAAAAAAATGCAAACCACGCACAGGCAACATTAATTTGTCATACCTTGTTGCTAAACGGCACTAGATCTCCCAGATGATTGACGGGCTTCTGACTCAGACGAAGGTAAGCAGGGCTCCCTCTGTCCAACTCATTAATCTCATACACATATAATTCCTGCACAGAGCCGCCTGCAACAGACAAGAAGTAAAAGAGGTCAACACGGACCCATCTAGTACATTACATCAATAAAGTGATGATTGAGTGCCAAAACAGGGGAGTGGAGGGGAAGAGGGAGAGGGAGGGTTTACTTGGAGGGCCTTGAGCAGAAGCAGCGTTGGCCTTCACTCGATGTCGAAATGACATAGATGCCTCTGCTTCTGCCCGCACTCGCACCAGAGAGGAGTTGTCAAACTGGATTTGCCTCTCAGTAGACGCCATCTTTGAAGCCAACTGTGCCCCAAAAATCTCACCCTTTAAAGGCTTAAAACAAGTAGCAGGTCTGAAGCCTATATTGTTGATCTCTGAGTTTGAGCGAACCAATCGAACCAGGCCTTTGTTGTCTCCTAAGGATGATTTTAATGAGATCGAAGTGGCAGTGCCAGCAGCAGCCATGGGATGGGGTCCGGGTGAATTCAGTTGAGGGAGATGATGAATCAGAATCAGAAACAAAAATCCACCCCTGAAGATGTCTTCTTGAAGATGGAGGTGGAGATAGAAGATCTAAAGAAGCGCAGAAGAAGAGGGTAAATACAAGACAGGTCAGGGTGTAGGGCAAGCAGTTAGAAAAAAACTAAGTTGGGCTTCCCAAGGGTAGCAGGCGAAGGGGGGGCTCTGATAGTGCACAAAGTGGGTACCAAGCACCATCTAGAAATACAGAGCGGGTACCATCTAGAAAGCACCATCTAGAAATCCAGAGTGGGTACCATTCATCTATTGGTCTACGAAGTCCATAGGCACGTGAAAAATACGAAGCATACAGAAAATTTGGTTCACACTGCACAGGAATCAGAATCATTCCATTATCGTTCATTGAAGTTAGCCTCTCCCTAGCCAGTCAAGTCAACTCTGAGGATTTCTTTGTTTATTTGAGTGGGTCTAAGGATTAACGGCATATGTTTTTTTCCAAAAAAAAATTACAGGTTCAAAATCAAAATCAAAGAGATAGAGATGGGGTGCAATTTAATATCTGTTTGGTAATGACCTTAAAATTAGATAATAATAATAATAAATTATATTAAGGTTTCCAACATAATTATCCAATTCCAAATCATTACAAAAATTAGATTGAATGTTTTCCAATTCATTTAAAAAAAAGTTAAAATTCACTTAACATATTTTATTACAATTTAGTAATATTCATGGTTTTTTTAATATTTATTTATATAACTAGTTTACATCTATTTTAATTCGGATTTATCAAGAGCACGTAAAGATTAAATTTCTTTTCACTGTGAAAGAGATTTGCATTTTAAAAGAATTTATCTTTATAGATATTTGTAAATTCATAATTAAAATGTATATAGATTCATTTAATTTACTTCTTTAAATAGGCTATATTCCATATGAATACCATGGGTCAATAATATGAATGCTCATAAACTTCAAACTCAAAAATTACCGTAATTTTTTTACTTTAGTAAAATAATTTTAAGAAAAAATATGAATTTTTGTTGTTTAAAATGCATTTTTAAATACATAAATGATTCACTATCCTAAAAAAACCAAGACTTTTAAATTCTACAAATTAAACAACTTAATCTCAAATTTTTAAAAATCCCTATAAAATTTTGAAAAAAAAAATATCTTAAAAAAACCACTTCATATATAACTTAAACTACACCATAAAAATAATAATAATAAAATTATTTTTATTTTAACTTAAAATTATTTTATTTTTATTTTAACTTAAAATTATTTCATTTTTATTTTAACTTAAAATTATTTCATTTTTATTTTAACTTAAAATTATTTCATTTTTATTTTACTTAAAGCAAATCAAAATCAAAATGTTAAACTTGACTCGACTCAACTCAGTAATAATACATTCTTATAACCTTATTATCTTTTTCGGATAAACCATAGGTTCCCATTAGTCAACTCAATAATGATACATTTTTATAACCTTATGTTTTTAGGATAAACCATAGGTTCCCATTTAATTTTAAAAAGTTATGGTGTTCTTAAATTTGTTGCAATCTATTTGTCATGACATGGACCCATGAGACGAATTATAATGTATATTTAGAAAAATGTTTCCATCCCGCACTACCTGCTTATGGGTCCCCGCCTTTCCCAATTGTTTGAACAAGTTCTTAAAAAGTTTTGGCTGAGATTTTTGTTAGGTGAAATTTCCGAGACAAAGGTTTAAATTTTATTGAGTATATGGTTTATTATGATCCAATTTAAAGAGTAGCTTTCAGGCAATTAGATATATTTTTGGTGTTATAAAGCAGCAACGAAAATTGACTCTAGAAACTCCTTTAAATTAGTCTAAAAAATTATTTATTCATCATAATTATAAAAAAAAAAAATTAACTGAAATATAAATTTATATATAAAAATAAACATGTTTAAAAAAATATTTATTTTTAAGTAAATGATAATTAATCATATGTAATATAGTAAATCATGTAAAAATCCATCCAACAGACACAGACTTCCATAAATAAAATATTTGGGAGTCTCGAAGTAAATTAAATAAAAAAGCGAATCGCGGAACTGAAGACAAGACTCAGACAAAATGGATTCGAATTTGAGATCCCAAAAAACGGAATGGGTAAATGTAGTTTTCACTGCGGTGGAAAATCAACCATAGACGCAAGTGGTATAGACGCAATTCATTTGATTTCAGACTTTAATTAATAAAGTGAAATGACTGACCAAAAGACAAAGTAAAATCAATTTTTAAAGAAATTTCAATTACCAAGGTTAAAGGTCAAAATTTCAATCACAAAGATAAAAGTTTAAAATTTTAAAAATAAAATTAAAGGTCAAAATTTCAATCAAAGATGAAAGTTTAAAATTTTGAAAATAAAATTAAAAGTAAATATATTGTAGAGTTGAAAACTCAGAATTTCAATTATAAAATCGAAAGTTTGAAGTTAGAAATTTTAAAAAGTTTGAAGTTCGAAATTTTAAAAGTGAAAATTAAAAAGTAAAAATATTATTTTAATTAGAGGTATTTTACAATTTAGTATGACGGAAGTGATTTTTAATGTTTAGTTACATTACGAGGACTTTTTGGAGAACAAAGGGGAGTCACTCAACGAAGTGATTTTTAATGTTTAGTTATATTAAGAGGATTATTTGGAGAAAAAAGGGAAGACACTTAGTGTATTAGTGTCTTTTACCTACCTTTTGGGAGAGAGATGGTCGGGTTGAGCGCTAGGGTTCGGGTACTTGTTAGCAAAGTAGAAGGTGTCACTGTTGTGTCTATGCTTGCCTCAGGTGTTCAGCGTGAGCGAGGTTGTGGCGATCCTTCGATTCGATGGACGCCAAAGGAGGGACAAGGACCCTCTGGATCTTTTTCGGGAGGAATCTGATTGGATCAAGAGTATACGTTGAAGCTGTGTAGAGGTCGAGCAATGACGGCTTTGATAGGTATAATACTGCAAGACACAGGCCCATCCAAATTGAGAAACTTGACAACCGTTATTAAGGACAGAGAAACGAGACTCTACAATACCGATTGGGATCTCTTACATCATGCGGGGGTTGAAATACAAAGCTCTGATGCGGATTATATAGATCGGGGTTACGGGTAACACAGAAAGGTGTTTTTACTTGCAGATTTGTTTAGGGAACAATGACTCTCAAGAGATCTCTTAATAGGAGTTCTCAATCTCTTTCTGACATGGTCTTCGCCCTTCATTTTCATGGATCGGGACATAAGGAGGATCGTTGGAGCTTCAAAAATTGTAGATCTGTGTCTATACTCCCAGATATGACAAAGAGGTGTAAGAATAATAGTCTTACAACAATGTTGGAAGAAGGGGCTTCCTTTCAAATTTTCGTAAAAACTCCATATGGTAGATCACTTCTTATAGGGGCTCAAAAGGACTTCCTGCTATTGGACCTGAAACGAGAGATCTATAAAAGAACATATATTCCAATGGAGAAGCAAAGTCTGATTTGTGCAGGTTGATCTCTACAAGTTGAAATGTGCTCCCACACCCAGGAGTTGATCGAAATTCCTCCATCTTTATCAACTCGAGGTTGAGAGGGGGATTGCCTGGATCTAGTTTCCCCAAAGGATTAGAATCAAATAAAGGACAAGTAAATGGAGGTACTTTCAAAGAAGTCCTTAAAGGGAAGTTTTCCGCCTTGAACAAACTAGATCAGATTCTCAATATACCTAGCACCTATAGTGGAGCAACTAAATCAAGTTCCAACAATGGTGGTGGATCTATCCAAAACAAATTATTTATGCACAACATATGAATAATAGGCAGCCATATGAAAATTCAACGGTTTTTGGCCAAAACTAGTGGATTTTCTCAACTTGGAAAATTAATTGTGACATCCCCTCTACTCCAGGGGTTTCTTCATAGTAAAGTTTGAATCATCATAGGTCTGAGAGTATGTATTACGAGAGGGCCCATGGTTCTGGGTTACTGCGAGACTTTTGTCACTATTGGGGCCCTTGTTTTGAAAACAAAACAGTTTTGAGTCGCGAATAACAGGTGGCAGAGCGCAACCACAGTAGACAGAGAGTTGTCACGGTTACGAAGAACTGAAGAGTAGGTGGCGCGGTTGTTGCGGAAGCTAGCACAAATGGCAGAAGGGAGTGACAAGAACAAACAGTGGAACTCCCAGTGATCAGGGAGATGCAACAAACAGCAGAGCGGAAAAGAAGGGAAAATTGATAGTTGCGTTGGCAAAGGAACAAATAGGCAATCAGCCAGCATAGACAGGAGGTTGGTGCAGTGGAGAGTAGAGGAAGAGAGACGTAGGAGAGCTCTGTTCGCTCTGGTCATTCTGTTCAATATGTTCACTCTGTTCATTCTGTTTGTTCTATGTGATGATATTGTAATCAGTCCTGCCAGGATTGCTCTGAGGAGCAATGTAACTATCCACTATTGTTAATGCAATATACTCTTATCTGGGTTTGGTGTCCTGAGTTCTGTAATGTGTATCTGGTTAAGTTGAATGTATTGGTCACTTTAAATTTTGTTTTCTCATCCTCAACATGGTCATGAGTAACATCTTGCGCAAAGTAGTTAAACCTGTTCGAAGTATGTAGTTCTGTCTGTTTTATTCTGTAGTTGTGATTGGGAAATATCTGATATGTTCCTAACTTTATTAAGGTCATGACACACCTCGAGTGAGACTCTCTGCTCTTCGGAGTAGAGTGAAAATTTCGGCGTTGTGATAGACTACTACAGCAACCTTGTTGGCCTCCATCCCGAACTTGGGTCTTGCTTAGAGACCTTATTTCTCGCCAACAAATGGTTCTGTTTCCGGGACCTCCAAATTTCATTTAGGAGCTAGATCATGGTATCAGTGATCTTTGAAAGGGAAATACGAAGCTGGTGGGATAACCACTTATATCAGTTCATAGTGCAACAAGCTGAGTTGAGACAACATTGTTACACAGTAATTTGTCACTATCCTTGCAATCTCCATCTCGACCATTGGAGGGTATTTTCTGTGACCAATAAGCAGTGTCATGCCTTGCAAATTCCATCATTACATCCCTTGCCATGAGGACAACAATCCTTCTGTTGACCATTTCTTGAGCAGAGCACTAAAAACACTTGTTTTTTCCTTGGTGCTGGTAGCCCGTTATGCCCTCGCGCCAATGAGGAAAATTAGCATTGAGCCCACGCCAGCTGGCGCTCTGTCCCAGTTAAGCACCCGCACCAATCTGCTTATGGATTTTTTTTTTAAAAAGAGGCGAAGTTTCAATCACAAAAACTTCATGGATGAGTCATAGGGAGTGGTTCGACTGAATAACCACTGCTTTCCTCCTTTGGCCTCCTATTTCCACCTTATGGGGAAACCTCCCAAGGGATAAGGCCTCCCTTCCACTATTGTAGGGATCCAAACCTCCTCCTCTCCTCTATAAATATAACCATCTTCCATTGATGTTCTAGTTGAATAGGTTATAGTTGAAGGGTTGAAGGTTTGAACATGTTCTAGCTAAACTTGTAGAAAGGAAACTATAGTCGGACAACTATTGAGAGCCAAGCCAAAGAGAATCTCGTAAGAGAGAGAGCTTTGTCCAGATTCCCGATAGGATTTGTTGAGACACGCTCCGCTGTCAACCCTGCCAAAGGAAGATCATAGCGTAAGAGCATTTGGTTGTAATCTCCCTTTTGTCATTTATAATATAAGCGACTCTGATTTTGGTTCCATTCATGTGTTCATTTCTTTATGTAATGCAATGAATTATATCCTCTCTGACTGATATATGGTTACATGCTTTAGATTTTATGTTGTATGTCGTCGTTTCCTTGCATGTGTACAAGTGTTCAGACGTGTTGAACGGAAGGATCGTGATCTGTCAAGCGAGGGATGGGAAACATCATCTTTTCTTCAACGATAACTGTGTGGGATTTGAGCTAGGCTACTCGTCGTGATCTTTGTCTTTTTTCAACTAGGAACCAATGTCATTGCGTGACTTGATTGTTGCTAGATCCGATATGGGCTAGTGGGATCGCCTCTGTCTGCAGAGGGGATTTACCTCTTCAACAAATTGGCGACTCCACTGGGGAGTCAGTTGGAGTTAGTCTCTTCTCTTTCGGTTATTTTTGGCTTTTGATTGATTTATTTTCTCTTCTGGTTCACCTCCTTTGGTTTCAAACCCCTGTTCAGCCCCCAGAAGACCTGATCCAGTCTTTGTTTTTCCTTTTTCATCTTTTTCCCATAGTAAACTCGATTGGCGCAGTTTAGCTCTTGACAGTTGCGCCAACTGGCGCTTGTTGCTAGTCAGGCCCCCGCGCCAACGCTTTTTTGGCGTAGATTACAACCAAACAGGTGCGCCAACTCTGTTTGGTGTTAGGGTTTGCTTGCTTTTGGCCTCCTTGAGATTGATTTTTGGTCCTTGTGTCATTTTTCTGATTGCTTGATGTAAAAGGGAATGAATGCCTTGTTTTGAACTCATGCTTTGGAATTCCTTTTTGTGCTTGACCTCATATGTCTTGTAGCCTTTTGAGGAATTTCATTACAAAGTGTTTAAAACAACGATTATGTTCTTAGTGTTTGTTTGCATCCCTTTTGCCTTCATCCTTCATTAAGAAGATTTGTGTTCTTTTAGTTTTTGTCTCAAAGTTTTCTTTTCATTAAAATGCATTACATCACATTGCATTGAAAAGTATTTTTGAGATTTATCATTGAACTTAGATCACATTGTTTAATGATTAGGCTAAAAATCGCATCGAGTGCATTATCTTTCATTAAAAGCATGCATTAAGTAGATTCTCATTTCATCGAAAATGGCATTGAGTGCATTCTTATTATTTGAAAAGAAAAAGGAAATTGTGCGTAGATTACAATTGCATAGTTTTCGAAAAAGAGGATTTTGCATATATTACATTGCATTATTCGCATTGTTGAATGTTTGAGATTACTTTTGGATAGTGAAAGTCATCTGGTTTGGAAAAAATTTCATTTGCAGTGTTGTTGTATGTTGCATCATTGTTTGAGACTCTTCCCTTAACTAGATAACATTCATCGAATTGAAAGTTTTATTTTCTCATATAGCTGCATATAGGAGATTGTCAGATGACATGCGGTAGGGCCTTGAAACCGAAACGTAAATTGAAGATCAACTTTAAAATTTACTGAATTAACCTAAGGCAACATTGAAACCTAACGAAACGTTTTTAGAGGTCTTGGCTAGTGACGTGTTCCAGCGTCGTTAAACCTAGTATTTGTCCCTCGCCTTCTGGCTTTAGACAACGCTAGTACGGACTTGTGCTCCCTGTACCGTCGCGTATATAAAGGGATACCCCATTAGGTTTCTATCATTTATCCGTAGGAAGCCGAGTCTGCTGCCTTTACCCATGATACACCGGACACAGCATTCAGGGAGATTACCTGCACATACGTCAAGTCCTTGGTTGATTTCTTTTTAATTTTTACCAAGGTGTATATGGCAGTTCACGGATATCTGGTACACCCATTTGCCTAGATTACCAAAGCAGTCATTTTCGATCTTTACTAACTCCATAAATTTGAAAAAATCATCAAGCTCGTGTCCAACCTGAAAGCAATAGAGTCACCTTTTTCTTGTTTCTCGACTCTTAAAATATGAAACAGCAGAGTCCGGTTTCAATTTTTTAAAAATTAACTGCCCACGAAATATTCCCGGTTAAAGTTAGTTTCCTTAGGGTGTTGTTTTGGGTTGTTTCCGATGGCAACTTTTCCGAAGTTCACCAACCAAGGAACCCCCTCCGACAGGTATCCTAGTCCTTTTTCTCCTTTTGGAAATGTTGGTGCTCCTTATATGGCAACGTTCTCCCTTCCTAGGTTAACTGTTGTGTTGCCTGTTTGGTTGTTTTCAACCTCTGTGGTCCTGAATGTCCCATCTACTGGTCAATCAGTTCCTCCGCATGAAAAACATCATGTTGATACCAAGGTGGACCTCTCCCCTTCTTCGCCTGTTTCTTCGTCCTCATCTTCTTCTTTGCCTGATGAAAGTCTGGATTCTAGTACCCAGGTGGCTAAGAAGAAGAAGAAGAAGACCAATAAGAAGAAGTCCAATAAGTGAGAGGCTAATTCTACTGTTGTTGCTTCTAAAACATTTTCTCTTGATGAACCTCATAACCCTTCACGGAAAGTTAAGTTCCCTTACATGTTATGCCAGGGAAACCATCTTCTTCGAGATTGCCCTGGAATTCCCAAGGTGCTCGAAGTATGGTCCAACGGTCGTCCGCCATTGCCTTTGGCTTCCGGGAGTCAGGTTGGGGGCATGTCTTCAGCTAATGCTGGTAAAGCTCCTAAGAAGCAGGGTAAGCTCACCAATCCCTGTAAGTTGTGTGAAGGGCACCATGCCATTCACCTTTGTCCGTATATGGATGAAGCCAAGAAAGTTTTGGACAACTCGACTGTTTCTACACCATGCCTTCCGGCTAGTTACAAGCAGCTTTCTTTGAGTCCTTCACTAGCTGATTCCATGACCAGTCAAGAGTCATCCTTGCTTGATCCCGCTCCCCCGGAAATTCACCATCATGAATCCATCCTTGACCAACCATTGGTCATGGGATCAGTTGAGCTGGCCCTGTCTACTATGCACCAGGTCTTTTCCGTTGAGAGTGGATCTCTCATCCCTCAGGTTCTTCTTGTTTCTTCATATTCCTCAGACTTGGAGAAAGATTCTCCTGTCCCCATACCTCAAGAAGTTGCCCCTTCGCCTTCCCTGATGGAGGTCTCGGAGGATACCCCTCCCGACTTCGTGATGGAGGTCGTGGAGGATGCTCCTTCTTCTTCCGTAACACTAGGGGAAGACCATCTCGGTTCAATGGTATCCCCTCCGAGTAGTTTGGTCACTTCCTTTGATTGGAATTGATTTGTAGGATACCGCCTTCTGTCTTATGTGCCTTTCAAGATCACGGTACTGACCTCCCATCTGGTCGTACCCAACACCATTATAGATGAAGGTGCGTTTGTTAGTATTTTATCCTCAAATACTTGGCAAGCTTTCGGTTCACCACCGCTTGTGCCTGTTACACATAATCTCTTGGCATTTAACAGAGGAACTAGTCAACCGTTAGGAATCCTTCCGAAGTTTCCTGTTACTTTGGGAGGGAAAACTGTCCATATGGACGTGATGGTTATTCTTGGCCCCTTGGAATTTAATTTACTCCTGTGCCGCAATTATACTTATGCCATGGGAGTGCTTGTCTCCTCCCTCTTTCATGTGATGTGTTTTCCGCACCAAGGTCGGACCGTGACCATCGATCAGCTTGCGTTCTTTGGTCCGAATATGGCAGCTAGTCTGCCATCGTCCTCGCCGAATCTTTATCCACTGGTTGTGTTATCTTCGCCACATGTCAATTATGTGGCTACCTGTCCTGTGCCTGTATTTAGTGATAGGGGGCATTGTGTGATGGGGGAATTGGGTCCAGACTTCCAAGATGTTTTTCTCCCATCCGGTGTGGAACTCTCAGAAGCCATGACTTCTTATTCATCATGATGAAAGGTGTTCGGAGCATAGTTCATTTTCTTGTGTCAAGCTACTTAAAAAATGAAACAAGGTCAGCGGAGCAGAGTTTGTTTTCTTGTGTCAAGCTCCTTAAAAAATGAAACAAGGTCGTCGGATCAGAGTTCGTTTTCTTGTGTCAAGCTCCTTAAAAAATGAAACAAGGTCGTCGGAGCAAAGTTCGTTTTCTTGTGTCAAGCTCCTTAAAAAATGAAACAAGCTCGGCAGAGCAGAGTTCGTTTTCTTGTGTCAAGCTCCTTAAAAAAATGAAACAAGCTCGTCGGAGCAGAGTTCGTTTTCTTGTGTCAAGCTCCTTAAAAAATGAAATAAGGTGTCCTGAGGACAGTTCTTTTAATGTGTCAACCTCATTAAAATAATGAAACACGTTCCCGTTCAATTCGAGTCTTTGTAAGATCTCGTAAAATCCCAGTCGAGTCTTTCTCTTGATATCATTTTTGAACCTTCACTCCATTTCCTATGGACTGAAGCTTGGGGGGAATGTACCTCGAATTGAGTCACCATGCTGGGGGCATGCTTGCTTTTTCAAGCATAGTTTGTTTTCGTTTCAAGCTTGTGTAAAAATGAAACCGGTTTCAAGCATAGTTTATCTTTGTTTCAAGCTTGTGTAAAAATGAAACCAACTTCAAGCAGAGTTTCCTAATTTCAAGTTTGTGTAAAAATGAAACCATTCCCATTTTACCTCTTGTGATTGCCATTTTATCAGCCTGTTTTTTCCAGATGAGCCTTGCTTTTCTCATTCCACCGTCACTATCTGCTTGGCCGATCATATGCCTTCACTTGGTTGTTTTACCCATCCCTAAGGAACCGCTGCGATGAGTGGTCCTATTAGCCAGCCTCTTGATCTTTACTTGTTCTGAGAAGTTCCACCATTACCGGAACTAGTAGCTAACCTTAATACCACTCGTTCCTCCAGGAGGAGTCATCTTTCAGCTCTTTTCTGACTCTCGAAAATTGAAAAGATTGTCAAGACTCTTGTTGTTTTGAACTCGTTAAATGGATGCGTAATGACATCTACCCAGTATACGTTTACCCCTTTTTCAGGTTGGGATAGATTATTTACAAAAATTGAATACCCTAGCCTATCGCGACTAGGAGGTTCTCTTAGATATAGTTTTCTACCTTTTTGGATCTGTGGGACTATCTACGAAAAGGGACTGCTGGAGTTTTCTTCTCCGCTGTCTTTTCAAACTCTCTAAACATGAAAAGACGCTGAGTTCTTCCTTTGTCAGACTCGTTAAAAACTGATGACATAGGACTCCATCGTAATGACGTTACTCGAGTTCCTCCTTCCTAGGTCTCGTTAAATGTACTAGGTTGGATTTGTCTGAAGGACAAACTTATATGACAAACATATGGTATCCTCTTCAAGCTTGTGTAAAAATAAAGAGGTGCTCACCGGAAATGGTGGGGGAAAATGGAACCAGTATCACCGTCGTGTCGGTAGTATGTCGCTCTTGAACATGGCACTTGTTTGCATTCGTGTCGGGTTGGGGACATCTCATCTCATTTTCTGCTTGCCTCCGTGGGTTTGGGTAATCTCTTTTGACCACTCATCTGCTCTTTTCCACGTCATCATGACCTCAGATCCTTTGATGTCAAATACTGCCAAATCCAGTGTCGTGCACCGATATGTTCAAGAGAAGTTGGCATTTGAAGTTTTCAACCTCCCTCTGATTCTCTACTGATCTTGATTCGCAAACATCATGTTCCTTTGTCTCGCGTCGATGATGTGGGAAACACTATGGCCCACCTTCGATCAAGGTCACTTCCTGTTGACTTCAGCTCATTATCCAAGAAGTTGGTCTAGAGACTCCCTTCAGGTACCTTAGAGCTTGCATGCCTCAATGGCAGGTTATTCACATTCGATGCAAGGTTTTCATTATTGACCTTCGATTGGATGATTCTGCAGGTGTTCGACGCCAGCTTACTGTTCACATTCCATGGATTGTACCTATAGTACCTTGAGGGTCATCCTCATTATTGGTGGTTCCTCTTGTGTGTGTTAACGAATTTCATTATTGGCTGGTAATCAGACGATGTTCTTGCATGTTTGACTTCAGCTCACTTATTCACATGCTCGGACTTGTACTCTGTTCGGGTCGAGATGGAGCGCAAGACACTGGATTTTGTCTGATGAAATCTAGGCTGCGGGTTTTTGTGGATTATCATTATTAGTTACATGACTCATTTGATTGGATGGCTGCGACCATACTTGAGTCTACTTGTTGATCCTTCTTTGCTGGATGGCTGCATCCATACCTAGGATCCTGATTATTGTACACTCTATTATGGATGGTTGTGCCCATACCACATATCATGTATCAGAGATATCAGTTGTATTTGTATTTGCAGGTCTTCCTACGACAGTGTTTTCAGTTGGGCGTGTTCTCATAAAGCATTTCAGCCCTCCCTCTCTCTCCGACCTCATGCTTTAAGGGGCATTTGTTACACAGTAATTTGCCACTATCCCTGCAATCCCCATCTCGCCCATTGGAGGGTCTTTTCTGTGACCAATAAGCAATGTCATGCCTTGCAAATACCATCATTGCATCCCTTACCATGAGGACAACAATCCTTTTGTTGACCATTTCTTGAGCAGACCACTAAAAACACTTGTTTTTTCCTTGGCGCTGATAGCCCGTTATGCCCTCGCACCAATGAGGAAAATTAACACTAAGCCCATGCTAGCTGGCACTCTGTCCCAGTTAAGGACCCACACCAATCTACTTATGGAAATGTTTTAAAAAAAGAGGTGAAGTTTCGATCACAACAACTTCGTGGATGAGTCATAGGGAGTGGTTCGATTGAATAACCATGACCTTCCTCCTTTGGCCTCTTGTTTCCACCTTATGGGGAAACCTCCCAAGGGATAAGGCCTCCCTTCCACTATTGTAGGGATCCAAACCTCCTCTTCTCCTTTATAAATATAGCCATCTTCCATTGATGTGCTAGTTGAACAGGTTATAGCTGAAGGGCTGAAGTTTTGAATATGTTCTAGCTGAACTTGTAGGAAGGAAACTATAACTGGGAAACTATTGAGAGCCAAGCCAAAGAGAATCTCATAAGAGAGAGAGATTTGTCCAGATTCCTGATAGGATTTGTTGAGACATGCTCCACTGTCAGCCCTGCCGAAGGAAGATCATAGCATCAGAGCATTTGGTTGTAATCTCCCTTTCGTCATTTATAATATAAGTGACTCTGATTTTGGTTCCATTCATGTGTTCATTTCTTTATGTAATGCAATGAATTATATCCTCTCTAACTGATATATGGTTACATGCTTTAGATTTTACATTGTATGTCGTCGTTTCCTTGCATGTGTACAGGTGTTCGGACGCGTCGAACGGAAGGATCGTGATCTGTCAAGCGAGGGACGGGAAACATCATCTTTTCTTCAACGACAACTGCGTGGGATTTGAGGTAGGCTACTCGTCGTGATATTTGTCTTTTTGTAACTAGGAACCAACGTCATATCATGAATTGATTGTTGCTAAACCCGATTTGGGCTAGTGGGATCGCCTCTGTCCACAGAGGGGATTTACCTCTTCAACAAACATAGGGAGAAAATTGTTAAGAATAAGTTTCTATTCTCTAAATATGCAAGTGATATCTACAAAATTTTCTGGGGAAAGTTTCCAGAGGAACTCTATAATTGGTTGCGAAGAATACAAGTTAAGACAACCCAAGAAAGCTCGTGGAATATTTGTCGCAAGTGGGTGCACGAGGATCTGGTAGCCCTCCATCGGTTAGATATCGACTTGACCCGAGCCGTAGATTTCTGTGTGCAATATACCTTGGAAGGATACGTAGTGGAATTTGCAGTTGAGTGCTACCAATCCTTTTCAAAAGAAGAAGACGTGTTCAGATCCAGATTACGAGGAGAGCTGTTGAAGGAGATTCCCTTGTGGTTCAAAGCTTTAATGGTATACGAGGGACTAATGGAGTTTAAAAAATCTGAGATGGAGACTTAAACATCCAGTATTGGGGGAAGGAGTTGAGGGAGAGATGCTACAAGTAAATTGGAAGGGGGAGTAGGGATATAGATGCCAAGACCTCCAGTTGGTTGAGAGAGCAATGAGCACATCAAAGGGCGCAGATAGCTGAGAAGTGACGAGAGAGAGTGATGAAGGATTTGGAGAAATAGGAAAGCAGTCGAAAAAAAAAGGAGAGGTGCCGCAGATGACGAAGGAGATGGAAGGTTAGACAGAATGCCAAGGAATAGGAGGGACCGTGAAGGAAGTCAGGCAAGTGTATATGAGTCCAGCCCAAACAAAAAAGGGAGGAAAGTCCAATGTGGAGGACGCATGCCCCGAGGAGATGTCCGATGTGGAGTTGCATGTTGCGATGGAGCAACTATTCCGAGAGGGGCCGACACCCATAACTCAAGGTAACTCTATTCCCCAAAGTTCAAGTAGCTCTAGTCCCGACCTTCCCCTAGTACTCTATCAGCCACTAGGTGAAATTTTTGTTAAGTTACGAGAATTGAGTAAGTTGAATAGTGTTCAATCCACAACAGTAATACACACTAGCAGTAGTGCTAATAATACCATTTCACAGTTGGGAGATAGAAGTTTTATTCTAGTATCACCCACAAAAATAAGCATGGTAGGATCATTTACCCGATACCCAGAGTTCTCTGGGAGGGGTAATGATGATGTGGAGAAACATTGGTATCTCTGCGAAGCCATATGGAGGGATCGACAGACACCAAAGGTAGTTAAGTTGATTGAGTTTCAAAATACTCTCAGGGAGAGAGCTCTACGCTGGTTTATTAAATGGTCCAAGGCTCATTCGAACCTAGCAATAGACGATGTCAAGAGAGAGTTTGTTAAAGAATTCAAGCAACCTCAGACAGATCAACAAGGTTTGTCAGAGATGTGGGAGATTAAACAATGAGAGGGAGAGACTGCATTGGATCTGATGAGAAGATTCAAGGATGCAGTTGGGAAACTGAGTTACCCAATCGATCCAAATCATCAGAGAGATTTGTTCATCAAGGCCCTTATTCCGCTGATAAGAACTCCATTAACGCAACAGAAGATTGATACATTACAAGATGCATTGGAGCAAGCTATGAAGATAAAGGCCACGGCGGGATATCCACAAGAGTTCAAAGGTGGGGCCGCAACTCAAGGCCCTTCCATATTGGGGTTGCAACATCAGATAGCTAGCCTGATGGAAAATTTGAAGGACATTCAACCAATGAGGCCTATGAGACCCAATGTATGGTGTACACACTGTCTGATGGAGGGACACGTGGTAACCGAATGTTCAAGGTTGTGGGCGTAGAATGCAGGGACATCAGCAGTAGGGACACAGGGAGCTCCACCAATAGGAGGATTTGTGCAGATAAACACATAGGGACTATATCCTCCACAGTCCCATTACCCAGGGTTCCCCGCGCAACAGAATTAGGCCGCAATTGAATATTGTGAGATATGCAAAAGCATTGGACATCTGCCCCGCCTATGCCCTATCTTGAAAAAGTACTCTAACGTTCCAAACAACATATACTGTGAGTTTTGTGCTTCCACAACACACAACACAAAGTAGTGTAGAGCTCTAGATGCTTTAGCAGAACGATTGGATAGGCCTTCATATAGAGTGAATGAGGCTCCTAGGGGACGAGGAGGGGGCATGAGAGGAGGACGAGCTGGAGGAAGAGGACCTACACGATGTTGCAACTGCGACCAAGAGGGCCACGTAGCCAGGGAATGTTCACTTCCTAGAAAACCATGGTGCTCTTAGTGCAGAGTTAATACGCACACAACATAAGGCTACCCAAAGCTGATTAAAAGATGGGAAGAAAGAGCTAGACAAAGGGGAGAAAATCTGGTAAATGCAGAGCCAAGAATAGTAGAGGCTCAGGCTATGCAGAACGTAGCCATAATGACATAGGGAGGAAACAGAACTGGGGAAGATGCACACACTTCGGACTCGATAAAGCTGGTAAGGCTAACATCCCCAAAGCCAATGTTCAAGCTAGAAACACAGAAGCAATACTTTAAAGAAGTAGTGGAAAAATTTGCCCAACTTGGGGGAAGCAAAGGCATCAGGTTACCACAGCCCTGGGTAGATAATGAGAACCAAGCTAGCATAAGCACTATGACTGAAGAATGGTTCCGATTATTTCTAAAAATTGTTACCAATGCACCAATGTTGGAACAATTGAAGCTGAATCTGGAGATGGTGGTGCAGGAAGCCTCAGAACCAAAAGAATCAGTTGGCGCGACACAAAAATACATATGAAGAGTCAAAAGAAATAATAGAAGAACATAGAAAGAGTTCCGTGTAAACACTCAAGTCGCGGGACCAAATTAAGGACACAATGCTTGACCTAGGGTCGAATGTGAACATTCTACCAAGGAAGACATGGGAAGCATTGGGAAGACCAAAGCTGACATATTCACCAATCCAACTCTGCATGGAAAAAAAATACTACATTGTTCCCATAGGCAGGCTGGAAGAGGTCGAAGTCGATGTTGCAGGGGTTAAGACATACACGGACTTCAAGGTGATAGACATTATGGGGGATAAGGATCCCTATCCAGTATTGTTGGGGATCGACTGGGCGTTCGAGAACTATGCAGTACTAGATTTGAAGAAGGAACTAATGATCTTTGAAGACAAGGAATTCAGAGTCACATAGCCACTTGACCCTTATCAAGGACCACGATATAAAGAGTTTGTCGACAACAGAGAAGCTGCTCAGCTTCTTGATCATCTTTATCAAATGACAACGGGAAAAATAGAAGATTATATCAACCCAACAACGGGGGGGGACTGTGAGCTGGAGAAGTGTTCAAATCTCAGACTTAGGTTCAGAAATAGCCTGGGATGATTGGCAGTAGGGGGGATATGAGACAACCACAAGAAGATGCGCTAATATCAGAAGGATCAATTGGATCGGAACCAAGGTAAGAGAATACCCTACTCTATCATATATGAATGCTGTGAATACCTTTATTGCCAGAATATAAGATAAATTACTAGTGGACCATAGGGTCCCACTCATGGATGTGGCTTTACAATCCACATCAGCAAGGTGGAGGAGCAACCACCACAACTCCCTGTCATGATGGGACAAAGTTGCAGCAGTGTTGAGGGCCAGATTCAAGAAAGAAGAGGGACCAAAATTCACCGAAAAATACCAAGGGGAATTTGATCCCAGAAAACATTTACAATATTGTGAGGACCAATGGAAGAATGTAGGGTACCCAAAAGAACTGTGGGTACACAAATTTGTACATTCACTGGATTCGATTCCACAGGATTGGTACCTAACTGAAGAGAAAAAAAGAGGAACCAGTACTTGGCAAACAGTTGCGGACTAGTTTACGTAATACTTTTCCTTTGAAGGAAATACAGAACCAGTCACACAAGCATTGCAGGCTATTAAAAGGGTATTTTTCTTTCCAGAGATTCAGGAAGAGGAAGAACAACCGCTACTACAACAAAGCATCAAAAATCTCGTAGCATGTAAGAAGATAAATAGTGAAATGGATGATGATGATCTAGAAGATCTTAGACATCTATATTTTGAAGAAAAATAAGGGGAGCAAGATATTCAAGAAGAACCGACAACAGAAGGAATTCATCTGCTACCATTGAGAACCCAGAAGCTAAACATCAGAACACCAGAAAAGCCCAAACTTGTGTCAATTGGCGACTACTGGGATGCTAAAATGACTAAGGAGATATTCAATATGCTACAAGAATATGAGGACTTTTTCCCATCCTCAGTAGCAGAGTTGAAAGGAATAAAAGGAGACATGGGGGAAATGCGTACAATTTTGAAGCCTGACACGAGACCAGTCAAGCACAGACCCTACCTTTTGAATCCAAGAGTGAAAGAAAAATTCAAGGCAGAGATTAATAAGATGCTAAATGTAGGATTGACATTCTCGGTGGAAGAAGCAGAGTGGGTAATTTCTATAGTCATACAAATTAAAAAGGAAAAGTATGAAATTTGAGTCTGTGTTGACTACTGGAGCCTGAACAATGCATGTATACATGACCCATTCCCCACTCCATTCAGCGACGAGGTTCTCGACAATGTTGTGGGGAATCAAGCTTATTCATTTACAGATGGATTTTAAGGATACCATCAAGTAAGGATAGCTAAAGAAGATAAGAAGAAGACAACTTTCACAAACGAATGGGGCTCATTTGCATATCATGTAATGCCATTCGGATTGAAAATTGCACCAACAGTATTTTCAAGGATTGTTATAGCAGCGTTTCGGGAATACATCCATAAATTCCTGGAAGTCTATATGGATGACTGGATAGTCTAAAACCTATTAAAGAACCATGCAACATTGTTAAGGATAATGTTCGACAGATGTAGGCAACTCCAGATTTCATTAAACCTCAAAAAGTGCATCTTTGCAGTACCCTTTGGGATGCTGCTAGGAAATGTGGTATGTAAACAAGGGGTTTGCATCGATCCAAAAAAAGTGGCGGTTATAATCAACATAGAGGCACCAGAAAATGTGAAGAAATTAAGGTCATTGCTAGGCCACTCTGGCTACTATAGGAAATTCATCCGCAACTATGCGAAGATAACAGCCCCATTGGAGAAACTATTGTGGAAATCGAAGCAATTTATTTGGACAAATGCTTGTACTACTGCCTTGAACACCTTGAAATAAAAGTTGGCAAGCGCACCCATATTAGTTCACCCTAATTGGGACAACAAATTTCATGTCTACATTGATGCTTCTAGCATCGCACTTGGAGTAGTTCTGGCTCAACCAGGAGATACTTCAGTGGATCACCCATTTTATTTTGCAAGTCGCAAGTTATCAACAGCTGAAAGGAACTACACCACAACAGAACGGGAAGCATTGGCAATGGTGCATTCCCTTCAAAAGTTTCACCACTACCTACGAGGAGGTATGTTTAAGTTTTTCACAGACCATTAAGCTTTAAAATACCTAGTTAAAAAACCGGTCTTGGAGGGAAGAATCTATAGATGGATCCTACTGTTTCAGGAGTTCACCTTCGAGGTGATAGTGAAGCCCGGGAGACTGAATGTGGGTCCTGACCACTTGTCAAGGATAGAAAATAGAGAAAATGGAGGGTCTTTGGATGATCAACTGCCAGATGCTGGTCTTTTTAGAGTAGAAGCCATCCTAGACTACTTAGACCAGATAGAAACCTATCTAACAACATGACAGTGCCCAAATGAATATACAACAGCCGAGAAAAGAAATCGTGTAGTCCGAGCAACAGAGTATCAAAAAATAGCGGGACACCTGTATAAAATGGGGTTAGACCAAATATTTCAAAGATGCGTCCTGGATCATGAGAGGGAAGGCATACTATGGGAATGCCATTGTGGAGTTACGGGAGGACATGTCGGAGAAAAACCAAAAGCGAGAAAAATACTGCAGGAAGGGTTATGGTGGTCGACAGTACACATGTACAGTAAGGCATTTGTAAAAAAATGCAATGTGTGCCAGAGGATGGGACTTCCATCACACAGAGACGAGCTACCACTTCACCTTATAAAAGCATTGCAGCCATTTGAGAAGTGGGCCGTTGATTTCAGAGGACCAATTGCACCTATTGCAAGACACTCATAGGCCAGATACATCATAACCACAACAGACTATTTGACCAGGTGGGTAGAAGCGATACCAGTGAAGAATTGCACAGCCAAAACAAAAATTCAATTCATATTTGAAAATATCATCAGCAGGTTTGGTTGCCCGAGAAGTCTGACCAGTGATCAAGGTACCTATTTTATCAATGTAACGATCAAATCTCTGCTAGAAAATTTCATGGTACAACATCATAAAAGCAGTCCGTACCATCCACAAGAAAATGGTACAGTAGAAGCATTCAATAAGATTTTGGAAAGGGACCTAACGAAGATTTCAATGCTTATAGAGATGACTGGGATGAACGTATACAAGTAACGTTATGGGTGTACAGAACAATTGTCAAAATACTGAACAACCAGACCCCGTTCCAGCTGGTGTACGGGAGGGAAGCAGTGGTACTGATCGAATTTGTCATATCGAGCTTGCTAATCGCATCATCACTACAGTTATCAGAGGAAGATTCATTGAAAGAGCGATTGCGAGAGCTACAAGAACTGTAAGAGGACAAGTTTCTAGCAGAGTTCCACTAGACTATCTAGAAAGACAGACAAAAATCTTGGCACGACTGCCATATCAAGCGCAATATATTTATGGTCGGAGGAAAAGTTTTACTGTATGATAGCAAGTTCCAAAATTTCCCAAGTAAATTAAGAATTCATTGGCTGGGACCGTACCATGTGATTGAAGTCCGAGATTCAGGAGTAGTTTGGTTAGCACAACTGGATGGCCAAGTATTACCAAGATGGGTGAACGACGCACACTTGAAGCCCTATCATGAGTAAGTTCTATTATTTCATTATTCAATAACTCTCGCAACCAAGAGGAGTTAGTAGGGTAGATTAGAGTAGGTAGAGTCAATAACTCTCTCGCAACTGAGAAGAGAATAGATAGGAGTGAAAATAAAGAAAAACCGCAGTAACAAAAGAAACTCACAGTTGTGATGCAGAGACCGCATCGCAACCGATTGTGGTCAGGGGGAGGGTAGTGTCTAGCGTGTCATCCATATTAGAGAGCCAAACGTGTCGAATATCATTCCATCATCATGACTTGTAATTCCCATGTCAGACCGTAGGATTACCTAGATTTGAGAAGTAATTTCTATAATTAGTATTGTCCATACCGCAATAAATTTTCCATATTAGACCATAATCATTACCCATCACGTCTGCCCAAATCTCAAAGCCACAGTCAGCCATGTCAGAACCCACCTCATCGCAGTAACTAATCACATGATTATAGATGGGGGGGAAGCATAAAAAATTAATTAGTTATGGGGTCTTATCAACCTCATTCGTGCTAGTTACTTACATAACCTACATGAAATAAAGTGCGAGAATGCTGGAGAAGTCTGAGTTAGAACTAGAAACAGTAGCAGCAGCAAGAGAAAATTCGTCAGAAGAAGTCCAGAGCGAGCATCCAGAGGCAAGAATTTGCAAAGAGAGAGTAGGAGTAGCTTTGCGATTATACCAAAGAAGAGAAAAAATGACCAAGGTAGCACCAACAGTCATCAAGTAGGAGCTCGACGAGAGAATTATAAAAATGGAGTTGTTGGTGGGGAAATACGACAATGCATCATTGATTGATACAAACCTTACAAATTCCTACTAGTTCCCGGAAATGAAGAGGCAAGTCTACATGGAAAATTATGCTATGAAAGCAGGAGAAGAAGCAACAAGAGTGCTCCTAGAATTCAGAGGTATCCAGTAATCAACGATATTGAATCTCAGAAATATTCCAATGTTCGGAACTATAGGAGCTACGATGCAGTGTACAAAATTCCTGCTGAGCAAGATTCAAAATGGGTCACTATGGCTAGGAAGGGAAATACCAATACATGCGGAAGACATTCACAGGCTAACTGGATTATCAACAGAAGGAAGGGATGTCTTCACAGTATTATAGACTGTCTCCAAGAGAGCGAAGAAGGCAGGAGATGGTGACTACTACAGGAAATACAATACTATGAGAGGAGGAAAGGGGGCAAAGATAGACCTTATAAATATCCAAACAGTCAAATTCGCCTGTTACCTGATTGCCAGCAAAACCATTGTTGAAAATGCAGCAAGATGATGGAGCTTGGTGAAATGAAGTCGCCTTCACCAAGTGAGCCCGCAGGCAAATTTTCGCGCAAAGTCTATTTTTAGACATATGGATCATGGACTGGGAGCTGCAGTATGCTATTATTGGATGATTGGTCGAGTTGGTAAAAATAGATGGACCTCTATTTTTAGCATTTAGGCCGAAGTCTATTTTTAGACTGGCGGGCTAAAAATATAATAGTCGAATATTATTTACCCTTAATAATATTCGGACTCTAAAATTCAGTTTACTCTCTTGGAGCACTTCAGTTTGACCCCCGGATGTGGGGCATGTAGCTGCCAGAAGGAAATACGCTTTTCCTATGGGTTAGGTGAGCTAATGCATGGTTTACTTCAGTTAGAGCTCAAGTGGCGAAGTTCGGTGGAGTTGATGCGACCGTTAATGGAGCTTGTCTTCCGGTTAACTAGTTGAACTAGTTGTATTTAGTTTAGCTAGCTAATACACTAGAGATGAGTTGGGTGAATTAAATATTATTTAATTCACTAATTATTAACTCATTATTCAACTAAAGAACACATCAGTTTAACTCAGTGCATGGACAGTTCAGTGGTGACAAGTGAAAGAGGTAGATGAAAGGGTTGAGTTAGCTATCAGTTGTGCATGAGATTTGCACCACACTTGGAGGCAATTTCCCATGATGATTGCACTGTCAAGCCAAGGAGATTCAAACCTTGGATCTCTCATTAGACCAGCCTTGATTGCGCAATAGAGGCAGGCAAATAGTGGTTGAGTTTTGAACCTGTGACTTGTTCAAAACCAAGCTAGTTTGTGTGTAGCTTTGTGAGATAGTACTGCGTACTTGTGAGGAGTTTGTACTATGTATTGCTGCATGTTCTCTCCATCTAATATAACAGAATAGCTGAGGGGTTTTCAGCTATAAGCTTTCCCCATACATACTGTGTTAATGTGTGTGATGATTTGATGTGCGATCGCTTCTATTCTTTCCGCATGTGACAATTAATTGTAGAAGAGGTTATGTGTTATGCATGCAATTCGAAATTGATGTGTAATCGGGCTAATCTCCATTGAATAAGTGATTTATTCAGCTAATTTCTACAACCATGGGGCATTATACGAAGGGGGAGTGTACACTTGATACCATCTCAGTCACGGAGCACTGCCTCCAAGGGACACAATTGAATTGGTGTTCATTTATGCTGAATGAACTATTCAAAGCCTATGAGGATAACTACAAAAGAGCCACTGGGTTCATTTACAGTTACCTTATCATGGCGTTTTCTATGTGGAAATGGACTTTCCCAAGACTCAGATAGCCCATCGAACTCACAAGAGGTCGGCCATTGGTGATAAAATTTATGCCCTGGAAGTTATTAGGAGATCCTAGTGTTGTCGACAGATGTTGTCGCTCCTAGAGACAGCCTAGAGTTGCCATAGACCAGTGCCTAGGACATCTTATCATAGCAAGGAGCATATAATAAACTTGGGTGTCAATCCAAAGGCTCTCCTGCTATCTCCAAGGAAATTGATTTAAATGGGACCATAACTTACAGAAACTGCCACAGGGAAAGTATTGTTACAGAGACAAGGTGCAAAGTTCCGATACAAAAGCATCAGACAGTTAAGAGAAACTATACTGTAAAGAGGGCCAATTCAAGTAATATGCCATAGAAATCAAATATCAGAATGTGTATGCGGTGAAATAAATATGAGAAGATATCAGTTATCTTTGGTCTGATACCCAGATACACAACATAACCATATATGGGCTTATCAATCTAAGAATCCATACATGACAATGGCGTTTTAAAAGCACCCTCCCAAAGCAACTAATATAGCAGAAAGATGGATGAAATGAACATGAGACAGTATATCATGCCTGAGCCATATTTAAAGCACTTGACTGATCCAAGTATGGGTATCAACTAGGATAAATCCTTACCTAAAATCAGTGAGCCACTCGCATTCCAGTACATGATACAAGAAGATGGATGAAATGAAATGTTGTATTAAACACATAAAAGGAAGTTACATACTGTGGGATACCAAAGACCAGAATCCTCTAATACAAATAGAACTCCTCCTCACTGAGACCCTACGGGCTCTGAGCCGTCATACAAGAGAATTACAAAATGTATACAAAAATGCCTTTCACTGCACGATTCTCTGATAAAAATTTGGAACCTTTACAATGTCTTTCTTCTCCCTTTTTATAGGAGAAGAAGAAAAGAAACTAACAAAAGAAGTTGGTGAAAACAATTAATTGTTTCATTAAAACAAAATGGCGGAAACATTCACGCCCATACTATTTGATGGCTATGAAATGCTGAATGTACTTGACAATCCGCTTGCAGAAATAAATGCACTGAGTAGCAAATATCTTCAGGAACCCAGTATAGAGATATATCCACCTGAACATTCTGTCCTTTCTTGAAGAAAATCCGGCTGAAATAAAACCTTGAAAGCATAGCTTTTTGTGCTTTGTAATATCTGCCTTTTGAACCTTGAGTTAGGATTTAAAATCCTGAATGCCGGACGCCAAATCCCTTGATTTTCAACTGATACTCTTTGTCGCGACATAAATGTTTTCATCTACTAAAATCTACCCTTTGAATTACTCTAAGGGGTTTGACAGATTCACATCCTGCTTCATTAATGAAAGCCATGTCACAGCAACTACCCAGGGCTTTTCTTCATAAATTCTGCCTTCGCAATCTGATCCCTCGGTGCGTCTTTGATTTCTGTAATGGAGGCGATAATTAACTGGCAATTTTCCATCGCCGCAAACCTGCAAAACCCACAATAATATTAAAGAAAACCAGGCACAAGGGTGGTGGATGTGGCAGTGATCACTGAATGGTGATGTAGACTAGGAGAAATGATGAGAAGATGCAGGGTGGCGGAAAACGCAGATAAATAGTGGAGGAATGAAGGGTGGAAATGAAAAATATAGTGGAACGACGATGAATGAACGAGGCAGAGGTACATAACATAAACACTGAAATATGACACATAACAGAATATATGAATGGGGGAGGAAAACGCAAATGACACGTGGGTGTACAAAAGGCTAAGTGGAAGAGACGACGTGGAGGCGGACTTGGTCAATCAGCGGGATGTGTAAATAATCCTGGGCCATACGATCCAAAAATGAAATCAATGGTTAAAACTTCACCAGAAGGCGATGGACTGCGGGCCCATAGCACCGTATACTTGAGTTAAAACTTGTGCAGCTGCAGAAAACAACCACCGTTAGATGAAGGCTTATAGATCTGACGGCTAACTTAAATTTCGCTGCGCGTCCTGGATCGAGCGTTAATGCGCGGGAGAGGGCGATATTGAGGCCGTACTCTGGGACACTTGTCACGCAACGTATGGAATCGCTGGCCCAATGAGGAATACCGCCTGCCCTGGATGAGTGGTGCAAAAAAAAACAGGCTGGTTTTTGCAATGGGTGCAGGCGCGGGGACCACAGGGCACGGACAGGCTGCGGACCGTTGATCTCTGGTTTGATCGGGTGTTTGAGAATATGCCCGATGGCTTTATGCGGTAAGCACCTTCGGGTTTGGCATTTGGTCTCGGTTTGCAGTCACATGGGGAGCGGAACAAAGGGGATATAATTGAAAGGGGCTGGATTCTAAATATGTTTTCAAATGTGAATTTTCGGTCACCTTAGTGCATTTTTGGGATTAATGAGAGAGTAACGATAGGTAGAAAAACAGATGACTAGGCCAGACAGAGGGGTTGCGGATGGCTCAAGAGGACTGATTATCAAAATTTAGGCATGATGATGATATGATCAACATTGGCTCCATTTGGGGATGGCACGTTCATCCTTGGGCGTGTCGAGAACTGCGCAGACCTTCCTGATCATCTTTTAAGCTGACTCTATTCTCCAACATTCCTATTTTTCACCTGATATTTCATTTCAACACCCATATTATTCAAGTAAAGGTACAACAAAACTAATATACACTATGGTACATCAGGCTTTCGCTGCCTGAATCAGAATTGGAAATAGGGCTTTAGAAATTGGCCATTTATAGGGGTATCCAACAAGTCACCCTGTAAATTCTCCAATATGAAAGTGTTGTTATCCCCCTTTTTCACGATTTTAAATGGGCCGAACCAAAGTGGATCGAACTTACCATGTTTTCCCTTTTCGGCTCTTCGTACATCCCATCTGAGCACTAGATCACCAATCTGCAACTTTCTGTCTTTAGCATGATGATCAAAAATGTGTTTCATTTTCTCCTGATACTCAGCTAATCTCTGATTCACATGGCTCCGTGTTTCTTCTAATTCTACCAATTGATTGATTCTCCTGATCATATCATCAGGTTCCTCCTGACTTTCTTGCACGAAACGTGCCACTGGTAAGGCCAATTGCACAGGAAACACTGCTGCTCGTCCATATACAAATTCATATGGAGATTTCCCAGTTGCTCTCTTGCTGGTGATTCTATTATCCCACAGAGAAAATTTCAATTGGGAATCCTAATTCTTTTGATTCTCATTGATAGTCTTATTTAATTTCCTCACCAGAGTTTTGTTGGAAGATTCTGCCAAGCCATTCCCCGGTGGGTAGTAAGCTGTGGAGTGATTCAATGTAATATTATACTGCTGGAAGAAATTTACAAATTTTGCAGACTTGAAGGCCTGTGCATTATCAGTCACTATTTTAGCAGGACAACCAAACCTAGATATGATGTTTTATTCCATGAACTTTATGATGACAATGTCAGTAGCATTCCTTGTAGGTATGGCTTCCACCCATTTTGTAAAATAATCTGTGGCTGTTAATATCCATTTATGCTGTCCACTTGAGGATGGGTGAATTTCACCTATAAAATCTATTCCCCATTGTTGAAATGGTTCACCTACATGTACTGGAATCAGGGGAAGAGCTGCTAACTTTTGCCTTCTAGCAAACTTTTGACACTTATCACATGCTCTAACCCAAGCAAAAACATCTCCAAATAATTTTGGCCAGTAGAAACCAACCCTCAGAATTTTATGAGCTGTAGCCCTCCAGCTATAATGCCCTCCGCAGATTCCCTCATGAAATTCGACCATTATACTCTCTATTTCATCCTTTGTGAGGCATAGGAGTAAGATTCCAGAAGGGTCTCTCCAATATAGCTACCCATTTGCAATTATGTACCTCGCTGATTTCAGTCTCAAAGCCCTGTATTTTGCTTTATCACAACCTGGAGGACAGCTGAGTGTCAAAAGATATTCTATTATTTCTTTGTACCATGGACTGGTGAGATATTTTATGTGTGCTTTCTGAGTAGCCTTCTCCAATCCTGGCTGCTCTTTTTCACTCTCAGACTCTTCGCTTGAAATCATAGAAAAATTTATGCCCAGAGCTTGATAGTTCGATTCAGATAACATTTTAGCAAGCCCCTGTCCTTTGATTAGCTTGGTAGGGCGGATATCCAGATCATACTCCTGTATTTTAGCAATCCACCTTCCCCTTTTTCCTTCACTATCACCCTGAATAAGGATATCTTTTACAATAGCTGTAGGTACAAATGCGGTGATATGAGACTGCAAAATGTACATGCGAAATGCTTTGAGAGATTTCACCAAGGCATAGGCCTGCTTCTCCAATATATTATATTTCAGTTCTGCATCATGGAGAACTTGACTGAAAAATGCAATAGGCTGCTCATATCCTTCTTCATTTTTCTGTAATAACACTCCAGCTACTGTGTGAGGTGATGTAAAAGAAAAGATCATAAATGATTTAGTATAATCTAGCCCAGCTAGTACAGGAGCTTCAACAAAAGCATGTTTTATCCTGGTGAATGCCTCTCTAGATTCCTGAGACCATTTTACCTCATTATTCTTTTTCATCATATCAGTTATATGCCTAACTATCTCAGCATAGTTAGGAATAAACCTTCTCAGAAAATTAATTCAGCCTAGAAACACTTGCACTTCTTTCTTATTCCTGGGGAGAGAAATACCATTTATAACTTCCACTCTTTTAGGGTCTATTTTCACCCCTTCTTTAGTTACAATGTGCCCCAAAAGTTTTCCTTCCTCTAATGCAAATAAAGACTTTTGTGGATTAAGAGAAAGACCATACCTTCTGAATTTTTCAATAGTTCTTTGTAAGTGCTCAATGTGTTCAGCATCATCTTTTGAAAACATGGTAATATCATCAAGGTAGACTACTAAAAATTTATACAACTCCCCAACAAAAGAAATGTCCATGGCCCTCTGAAACGTGGCCCCTGCGTTAATCAGCCCAAAAGGCATCCTGGCATACATAAATGTTCCCCATGGTGTTGTGAATGCAGTTTTATTCTGATCCTCTGGAAGTACAACCACCTGATTATAAGCAGAAAAACCATCCATCATTGACATTCTAGAAGCTCCAACCACTTTCTGCAGGATGTGGTCCATCTTGGGCAATGGATAATTATCTTTTAAAGATGCTCTGTTTAAATTTCTGAAATCCACACATAGCCTTATCTCTCCATTTTTCTTTCGGACAGGGACCAGGTTTGCCACCCATTCTGAGTACCTCAATGGTACAATTATTTTGGCCTTGAGCAGCTTTTTGATTTCTTTCTCGATAGAGGGCAGCAACAGTGGATTTATTTGTCTAAGCTTCTACTTATAAGGTTTTGCATCTCCCCTTAGAGGAAATTTATGCTGCATTATACTAATATCAAAAGTTTTAAGGTCCTGATAGGACCATGCAAACACATCCCTGTATGACTGAAATAATTTCAGGTATTTCTGCTTGTATTCTTTTGGGACCTTCTTAGATAATTTGACAATTTTGGGCTCAACATTAGTATCCAGATTTAGATCTTCTACTTGATTTTTCTTCTACCACTTTACTAGGCTGCAATGGGACATCATTCTTGTCAAATAATCTTTCTAGAGGCACCAGACCTTTAGGAATGACATTTCCCTTTAACTACAACACTTTTCTTCCTGCCACTTTCTCCTCCCATTTATTTTCTAAAGTATTCTCAGCCTCATCTTCTTCACAATCATCAATCTCCATATTGGAGAATTCTCCCACTATTTCCAAGAATCTCTTCATCTGTTCATCATCTTCAAATACCTACTAGTGCTTGATATTATCTGGGATTGATGGCCTATAACGTACTTCAATTTCATACCTTAAGAGAGGGTTCTGGGGAGGACGGAAGGTACTAGCAGCCACATCAAGCAAATCTGCCATTCTATTCTGCTCCCATGGCATGAACTGAATATTAAATGCTGAGAAAAATTTCTCCACCATGTCCCAAAATTCATTCCTAGAAGACCTCAACCGCGGATGTTTGGTTTGACATTGATTCCTAACCTGTTTGACCACCAACTCAGAGTCTCCTAGGACCTTTAAACACTATATGCCCATGCTCCTGGTTGTCTGTAATCCCAACAGAAGTGCTTCATACTCAACTACATTATTAGTAGCTTCATATTCCAATTTAAAAGATAGTGGGATCCATTTTCCTGTAGGAGAGATTAATAATATTCCAGCCCCATTACCTTCTTTTGAATTTTCTCCGTCAAAATGTAGAGTCCATACTCCTGCTTCATGGTCTTCTAAAGGCTGCTCAGTCTTGATTTGACAGAAGGATGGTTCGTGAGCAAAATCTTGATCTTCCTCAAGCATAAAACATGAAAAATATCCTTCTTTGCTATAGACTGGAGAATTTCTAGAGCTGTCAGCCTTAGTAACCATCTTGACAAATCTAGTCTCTCTATATAACCTCCTCTCCTGGCCACCAAAAACTGGGATGGTGGCATATGTTAAGTCTAATTTGAGTGACCCACCAATTTTCGTTCCCCAGGACCTTGACAACAGCATGCCAAAGCGAGCTGGGATATCAGCCACCACGATGTCCATTACTACTCTTTTTGCTGGAATTTGGGCAAAGTTGACCACTAAATCTTTAATCATCCCCAAGCATTTAACTCTTTTGGAATCAAATGAATAGAGGTCTTTGTATGGGCGTGTGATTTGTAGTCCTAGTTTTTCCATGACCGACAGAGGCATAAGATTATGGGAAGCTCCAGAATCTAACATTCAATTGTGTAACATCAGGTCATGAATCACTAGAGACACATAGAAGGGAGGAGTAGAGGGGTCTATCTCCTCGACATGTGGGCCAAAAACTACCATGGGTCTTTCTTCTTAGAGGTTGAGACTGTTTGGAATTATTGGTGCTTCAGGAGGGAACAATAAAGAAGTAACTTGAGATTGATACGCAGGTTGTTTCAAAAACTCAGTCAAGGGGACTGGGATTTTGAATTTTTCAAGTTATTTTTGCAGATTGAAAGCAGGAGGGGAAATTTCTATTACACCTTCTTTTGACTCTTTATTTTCAGCTGAGGGTTGGGCTTCTTTTGTCACAGACTTAGCATTAGGGGAAGTGACTGCTTTTGAAGAAGAAGGAATTTGATCATTAGACTGCAAAGGTTCGTTTATAAGATTCTTACCTTTGTCTACCACTTTCTGCACCGTTGATTCCTTTTGAGCAGGTGCTTCCTTCTGGAGAGGCTCTTCTTCTTGATCCTGAGTTCGAGTCCTCTTCCTGGAAGATCAGAGATCGTATCTTCTATTGAAATGTGCTTGCATGAAATCATTAAACTGTTTTCAATAATGATCAATTTATGCATCTTCTGTGTCTCTGATCTCTTCCTCTTCTTCGTGCAATGGAAATTCAACTTCATCATTGTTTGAGAAAGCAAGATTTTCATCTTGCAGTTCATAGGCAGCATCTTCAGTGGAGTCATCTACTGGGCCTTCCAGGTATAATGGGTGTGGTACCTAATCATGCTGCTCCTTTGCTTCCCTTGGAAATATTTGCAGGGGTGGCTTTCTATACTGAGGATTGTAACCCCTATTTGGAGCATTCTGGAAGTTCTTGGAAGCTGGGTTCTTGGTCTCCAATTCAAGCTTGACCAGTTTATTAGAAAGATTCTTAATCATTTTTCTCATTTATTCAATTCTATCTGAATCCTTATCCTGGTTAGAAGTAGATACTTCCTCTTTGCCTCTTCTCCTGGTATCTTGTTCAGCTTTCCCTCTTAATTTTCCAGTGGAAGCAAAATTTGCTTCCAACTCAAGAGCATATGACTGAGCATCATCTAGGGTGGTAGGTTTTCTTTCCCTGAGAGAGAAACCAAAATCCAAGTCGAAGGCTGCTATGAAAACAACTTTGGCAGCATTCTGATGAGGCTTCATATCTATAGGGAGGTTTAGATATAACTTATTAAATCTCTTGATAAACTCTGACACCCCTTCATTATGTTTCTTCTTGAGTGTATTGAACTCAGTAAGGCACTGTCCGTGATCTTTCTTTTCTCCCCATTTCCTGAGAAAGGTATTTTCCATATCGTCCCAAGTGGTTATGGAACGGTTTCCTAATGTTTTGAACCATTTTCTGGCTTCACCGTCCAGAGATTGAACAAACAATCTTAGGAATACATCCAAATTTTCTACATTAAAGTTCTCTGCGAAAGAGAAAAAAGTTTCAAGATGTTTCTGGGCATCAATTTCATTTTCCCCAATGAATCTGGGCAATATATTCAAATAATCTTTTGGCATATCATTCAGCACTTGAGGTAATTCCAGGGGAGCATATTTGTTTAACAAAAAAGCTGGAACATTATCCATTGGAGAAGGTGGGGGTGGTGCAAAAATCTGGTGTACAAATGGAGGAAGAGGAAGAGGTGGAAGTGGAGTATGAACAACAATAGGAATATATTGTACAACAGCCTGAGGCGTAGATGGGAACAGTTCACGGTTAACAGCAGCTACTTCAGTGACTTCTTTAACCTCTTCGACCTCAGGAGTAGGGTGAAAATGGGCTTTAATTCTAGCACCTTCCCTGGGTGGGCTACCTGAGTAATATTTTGTGTCTCCCATAGTGGAGTCGAAATTTTCTACTAGAATTTCTTGAGAGGAAGAAGATAGATAATCTTCTACGGAAAAGTCAGGGATTTCAGCACGGACTGATTTCTTTTCTTTCCAACTTATTCTATGTATAATATTCTCAGGGTCAGACACTGAAGGTGTCTTTGACTGTGATGTATTTGACCTCAGGTGTGGCTTACGGGGAGCCAGGACTACAAATAAATTTATCAAATAAACAACAGTGGAGTCGCCAAGGTGAGAGATATGCAACTCTTCAACTCTCTGTGCTCACCTGATTAAAGAGTGAATATGATTTGTCGAGGCCCAGGGATAATGATTTTCTTAACTTCGATCCCCGGCAACGGCGCCAGAAAGATGTTGTCGACAGATGTTGTCACTCCTAGAGACAGCCTAGAGTTGCCATAGACCAGTGCCTATGACATCTTATCATAGCAAAGATCATATAATAAACTTGGGTGTCAATCCAAAGGCTCTCCTGCTATCTCTTGAAAACAAGGAAATTGATTTAAATGGGACCAGAACTTACCGAAACTTCCACAGGGAAAGTATTGTTACAGAGACAAGGTGCAAAGTTCCGATACAAAAGCATCAGACAGTTAAGAGACAATATACTGTAAAGAGGGCCGATTCAAGTAATATGTCGTAGAAATCAAATATCAGAATGTGTATGTGGTGAAAGAAATATGAGAAGATATCAGTTATCTTTGGTCTGATACCCAGAGACACAAGAGAACCATATATGGGCTTCTCAATCTAAGAATCCATACATGACAATGGCGTTTTAAAAGCACCCTCCCAAAGCAACTAATATAGCAGAAAGATGGATGAAATTAAAATGAAACAATATATCATGCCTGAGCCATATTTAAAGCGCTTGACTGATCCAAGTATGGGCATCAACTAGGATAAATCCTTACCTAAAATTAGTGAGCAACTCGCATTCCAGTACATGATACAAGAAGATGGATGAAATGAAATGTTGTATTAAACACATAAAAGGAAGTTACATACTGTGGGATACCAAAGACCAGAATCCTCTAATACAGATAGAACTCCTCCTCACTGAGACCCTACAGGCTCTGAGCCGTCATACAAGAGCTTTAAAAAATGTATACAAAAATTCCTTTCACTGCACGATTCTCTGATAAAAATCTGGAACCTTTACAATGTCTTTCTTCTCCCTTTTTATAGGAGAAGAAGAAAAGAAACTAACAAAAGAAGTTGGTGAAAAAAATTAATTGTTTCATTAAAACAAAATGGCGAAAACATTCGCGCCCATACTATTTGATGGCTATGAAATGATGAATGTACTTGACAATCCGCTTGCAGAAATAAATGCACTGAGTAGAACATCTCTTCAGGAACCCAGTATAGAGATATATCCACCTAACCATTCTGTCCTTTCTTGAAGAAAATCCGGCTGAAATAAAACCTTGAAAGCATAGCTTTTTGTGCTTTGTACTCTCTGCCTTCTGAACCCTGAATTAGGATTTAAAATCCTTAATGCCGGACGCCAAATCCCTTGATTTTCAACTGATACTCTTTGCCGCGACATAAATGTTTTCATCTACTAAAATCTGCCCTTTGACTTACTCTGAGGGGTTTGACAGATTCACATCCTGCTTCATTAATGAAAGCCATGTCACAACAACTACCCAGGGTTTTTCTTCATAAATTCTGCCTTCGCAATCTGATCCCTCGGTGCGTCTTCAATTTCTGTAATGGAGGCGATAATTAACTGGAATTTTCCATCGCCGCAAACCTGCAAAAACCACAATCATATTAAAGAAAACCAGGCACAAGGGTGGTGGATGTGGCAGTGATCACTGAATGGTGATGTAGACTAGGAGAAATTATGAGAAGATGCAGGGTGGCGGAAAACACAGATAAATAGCGGAGGAATGTAGGGTGGAAATGAAAAATACAGTGGAACGACGATGAATGAACGAGGCGGAGGTACATAACATAAACACTGAAATATGACACATAATGGAATATATGAATGGGGGAGGAAAATGAAAATGACACGTGGGCGTACAAAAGGCTAAGCGGAAGGGACGACATGGAGGCGGACTTGGTCAATCAGCGGGATGTGTAAATAATCCTAGGCCATACGATCCAAAAATGAAATCAATGGTTAAAATTTCACCGGAGGGCGATGGACTGCGGGCCCGGAGCACCGTATACTTGAGTTAAAACTCGTGCAGCTGTAGAAAACAACCGCCGTTAGATGAAGGCTTTTAGATCTGACGGCTAACATAAATTTTGCTGCGCGTCCTGGATCGAGCGTTAATGCGCAGGAGAGGGCGGTATTGAGGCCGTACTCTTGGACACTTGTCACGCAACGTATGGAATCGCTGGCCCAATGAGGAATACCGCCTGCTCTGGATGAGTGGTGCGAAAAAAAACAGGCTGGTTTTTGCAATGGGTGCAGGCGCGGGGACCACAGGGCACGGACAGGCTGCGGACCATTGATCTCTGGTTTGATCGGACGTTTGAGAATACGCTCGATGGCTTTATGTAGTAAGCACCTTCAGGTTTGGCATTTGGTCTCGGTATGTAGTCACATGGGGAGCGGAACAAAGGGGCTATAATTGAAAGGGGTTGGGTTCTAAATATGTTTTTAAATGCGAATTTTTGGTCACCTTAGTGCATTTTTGGGATTAATGAGAGAGTAACGATAGGTAGAAAAATGGATGATTAGGCCAGACATAGGGGTTGCGGATGGCTCAAGAGGACTGATTATCAGAATTTAGGCATGATGCTGATATGATCAACACGTAGCACCAAGGAAGTGAACGAAGAAGCATTTTCATTCTGGTATAGGAAAATGATGGACATAGTGGCGAGACAACACAGAATCCAAAGGGTTTGCTAAATAATTACTCTGCGCAGATATGGTTTGGAGTTAGCCACAAGAAAACCTACATCTGACCCACCTGCATGGCGGAAACAACATTCAAAATGAGACCATTGAAGTTTCAAATTGATGAGAAATCATTCCACACCGAAGTATGTTCCTAGATAGGCATGGACATGGAGGTCAGAAGCGGGGTTTATCACTATTAGTTTGATGGTATGTTGCGGAATCCAGTACCAGGAGAGACGTCGGATGAAACAATGACTAGAGTATCTTGGTTGCAGATGACGCCAATAATCAAGGAGCCGAACATGAAGGTACAAGGCTTTAATCGGGTAATGAAAACTCTAACCAGTGCTTCTCCTCTCTTCCCTACTTTTTCAGAGTTTTAGGCCTCCAATTCTGCATCTTCTTCAATAGTTGCACCCATAGTCACGACCCTGTCATCCACCTTGTTTAATCCACCACTGATAACCACCACAGTCCCAATCAAAAAGAATAAAGCAACTAAGCCACCCATAGCTACACCAAAGGCCAAGAAGGAAAAGGTTATAGTGTCTAGCCAGGTCGTTGATCTCACCGGGGAGGATTAAACGCAACCAATGTATATGGGAACCCCAATTCAGGAGGAGCCAGAGATGA